>OZ038500.1:16764602-16809602 GCA_964036315.1 Acanthosepion esculentum | reverse complement strand
AAGGTGATGTAAAAACGAGAACGCTTCTCACCTGCCACCGCATGTATCATCCCAAGTACGTATGTGCCCAGATCCGGAGGAGGCAGAGGATTAGTTCAACTAGAACTGTCTTACAAAACTACAACTATTAGCCTTCAAAGATACCTAGAAACTACAGAAGACTGGATGATGATCTGTGTCAAAGAACAGTAAAGTAGTAAGCGACTTTATTCAGTAATAAAGGAAGCCAACAAGTTCAAAATGGAGTTTCAAATGGGTGAAGAAATACAAATAAAGCGTAATACACCTATAGAAGCTGCAAAATACTTACAAAAGAAAGCAAGGGCAAATGCAAGGGATCAACTCTTGCTAACTAGAAATTACCAAGCACACATACTTAAAAAAATTATGTTAACCCAAAATGCAGATTATGTGATATCTAGAAACAACTGACAATCTTCTATTAGGTTGCACGGTAATGGCACCCACTGAATATAAAACACGACACGACACAGTTGGCCAATATCTGCATGGGAAAATCTGCAACACTTACAGAAAGGAAATTGCAAGAAATTGGTATGAACACCACCCAGACCCGGTTACGGAGATAGGGCCTGTAATAATATATATATATATCCTCAAAAGTGACGTTATGGAGTTACGATCATTCAGTTTATTAGCGATGTTCTTTAATGGATTAATATTAGAAAGTACACGGGAAAAATAATATAAAATAAAAGTTAACACCACCACTCCATATATATATATATATATATATATATATATATATATATATATATATATATATATATATCGAAGCATGGTCATCGAAGCGTGGGCCGACCATTGCTTAGATACAGGGACAAACTAAAAAGTAACCTCTCAGCTGCGAATATGGATCATGCTACCTTTGAGGACATAGCAATTGATCGCAATGAGTGGAGGACTACTTGCTACAATGGCACCAAGAACAACGCAGCATCAAACATATAAATAAGTTATAAATAAAATATCTGCTGCTGTACCGGCCATACACTCCAACAATCCACCCTCTTGCACAATCTGTGGACTTCTTTGCAAATCACTAGCGGGACTGAAATGTCACTTGCGACTTACACACAGGGTTGAATAAGCACAGTTGTCGGAACCTCATACGTTGAAACCGACGGGAGAGTCCATCATATATAATTGGACACTGAGGTCAACAACAAGCAGCAACAGCCTGTTTCATGCTTCAAGGAAATCTACAGGCCACTTGACATTGATATATATATATATATATATATATATATATATATATATATATATGTAGTAATGCGTTGGTATTATTCAGGCAAGTCCTATTAACAAAACATAGAATTTGAAATATGTTAAAACTGACTCACAAAAGAGCGGTCAATGTTTATTTTCATTAAGCAGAGCAAATTTTCTTTCCAATTGGAGTTAAGTTACCTTTAGTTAATGACCATTTTCACCTAAGAATTTTTAAAATTTGTTGATGAAAATGTTCATTAATTAAAGATATCTTAATTCCAATTAGAAAGCATATATATATATTGTGGTCGAGTGGTTAGAACATCCGTTTTCTGACCATGAGACCTGGGTTCGAATCTCACCATGGTCGATTTGTCATAAAGGAATAGATCGAGGTCGATCCTAGCGTGCGGCACATTTGGGAAGTTTCAGAAAACCATACCACGAGTTGCTCCAAGCCTTGTGAGTGAAATTGGGTAGACAGAACTCTTAAGGACCATCGATAGCGGTGCTAGCTCGAAGTCACAAGTCAACGTGGCCATTTTTTTGAGCGTGTTGGCCTTGTACAAATTGTTGAGCTCCCAGAAACTGTATCAAATAAAATGTAAACTCTCTCTCTCTATATATATATATATGTGTGTGTGTGTAAACTATATATATATATATGTAACTGGATAGTTGCAGTATAAACCGCAAGTGGGCTCTGCGTGATCGTCTGAATTAGGGATTGGCTAGTCGAATGTGAGTGGCCAGGTTTTATATATATATATATATTAGAGTCAAACATTTTTTGTGTGACGCGTTTCGTCCTTGAAGTCTTCCTCGGACTAAAATGATGTTTACGTTGATGTAATTACATATACGCATAAAGGAGAGGGGGCACTAAAATTTTTCAACATTTAGTTTTTGCATATATGGTCTCACCAATTTCATTTTGTTCTTTTGTTTATATTTTTATCACTTTTGTTATATGAAGCGCACGGTGAGGTTTAAACTCACTACTCAGTCGTGATAGATCTAGCGAGAAAAAAAAATTGCTAACCATTACACGACGTCGGAGTTTTTCTTTAATGATTTACTAAGCGTGGCACAAGGCCAAATATCTGGAGAAACCATGAAGATCAAACTGACTATTCAGTCATAATTGATCTAGCGTGATAAGCTTGCTAAACATTACGCCACTTCGTAGGGCCGCTTAGTGATTTACTAAGTGTTGTAAAGAATTGGCAAAAGGCTGAAAATATGGAGGGTCACTGCAAAGATCGAACTCACTACTCACTACTAACCATTTTGGCACGTCGAACTGCCTTTATTTATATATATATATATATATATATATATATATATATATATATATATATATATATATATATATGCTCCAGGAAGCACTTACTAAAAGAAGAAATCAAGAACTCCCCACAGAAGTTAGCTTCATGTCTCGCACATCTCGCCTATGGAACTCCCTTCCCTATTACTGTTTCCCTGACAAATACAATCTCCAACGGTTTAAGTGTAGCGTCAATCGACATCTCCAGTTGCCTTGATCTATCCACTTCCCTTCTCCACATCCTTTCATTTTTCATTCCTATCTGCTCTCGCTCCGGATCTTTTGTGGCCCCCTTGCCTTGATCGACCTACTGTCTTTCTCTTTCTCCACATCCCCTCCCTTGCCACTCCTATCTGCTCTTCCTCCAACCCTTCTTTAACCCCTTGCGTGATAGTGGCCTCAGGCCTTGCTTGGGGTAATATGATTAAAAAAAAACAAAAAAAAACTCATGGAGCATATTTTTACATTGAATACTTTCAACTTCAATGGAGCACACTACCTTCAAGTAAGAGGTTTTGCCATGGGCACCATTGCAGCTCCTTCATATGTTACAATATTCATGGGAAAATTTGAGGAGACACATCTCTATTCCCTCATTGGTAACGACTGCGTATTCTATGCAAGATATATCAATGATATATGCTTTGTATACACGGGCAGTGACGACAAACTCATCCAATTCCTCATGGCCCTAAACACAGTGCACGACTCAATTAAGTTTGACTATGAAAAATCGAAAACATCGGTAACATTTTTAGACAACCGCATTTACATAGATGAAAACAGGAAACTGCAAACGACACTACACACTAAAATCACCGACACTCACAACTATCTACACTTTAAGCCTTTCCACCCTAAACACCTCAAAGAGAACCTTCCCTATTCACAAGCACTTAGACTCAGAAGGATATGTTCCCACAATGAAGAACTAAATAAACACATTGAAAATCTGGAGCATCAATTCACAACACGTGGCTATAAACAACACCTAATCAGAGAACAAATAAATAAAGCAATTTCCACACCTAGAGAAGACACCCTAAGGTACAAGATTAAAAATAAATCTAACCGCATTCCTCTAGTAACCACTTTCAACCCCACTCTGCCTCCACTATCCCAAATAATCAAAAGTCGCTGGGAAATACTACATCTCAAACCAGACCTAAAAGAATTGTTTAAGGAACCCGGCCTTCTAGCATATCGTAGACCTAAGAACCTAAAAGAAATCATAGGTAGTAACCACATTTCAGGGGACAAGGTAATCCGTAATAAACTAACAACAAAACAACAGGATTTTCCCAACCATGTAATAACAAAAGAAGTTTATGCTGCAACCACATTAGAAATACGAATTCATTCACTAGCTCAGTCACTAAATCTACTTTCAAAATCTACCACAACTCTAACTGTAGAAGTCATAACATAATTTACCTCGTAGAATGCACACTATGCCAGAAACAATATGTAGGAAAATCTGAATGGCCATTTCACTACAGAATTAATAATTATCGCAATCGAATTAAGTCGATTCCCCATGAAAAATTATTACCTGTAGAACAACATTTCCGTCTAGAAAAACACGATTTCAAAAGCCATGCCAAATTCACTACAATTGAGAGAATAGAAAAGTCTAGAGCAGATAACATTAGAAAGATTTTAGAGTTCCATGAAAATAAGTGGATACGACGTTTAAAAACACACTATCCAGCCACGCTAAACCATAAATTTAACAATATAGATAGTATTAATCAAATCAAAAACCTTCCCACATTTCTCACCCACACAGAACAGACATGCTTACGGAGGTGTTGAGGCCTCACACTTATACACACACCCACACGAATATACACACTTACACACATCATACTAAATCACTCCCTTATGAGCCAAATGATTACACACACACACAGTAATATACACGCTTGCACACATCATACTCACTCACTCCCTAAGAACCAAATAACACACACACACTTAAGAGAGAGACATCCCCTCTCCAGGAACCAATATAATTTGCCAAACTGACCAAGGGAATTCAAAGCAGCATGGATTCATCCAGCTCTTATCTCAAATAACAACTTAAAATAGACTGTTTGACCAACACAAGGAATGTTAAAAAATTCATGTTAAAAAGATAAAAAACAAATAAAAATACAAATGAAAACTACAGAAAAAAGTTCATTTTCTCCATCAAGACATTAATTTCTGTAGTTCACTGCTACCAGCAAGCAGAAATATTTTTTCTCCTGATGATGGCCATGTTGGCCGAAACTAGTCGAGGAATCTAAATGAAATAATAATAATAAAAACGAAAGAATATTAATTAACAACCCAGTGTGTCTGAAGATTTCAATTTTTTAAATAATTTTTATTGTTCAAAAAAAAAAAATATATATATATATATAAAATGTGGTGCAGTACCTTTATATATATATATATATATATATATATATATATATATATATATATATATATATGAAAATGTGGTACAGTTCAATTTATATGACAATGAATCATTCATACAAAAAGTTAATAATATAAAATCACGAAATCCTTTCACAAAGAAAATTTTAAAGATGCATTAACCTACAAATCACTCGATGAGTGTTATGATCCTTGTTTTTAAAATAATTTCCATGCCTGAGGATGACTGAATGTACAGTTGAATGTACTTGCGTATTAAAGAAAGACCATATACAGTTTATAATTTTTAAAAACAAGGATCAAAACATTCATCAAGTTATTTATACATTAATGCACCTTTAAAATTTTGTATGCTATAGGATTTCGCCATTTGATATCATTAACTTTACTAATCTACTTTTTGTATGAATGGTTCATTGTAATATATATTATATATATATATATATATATATATATATATATATATATATATATATATATATATATATATATATATATATATATTAATATAAAAGTGAACATAGAAGTCAACACTTAGTGGCGACAGTCTGTTTCATGCTAGTGCAATCGTCAGGCAACTGAAATAAATAAATATATATAAGTATGTATGTAATACCAATTGGTAAATTAGTAGGGGTAATTCCCAGCAGGACATTAATCCAAAGAGAGCTCAATGTAATTAACAGTGAAATATATTAATAATAAGTAAAGATAATTCTTAAAAATCCATTTCAGTTGTAATTTATTTCGTGAATATATTTAAATATTCATCTCTTCAGACCGAATTTGTTTTAAATATGAAATCAGTTTGTTCAGACGAAAATTAAACGGAGAGGAAAAACGAAAGACAAAGGAAAAGGAAAATATTGATATTAAAAGATGAAGAAAGAAAAGTAGAAAATTTCAATATAAAATTAAAAAAAAAAATTTGAGAGAAGAGAGAAAGAGAGAGAGGTTGATGGAGATGGGAGGGGGATATGGAGAGAGAAAAGGGGTGAGCGAGAGAGGGAGGAAAGAAAAGAAAGAAAAGAAAAGAAAAGAAAAGAAAGAAATATGCGTCGATAGCTTGACCTAGAAATAAATTTTTTACGGAAAAAATGATCCCCACTAAGAAAACCAAAACAAAGCTCATACCACGTGATTTCTTAAAATGTGCCCCCCCCCCCCACCAAAAAAAAAACAAATAAAAAAAAAATTGAAATTCGTAATCTGGGTGATCGATTTACCCCTCCAGATAAAGAATAAAAAAAATAATTTAAAGAAAATATTACAGTCTTCACATTTTCAAAATGTCAGACTGCATTTATTCTTTGACAACGTGACTGCTGAAGAACAATAAAAAATATTTCACGAATAGTTAATTATTACAATTGCCCAGGATAAAGAGCTTGAAAAAGAATATTCCCGCACAATGGTCTGGAGTTACACTCGCAAGCCATTGTCAGTGAGTTTATCTTATTTCTTGTTACTCCATAGGTATAATATAACTTTGCTTATTCCAACAAAGATCACTGAGTGATGTGCGTCAGGCATGAACCGCAAAGTATTGCTAATAACTTTGTTTTCATATACATTTATTAGTACAAGATGTTTTTCTCATCTAGGCTAATAAAGATGTTATTATAGACATAGGATGATGGCCAGAGTATATTTAGCAGTAATAATGCATCAATAATAACATCTGTATCAGAAAGAGCAATCAGTCAGTTATGTGCCATGCGTGATACATGCTGAGGCGATCATGTATCTTTCGATACATGACTGCCGAAGCGAATATGTTTTCCACAGTTAGTTGTTATTTTGTACTGCGGTAGACCAGTTGCCACCCAAGGCTATAGAACCCTGTTTGTCTTGCTACTTACCCATTGATGGGTGAGAAAAAGAGGGTTTATACCGTACCCAAGGGTATTAGAACGTCAGTGAATGTAATGGATTCGAGTGAAATTCGAACTCAGCTCTCCGATTCCTCAATCCGAGCCGCTACAAATACAAAATGATGCATACCCATGTTTAATAAATTATGGAAAAGCGTTTCATAAAGTACGACACAAAAGATTGTTGGATCTGCTACGTAACCTTGACATAATCGTGAAGGATATAAGAATAACACATAATATCGTATTGTGCATAATAAGATCTACGGTAAGAAGGAATCGTCTCCCATCCCATAACTTTCATTGCAGTATATTATTATAATTGTTCTATTTTATTATTAGTTCGTGTTAATCTCTCATTATGCCTAATAAGATGTAGGGTAAGAAGGAATCGTCTGCCCGTCCCATAGCCTTCAGTAGAGTATATTATTATAATTGTTCTATTTTATTATTAGTTCGTGTTGTTAATCTCTTATTATGCCTAATAAGATGTAGGGTAAGAAGGAATCGTCTACCCGTCCCATAACTTTCATTACAGTATATTATTATAATTGTTCTATTTTATTATTAGTTCGTGTTGTTAATCTCTTATTATGCCAAATAAGATGTAGGGTAAGAAGGAATCGTCTACCCGTCCCATAACTTTCAGTAGAGTATATTATTGTAATTGTTCTATTTTATTATTAGTTCGTGTTGTTAATCTCTTATTATGCCAAATAAGATGTAGGGTAAGAAGGAATCGTCTACCCGTCCCATAACTTTCAGTAGAGTATATTATTGTAATTGTTCTATTTTATTATTAGTTCGTGTTGTTAATCTCTTATTATGCCAAATAAGATGTAGGGTAAGAAGGAATCGTCTACCCGTCCCATAACTTTCATTGCAGTATATTATTATAATTGTTCTACTTTATTATTAGTTCTTGTTAATCTGTTATCGTGTCTCCTGTGATCTAGGTGCATATTCATAGCACTCCCTCAGAAGACATGTGTAAACGAATGTGAACTCCATCGAACAATTAGCCTAGTGAGTTAAAAACTTATTCGAATCTTGATGAATAGAGCGCGCGGAAAAATCAGACCGGTAATTGGACAAGAACGGTATAGGTTTGTCAAAGACACCGGAACAAGGAAGGCCACTAATAAGATATCAGAAAGAGCGATATATATATATATATATATATATATATATATATATATATATATATATATATATATATATATATAAGGATGTATATCTATGTTTTCTAGATTATGCAAAAGTGTTTGATAAATTTCGTCACAGAATCTGCTGAAAGTGCTAGGTTACCTTGGCATATTTGAGAAGGCCATCAAAATAATACGTAACCTATACTGGCTCGAAACGTTAGAATGCGGATAGGAAATGAGTTCAGTAAATATACAAAAATAAAAAGTGGGGCAAGTAAAGGATAGGTCTTCTCAACAGACCTTTTCACCCTATACAGTGAAGCCATTCCACCAGGATTCATTATTGGCGGCTATAGTCTTAACAACATAAAATATTCAGTGACACACTGTTGATAGCGGACATAGAAAGAAAACTACAAAAACTATCACAGAAGGGAGTGAAGAAAAGCGAAAAGAAAGGACGAAACATCAACTGCAAGAAGACCGAAGATATGGTCGTTAACAAAAAGGCAAGTCCAACATTCATATTGCGGAATCGTATTAACAGAGGACGGAAAGTGCAACACGCAAATCTGAAGGCGCATTGGGATAGCGAAAGATGCCTTCCAAAAGCTAAGCAAAGTATTCTTCTTTATGCTCTGTGTCCATTCAGGACGTTAGGCGATCATGTCTCTCTACAGTTTCCTCTCCTTCGTAGCTCTGAGCTCTGAGAAGCGTATTAACAGAGGACGGAAAGTGCGACATTGAAATCCGAAGGCAGATTGGGATAGTGAAAAATGCCTTCCAAAATCTAAGCAATGTATTCTTCTTTATATGCCGTGTCCTTTCAGGACATTAGGCGATCATGTCTCTCTACAAATTCCTCTCATTCGCAGATCTGAGCTCTGAGAAGCGTATTAACATTGAAATCCGAAGGCGGATTGGGATAGAGAAAGATGCCTTCCAAAAGCTAAGCAAAATAGTAAGAAACAGAAGAAAATTGTTAGAAACAAAGAAAAGGGTACTGAACTGTTATGTAATATCGGTTCTCTTAATGGCAGTGAATGCTGGACAATCTCGTAAAAGATGAAGAAGAGACTTGATGCAAGAGAAATGTGATTCTACAGAAGGATGCTGAGAATAAATGGATCGAACATTATCAGAGAAATGTAACTAAAATCACACTTATACTTAACATCAGGAAGAGACAGTTGAAATTCCCAGGGCACATAATGAGGAAAGAAGGTTTAGAAAATTAGATACTCACAGACAGATTGAAGGGACAAAGGAAAACAACGCTTAACCTACCTAGAGAGCTTGAGTAAATGGATGTCGGAACAAGGTTTAGGAGAGATGACAAGAAGACAAAACTTATTAAGAGCTACAAAGGGGAGGGAATTGTGGAGAGCGATGATTGCTGAATTTGTGAAGGTGCACGGCACGTCGAAGAAGGAGATCAAGCAACGATGAGAACAACATTTCGAAATAATAAAAAAAAATATATTGACATTTATTCATCTCAGAAATGAAATACTAAGTTATGAAAAGCGGCGCGAACCAATAATAATAGTCAATGGTTAGTATCATCTAACATTGGTTACAACAGCTCGGAAACACACCGCTGATGCCCCTCGGGATGGTGGCGTAGTGGATATAGGAATTGCTGGGGTAGACTGTTCTAGTCCCACGTGCCATGTTTAATGGATGTCAATTATCAGTTATCTCCTGTTAATTTCCCTCTGAAAGTTCTCCACTGCCTTAGCCGGGTATTGAACTCACACTCTTTAGGTCCTGTCACTGATCATTTGATCTAACTAACGCCTTTATACACTGTTCCATGTGTCCTCAAGGACCGATCATGATACATACGCAGAAAATTGCTAAGTCAGTTACAGGAAAGCGTATAAAATTCGAAGGAGAAGTGATCTTAAATGTGAAATTCCACGGAAAACCTAAAAAAACTCAAGATATTCGTAAAGAAAGATACAATAAATCTGGTGGGCACAGTCTGGATATAGTGAGCGAAATAAAGGGTTCAGTTCGACATTCCAACCACCTGAAGAAGGCCGGAGCGTACAACGGCCGAAACGTTGTAATAAATATGGTGAGAAAGATGAGGACAATAGGCCGAATAATGTAAATAATGTACATATTTTCGTATTTTACACAAAATACATATTACCTTCCTCTATAGTACCTATACTTTATGAATTTAAGGGGAGTACTAGATTGGCGGTAAGGTCTCATCGATTTATTGTTGAATTGGATAGATGTAACCGTAAGTTCTATGCTAACAGTTTCTTTTCTTGCGTTTCTTGCTTGTGGAACTTTTCAGCTCTATTCTTTCCGGGCGATTTTGATCTTCAAAAATTGAAATGCAAAGTCAACTCCTTGTGTCTTAGGGGCTTTATTGCCTTGCATGAGGTGAAATGATTAAAAAAAGATGCGTGCTTTAGCAAGAGGCACAGCTGAAGATGCATGCTATGAACTGGAGACATCAGAACGTGGTTAATATTATTTTTGAATACGGAAAATGTACCACCAAAGCCAGATTGGAATAACACTTTGCCTCGCTCTGTCTTTTTTACAAATACTTTCACGGTAATTGCTCCGATGAGCTGCTTTCGCTGGTTCCTAGACCTCATGAATTTAAACGTCCCACGAGGCTGGCATCCCGTTCCCACCCCTTCACCGTTGAAACTGTTAGATGTAGACGTCTCTTCTACTCCAATAGCTTCATGTCTCGCACATCTCGCCTGTGGAACTCCCTTCCTTATTCCTGTTTCCCTGACAAATACAATCTCCAACTATTTAAGTGTAACGTCAATCGACATCTCCAGTTGCCTTGATCTATCCACTTCCCTTCTCCACATCCTTTCACCTTTCATTCCTATCTGCTCTCGCTCCAAATCTTCTGTAACCCCCTTGCCTTGATCGATCCACTATCTTTCTCCACATCCTCTCCTTTACCACTCCTATCTGCTCTTCCTCCAAACCTTCTGTAACCGCTTGCGTGCTAGTGGCCTCCAGCCTTGCTTGGGGTGATAACCTTAAAAAAAAAATCCTTCCAAATGCCAAACAAATGATTAAGAACCAGGAAAAGCTTGCTAAACTGCAAAGAATGCTGGGACATTTCCTTACAGACGACGATGAGACGGTAAGAATACGGAAAATTGGAAAAATAGATGATTGCATGAATTTTAGAAATAATATTTTCATAATGTCAGCGTTTAATTAGACGTGCTTTTGAAAAATATCTTGAAAATATTTATTAAACACTGGAGAGATAAGAAAACGTGTTCATGAATTTTAGAAGGAATATTTTCGCAAGGCCAGCCTTTAATTAGAAGTCCTTTCAAAGAATATCTTATCTTTAAAATATTTATTAAAAACTGGAAATATAACAAAACGTGTTCATGAATTTTGGAAGGAATATTTTCACAGGGCCAACCTTTAATTAGAAGTTTTTTTTCAGAAATATCTTATCTGGAAAATATTTATAAAAATTTGAAGAGATAAGGAAACGTGTTCATGAATTTTGGAAAGAATATTTTCAAGAATTCAGTGTTTATTTAGCTAAGCTCTCAAAGATTTTTATTCTCTTGAAAATATTGATTTATAATTGGAAAAAGGAGAAGATACGTTCCTGAATTTTGAAACGAATACTTTCAGGAATTCTACCTTTATTCTGAAACGGCCTCAAATAATATAATCTTGTTTTCTTGAAAATATATTTTTGAAAAATTGAACAGTTGAGGTGTCATAGCCTTGGGAAATAAAATATTCACAAATGAAGCCTATGTCCGTGCAAGTCCCTAAGTAATGTCATATATTAATGAAAATATTTATTGATGAGAATGATTTATAGTGAAGAAACATGGCGTCTACTCAAACACGTGCACCCACAAAATAATATTTATACTTATTAGAAGCAATATCGAATATAAAAAAATACATTACTTGCCGAAAATTTATTTAACCTAACCCTAGCCTCATTCTCTTTATTTTCCTTGGTGAGATGTAAGTTCTACTTAAGCGGCTTCTTTCCACGAACCGTGTGGAACCGACCCCCAAGAGGCTGCTTCCTTGATCACTACAATTTTAACCGTTATCTACCGCAAATATCCGCAGAAACCGTGCCTCTTACTCTGTAACCCTCTACCTTGAGTGGCTCCCAGGTCTCATACACAGTTAAAAAACGGAGATAAGGTGATTGAACATAGGATAGGCTATGATAGGGGTAGTTTTGTCAAACATCGTAAAATGATATATAAATATTAACCTGAAAACTCGTGTCATGTTTTTAAATAACATTGTCAAACCGAGGCTATCATGGTGGACAGACATGGCGGCCAGCACGTTCAGAAAAGTCGGAATTATCAGCTATATAAAACCATTTTCTCAGATCAATAATTAACGCCTTGACTGACTTCAAACATTAACTTTAGAACCGTTAAAAAATTTTTTTTTAATTGTTTCGTTCATCTGTAATATTTTAAACAATTTTTTCTCAATTTTTACTTGCCAGTACGGTTTTTTTCATCTTGCCGTAGACGCCAGGCACTAATTATTTGCGTTAACAACGAAACAAAGCGTGACTGTAGCTTTGATGACATGACCATTAAAACGACGAGATAACTCGCGGACGGCATCATAATAAAAACCTGCCAACCACGAGTTATGTCGTGGTTGGCAGTCAATGTGTTAAGAATGAATTTAATCATAAATAAATAGAGAAAATCGATAGGAAAATCGATAAAAGAGTCGATGAAGAGTTTTAATATTTTTGGTCATTCAAACAGTAAGAAAAGGTCAGAGTGTCTCTCAGTCTTTAAGAAGGATGAAGTAATCTTAATCGAGAATAAGTCGTTTTTGTATTTAACTTATTTTTGTTAACAGACAAAACTTAATCAGTTCAATATCAAAGAAGAGACACACACGAGGAATAGAGTTAATTTGAATACACCAAATATTGGAAGAAGTATGTGGTTAGACAAACCTTTGGAAAACTGAATCGATGACCTGGAATTGGAAAACAAAGCATTTATGGCACGTACTCTGAATTCATCATCAATGGTATGGTTTGGTTTGATTTGGTTTACGGCGTATCAACCTCAATGGTTTATTTAATACTGACAAGATTTTTTATTGCTGGTAATATTTTTTTCAAAAAGGTATTGCTGGTAATATTTTTTCCAAAAAAGTATTGCTGGTAATATTTTTTCTTTCCAAAAAGTATCGCTGGTAATATTTTTTCTCCAAAATTATTGCTGGTAATATTTTTTCAAAAAATACATTGCTGGCAATATTTTTTTCTTAAAAAATGTATTGACGGTAATATTTTTTTCCAAAATGTATTGCTGGTTTTAAAACTTATATTTGCCATTTTATAGTGTTTTGACCCTAGTTTTTTTTTTGGGTGGAGGGTAACTATTTGCCCATAGCTGGGACCCTAACAGGTGCTACCATCCCGGGTCAGAGTGTTTCAGTTACTTTTTATACGTTAAAAACGTTATTTTAAAATGTAATTAGGTGATTGGTTACAATAAGTAAGCACGATAATTATTGAAAATCGATTTGGTTTCGATCGAAAAATATTGTTTTTAACAGGTTTTGACACCTTACACCTTATTCAAAGTTATATTAAAATAATTTGTTCTTTAAAAATGTTTGAAAACAATGAAATTTCAATTGGAATTTACACTATTTACGCCAGTTTCAATTACTTTTGATACTTTAAACACCATTGTTTTAAAATTGAATTCGAAAAAGGATATTGGACACAGACTAAACTGCATTCGGCGTTGTTTCAATCAACGTAGCTAATTGCTACAAACCCAAAACATCAATAAAAAAAATTACTCCACCTTTGGCCTTAAATAGCTTCATCAGATCGAGACTTTGATGTGGTAATTTTCTAAGCTTAATTTAGATTGGCACAAGGCCTAAAGTATTGGGCACCCAGTGAGCGAGACTTTCATATGAATGTCATGAATGACACCAAACTTAAAAATATTGGAAACTGAAATGAAATTGAAGCTATATACAGCGATTTGGATTACTTTTTATAATTTAAACAGTTATTTAAAAATATTATTTCGTGTTTGAAAACGTTAGAAAACCCCTAAAATTGTTGAAAATTGATTAGGTTTCGATCGAAAAATGTTGATTTCAACAAGTTTCGACACCTTACACAAAAAAAATGTTGTTTTTTACAAACTTTTGAAAACAATGAAATTTCAATTGAAATTGTCTCTAAGCCAATTTTAATTACTTTTGATACCTTAAACAACGTTATTTTAAAATGTAATTAGGTGATTGGATCCATTAAATAAGCCCGAAAATCGATTTGGTTTCGATCGACACCTTACACAAAATTATATTAAAAAAATTTGATTTTACAAACTTTTGAAAACAATAAAATTTCAATTGAAATTTACGCTATATACGCCAATTTCAATTACTTTTGATACTTTAAACACCTTTGTTTTAAAATTGAATTCGAAAAAGGAAATTGAACACAGAATAAACTTGTCGAACGTTGTTTCAATCAACGTAGCTAATTGCTACAAACCCAAAACATCAATAATATAAAAAAAACTCCAGCTCTGGCCTTAAATAGCTTCATCAGATCGAAAACATTGGGCACACAATGAGCGAGACTTTCATATGGATGTCATAAATGACATCAAGCTCGTTTAAAAATATCTAAACTGTCAGCTTTATACAACAGGCTAGAATACTGATGGTGAACGTGATGACATAGCTATTCATAGCTGGAAAAAGAATGACCATGGACCCCCCACCAAAAAAAAAAACATCTACCAAGAAATATGACTCAAAATAAACCTTTCCGGAACAGAAACTATGATCTGGAATTAGAATGAAAGCAGTGATAGCACTGATATCCTTAATACATCATAAAAATTTAGCATGTGGAATTAATAAACACTAAACGCTCCAAATCCCTTGCTGTCTGGATCGTTTATAACAAACTTAGGACTTAACACAGGATAGTTTTTGGTAGCAGCTGATAGGGTCCCAGCTATTAGAAAATAATGAACCCTGAAACAAAAACAAATGATAGTATAAAAATGAAAGTATAAAAATACATTTTTATAGTAAAGGTAACAGCAATAAATTTTTATATAAAAAATTACCAATAATACATATTTATAGTAAAAATACAAGCTTTTTATAGTACAATTACCATAATATATTTTATAGTAAAATGAACAATACATTTTAACTGTAATTGGAAGCATACAATTGCGTTCAAATATATTTAGATTTCGGTATTAAATAACCCATAAAGATGTTGATATGCCGCTAAACAAAATCAACCAACCAACCAACACAGGATAGCAGATACTACAAAATGAAAACATTAACCTAAAAACTGGAGTCATGTTCTTAAATAGCTTCGTCAGATCCACATTCTCGCATGGACGCCATGCACGGAGTTCAACGCTTTGAGAAATTTCTGAACTATCAGCTTATAGCTGACATTTCTGAAAAAAATAAAAACGTGTATTAACTTGTAGCTGATAAAATAATATACTCACGCCACTAATTAAATTTGGTTTCGACATTTAATCATTTTTTACTATTTTAATCATTTTTAGATTCTCTCAGATTCTTAAAGATAATCGTTTATCAGATCTCATTGATTTGCGCTACAGATTCAAGAATAAAGAACTTTACCAAATAATCAAAACATGACATCAAATAAAGTTTTCCAGTTGCGGCAACAACTAAAATGAATAGTACCTGTAATTCGATGGGAACAGAATCATATAATCAAGATGTAGACTTTCAACAAATAACGATGACCAATACTTGAAATAGTAATAACAATTACGGATTTTTTTAATCATTTCAACCAGGGTAAGGCAATAATGACACTAAGGA
Source organism: Acanthosepion esculentum (assembly GCA_964036315.1). Lineage (NCBI taxonomy): Eukaryota > Metazoa > Mollusca > Cephalopoda > Sepiida > Sepiidae > Acanthosepion > Acanthosepion esculentum. The sequence goes on along the minus strand of OZ038500.1, from coordinate 16,793,703 downwards.
ACCGAGAGTTACTGAGTGTTAGAGAAAGTGAAAAAAAAAAAAACAAACTAAAAAGACTAAAAAAAAACTAATAAGGGAGAGCAATAAAAGAACAAGAATTAAGAAGATAGAAGATAACAATTGACATTGCAATTAAATTTTGGAAGATCAAAGGCAATAAAGCTACTAAGACGCAAGAGGTTACTGAGTGTTAGAAAATATGAGAAAAACTACTATTAAGGAGAGAGGACAATAAATGAACAAGAATTAAGAAGACAGAAGATAACGATTGACATTGCATTTTAATTTCGGAAGATCAAAGGCAATAAAGCTACTAAGACGCAAGAGGTTACTGAGTGTTAGAAAATATGAGAAAAACTACTATTAAGGAGAGAGGACAATAAATGAACAAGAATTAAGAAGACAGAAGATAACGATTGACATTGCATTTTAATTTCGGAAGATCAAAGGCAATAAAGCTACTAAGACGCAAGAGGTTACTGAGTGTTAGAAAATATGAGAAAAACTACTATTAAGGAGAGAGGACAATAAAAGAACAAGAATTAAGAAGATAGAAGATAACAATTGACATTGCAATTAAATTTTGGAAGATCAAAGGCAATAAAGCTACTAAGACGCAAGAGGTTACTGAGTGTTAGAAAATATGAGAAAAACTACTATTAAGGAGAGAGGACAATAAATGAACAAGAATTAAGAAGACAGAAGATAACGATTGACATTGCATTTTAATTTCGGAAGATCAAAGGCAATAAAGCTACTAAGACGCAAGAGGTTACTGAGTGTTAGAAAATATGAGAAAAACTACTATTAAGGAGAGAGGACAATAAAAGAACAAGAATTAAGAAGATAGAAGATAACAATTGACATTGCAATTAAATTTTGGAAGATCAAAGGCAATAAAGCTACTAAGACGCAAGAGGTTACTGAGTGTTAGAAAATATGAGAAAAACTACTATTAAGGAGAGAGGACAATAAATGAACAAGAATTAAGAAGACAGAAGATAACGATTGACATTGCATTTTAATTTCGGAAGATCAAAGGCAATAAAGCTACTAAGACGCAAGAGGTTACTGAGTGTTAGAAAATATGAGAAAAACTACTATTAAGGAGAGAGGACAATAAAAGAACAAGAATTAAGAAGACAGAAGATAACAATTGACATTGCATTTAAATTTTGGAAGATCAAAGGCAATAAAGCTACTAAGACGCAAGAGTTTACTGAGTGTTAGAAAATATGAGAAAAACTACTATTAAGGAGAGAGGACAATAAAAGAACAAGAATTAAGAAGACAAAAGATAGCAGTTGACATTGCATTTAAGTTATTGAAGATCAGAGATGACTGGGATACAAAAGTCAGAAGAAAGGTTCACAAGCGAGAAGAAACTATTAGCGTAGAACTTACGGTTACAGCGAATGATTTCAACGGTAAAATGATGAGACCACGACGCCAATCTAGAGTGCGGTTAAATTCATAAAGACTGGTAACCATATAGGAAAGTTCTTCCGAATAATTAGCATGAAAGTATTTACAGAAAAAGCACAGTTCAGCTACGTTTTGGCGATTGGAAAGTGACTAAAACCGAGATGCCAGTTCAGGATCATTTATATTGCTGATTCTTATTTGGATTTTTATGAAGAATCTCTAAATATATAGCAGGAGCACCAGACCAGTGTAGCAGAAAAATTCAAAGAAAACATGAATGGTAGACTTATAAATATGTAAGATAGATTATGGCAAGAAAGACTGTCTAGTATGACACAGTATGCCAAATTTCCTAGCAGCAGACCTAGAAATGAATTCGATATAATTTTCCCACTTCATGTCAGCCAAGAATATTAGTCCGAGAATGCGCAAAGAGTCACTCTCATGGAAGTTAGCATCAGCCATGCTTATGGGAGGAAGTTCTTGTGTCGCCTCTATTTGCCCTGGTTGGTCATCGAAATAATAAATGCGAATGTCAGTGTGTCACACTTGTTCATCTTTACTCCGAGAGGCCATAACCCAACATATCAGACGGTTCTGGAATCAGGCCAACACCGTGAGGAAATTGAAAAAAAAAAAAAAAAATTGCGGACCGGATTTAAACCCGCAATCCTAAAATTTGGGATTCCCGAGTTTTTCTTTATTGCGATTGTTTTCGGCGATATTTGACGTGATTTTTTGCGACAGATTTTTTGTACGATAACAATTATTATAACTTGGAAATAAATATGGGAATAATGGAAATTAATTGCGAAATCCAGCGAAAGTCACCCACGAAATAAAAATAATTGTTCGTATGGAAAGTAAGGACCTACGTGCATCAAATTGTGTTTGAATTAAGTGGCGGCCGAAGAATTACCGCTGAGATTTTAAAAGGTAAGCTTAAATATTAATGCAATGCTTAAATGCAGTGATCAATTTTGTGTTATTCTGTAGTTTATTGCATACGTCAGCAGTATGCCTGGCAAAAAGAAATCTCCGCCAACAGAGGACCAGATTGCAATTAAAAGAGCCAAGACTGCAGTGAGGAAAAGAAAGTTCCGTGGAAGTGAAAGCAAAGATTAAACGGCAGCTAAGAGAAATTCCACTGCTGAGAATATGCAAAGACTTAGGGACTCTCAAACTCCTGAACAATCCGAAGGCACAATCAAGAGCCCTCCGCAGGAACTAGCTTAAATGCCGCCCGATAGCGTAGCTTTTAAGCTAGTACATACATACATATATATATATATATATATATATATATATATATATATATATATATATATATATATATTCCACCACGGAATATGTGATCGAGCGGCGCTATATCGAATCTAAATCGCTATCCCTTCGTCAGCGAGACCCGTTGCGCTACAGTTGGTATGACGTTTGCTTGATAATGTAATTGTTCGGGTTTCAATTATCGGTAGTGAAAGCGCACTGCTGGTGAGTCCCGAATATAGGACGAAACAGCCGTCCAGTGCTTTCTGCATCCTGTTGAGGTTTCTTCTTACTTAATTATAATTATGTCAAATCCTCCTAATAATTTGTTATATATATATATATATATATATATATATATATATATATATATATATAGGTACCACCAAAAAAATTTATTTTAGGTGATTTTTGGTGACGAATTTTTGTACGATAACAATTTTTATAACTTTTGGAAAATAAATTTGCGAATAATCGAAATTAATCGCGAGATTCAGCGAAAGTTACCCATGAAATAAAAATAATTGTTTGTACGGAAAGTAAGGACCTACGTACATCAAATATTAATATTTAAGTTAAGTGGTGACAGAAGAATTATCGTTAAACCTTTAAAAGGTAAGCTTAAATATTAATGCAATACTTAAATGACGGCTATGTAATATCTAATCTCCTATATGGCACTGAATGCTGGACAATCTCCTCACAGATGAAGAAGAGACTTGAAGCGACAGAGATGTGGTTCTACTGACGAGTGTCCTTAGAAACAAAGAAAAGAATGTTGGACGGCAATGTAATATCTAATCTCCTATATGGCACTGAATGCTGGACAATCTTCTCACAGATGAAGAAGAGACTTGAAGCGACAGAGATGTGGTTCTACTGACGAGTGTCCATAGAAACAAAGAAAAGACTGTTGGACGGCTATGTAATATCTAATCTCCTATATGGCAGTGAATGCTGGACAATCTCCTCACAGATGAAGAAGAGACTTGAAGCAACAGAGATGTGGTTCTACTGACGAGTGTCCTTAGGAACAAAGAAAAGAGTGTTGGACGGCTATGTAATATCTAATCTCCTATATGGCACTGAATGCTGGACAATCTTCTCACAGATGAAGAAGAGACTTGAAGCGACAGAGATGTGGTTCTACTGACGAGTGTCCATAGAAACAAAGAAAAGACTGTTGGACGGCTATGTAATATCTAATCTCCTATATGGCAGTGAATGCTGGACAATCTCCTCACAGATGAAGAAGAGACTTGAAGCGACAGAGATGTGGTTCTACTGACGAGTGTCCTCAGAAACAAAGAAAAGAGTGTTGCAAATGTATCGAGTAATTAATCACTTTTGGTTGGTCAAGATAGTCAAGAAGGCGCAGCAGCTAATTTGTTTACTGAGAATTCTCAGAAAAAATAATTTACAAAGGGAGCTGCTAAGGACCTACTACCGTTGTTCTGTTGAGAGTCTGTGCTTGTGTACAGTATCACTGTTTGTTATGCCAAATGCTGAGCAACGGGTTGGAGGACCCTACAGAAGGTTAATGATGTGCTCCAAATAATAATCGGACGCCTGCTGCCCTCCGTGTAGGACATTCCTAATTCCCGAAGAGCAGAAAACACGAACAAAAGACAGCATGCATCTCAGGAAGCACTTGTTTGAATAGTTACTTTCAGGCTTACGTCCACACCGATCTCCCGTGTGACCCCTTAATTTTTACAGGATTATAAAAAAGGGGGAAGTGTTAATTTTTCGAATACCACTGAATTATCATTATTATATTTGAGTCTTTTCTATTTGAAGTCATGAATTAAATATTAGTCGTGCTATCACCGCAGTTAAGCAACACCGAGCCTGGTCAGTACCTAGATGGAGAGATAATATATTGATACAAGTTCTACTAATTAACCCATAGCGGTGGGGATAAGTGTTGTGGTGGGATCCACCTAATCTGCATAGGTGACTACCAACTATATAAATAATGGTTGATACCGGAAGACGAGAGAAGTGGAATCACGAGATCCAACTAGAGACTCTGATCGACTGCGACTAGTCAACACATTCTCCAGGAACGTCTTCCCAGAAATATACAGAAATACTATATGTACTTATTGTGTACACTTTCTTGTTATAATACATTCTTGTTCTAAGTACATTTTGTGTTGCATTATTATTCCATGCAATAGGCGAGATTCAACATTGAGTCAAGACTCAACAATGGCGACGAAGTAGAACGAACCATACGTCAAGTTTCAACAATGGCCACAAAGTAGAACGAACCATACGCTAAGTTTCAACAATGGCAAAGAAGTAAGAACGAACCATAAGGAAAGAAGAAAGAATTAATAGTGAGAGTTTTCAACAATTGGGACAAGTCATTGAAGAACCCAGGCTGAAAAAAAAACTATTAATTCCAAGTCCAACGTTAACGTAACGACGAAGGATTCTAAACTTCTGGATATGTAGAACTCGTTAAAAGACGACTAAGCATAAAGGAACGTTCACTCAGAAAAATTGAAAGGTGTCGTAATCGAATAAGGGTAATTTTAAATTAAAAAATTATCTACAACGAGACACCCGCTAAAAAAAAAATTGGCCGACTACAAAAACATGCATGGATTAAAAGGAGCACAAATACACCGTGTCGACTTTGAAAGGTAACAAACTTTAAAAAAATATTTTTTTAAAATTATTTGTTCAACAATATAGTGACGAATTAGCTCTGATAAGAAAATCAGACGTTGTCATTGAAATACGCGAACAGGAGTCGAAAACGAAAAAAAAGTCCGACGCTCACTGTTCACGAAAAAAAAAATACCAAAGTTGATTAGCACGGGCGTGAATGTAAAAACAAGTCATAAAAATTAAAAGTCGTATGTTGTTTCGATTTTTTGGTCAGCTTATATGATATTCGTGGATACACAAATTAAAAGTATATTCCTTGTTGCATGAACACTATCAGCTGAAAAATGGATGAACTATCCAAAGTCATATCTGAATTATTCAAATCCCAGCAGGAACAGTTTGCCTTATTAATAAGGGAACAACAGATAGCACAGCATAAATATCAAGAGAATCTAGATGAAAGACAACAAAAACAACAAATAGCGCTGCAAAAATATCAGGATAAACAAGAGGAAAGACAACAGAAATATCAGGAAAAACAAGAGGAAAGACAACAGAAATATCAAGAAAAACAAGATGAAAGACTTTTGGAAATTCAAAAGTTAACACTGGAGAAATTAAACAACTTTCAGGCAAATGAGGGAAATTCTTCATATTCTAATAACACCATATTTAATTCGCTGGAAACTTTCAACTATGTGCCAGACGAAGAAAAAACGTTTGAAGCGTACTTTAAACGATATGAAGATATTTTCTACACAGACTGTGAAAACTGGTCGAATTCAAGAAAAGTCAGTCTATTACTAAGAAAGCTAGGTACAGCAGAACATAGCAAATTTGTAGATTTTATTCTACCGAGAAAAACAACTGAATTGGAATTCTCGGAAACAGTGAAATTGCTAAAAGAGCTGTTTGGAGCAAATATGTCGCTTTGGCATAAGCGATGGTTATGCATGAATGTCTCTAAATCCGACGATCAGGATTACTTAACATATGCATCTGTAGTGAATAGACATTGTGACAATTTCAGATTGGCAGAGATTACGGTTGAAGAATTCAAGTGCTTAATTTTTGCTCAAGGACTGGTATCCAGTAAGAGTGCCGAAATAAGACGTAGAGTTTTGTCTAAACTCGAATCTGAACAAGGCCTTACCCTGCAAAAGTTAGCAGAGGAGTGTCAACGGGCCGTAAGTTTAAAGAAAGAGTCGGAAAAAATCGAAAAAGCTGGTATTGCTTATATTAAAAAAATAAAAAAGCAGTCAAAGTACCCAGTAGAGAAAAATTGGAGAAAAAATTCAGCGTACTTTAATAATAGACAAGAAAATAAAAAGAACGAAAATAAAAAAGTCCCACCATATAATTGCAGACGTTGTAACGAAAGACATTGGGAGATAAATTGCCCATATAGAAATAAGAAATGTTTCGTGTGCCAAAAGAATGGTCACAAAGGATCTTGTTGTAAAACGAAAAAATGCAAGAATCGAATTAGACAAACAAATTCGAATATCAAATCAGATAGAGATTTGAGGAAATATGTGACGACTGAAATATTCAAAAAGAATATCAAATTTCAACTCGATTCAGGGTCAGATTTAACAATAATGAACGATAAAACATGGAAAATTTTAAAAAGGCCTACAATAATGAAGTCAACGAAACTCGCTCGAACGGTAACTGGAAAGCAAATTAACTTCGAAGGCGAGGTTGTACTTCCAATGAAAGTGAATGGGATCGTTAAAAAAATGAAAGTTTTCATTCTGAGAAATGGAGAAAACTTGTTGGGTACAGATTTTATTGAAACATTCGAATTGTGGGATAAACCGTTAAACTCATTCTGCAGAAAAGTAGAAAGTAATACGCAAACAAGACAGGACATTAAAGAGGAATTAAAGAAAAAGTTTCCGGAAACCTTTACACCTGGTCTTGGAAGATGTAACAAGTTTGAAGCTAAATTTGAATTAAAAGAAAATACTATGCCTATATTTAAAAAGAAACGTAACGTGCCTTTCGCAAGTGTAGAGAAAATAGTAGTACCAAAAAAGTTGCAGAAAACAATCCTACGGGACTTTCATATGGGTCACCCGGGGATTAATAGAACAAAAAGCTTAATGCGAAGTTTTGTATATTGGAAAGGAATGGATGTGGATATCGAAAACATGGTTCATCGATGTAAAGGGTGTGCGTTAGCAGCTAAGGCACCACCTATAGTACACAAACCATGGCCAAAGACGGATCATCCGTGGGAAAGATTACACATTGATTTCGCTGGTCCAGTAGAAGATTATTACTACTTAATAGTGGTAGATAGCTTTACAAAATGGCCGGAAGTACTACGCTGCAAAAAGCCTACGTCCAATACCACAACAACTTTTTTGCATGAACTATTTGCACGGTTCGGTGTGCCAGAGTGTATTGTGAGTGACAATGGTACACAATTCACTTCTGACGAATTTAAGGAATTTTGTGAGTTATATCAAATTAACCACATAACGACGCCGCCGTATCATCCGAGATCCAATGGACTCGCAGAAAGATTTGTAGATACGTTAAAGCGCGCTCTGAAGAAAGCCTCAGGAGTTCCAACGGAAAAGGCGCTTCAGCAATTCCTACAAGTATACAGAATCACGCCTAACCAGAGAACACCATCAAACATGGCACCAGCTGAACTAATGTTCGCTAGGAAAGTTAAGTCAGTGTTTGACAAGCTTTTGCCAGGAAGAAATAGAATAAAGAACACTATGTATACAGCTAGAAAAAGATACACCCCCGGAAAGAAGGTCTTTTTCAAGTGCTATAGAAACAACATTGAGTTCTGGGAGCGAGGCATAGTGGATAAGAGAATCGGTGACCTGATTTACATAATAAAAGGGCCGAAGAATACTCATAAAAGGCACCAGAACCAACTCAAAATATGCTACGTGCTAGAGCATGAAGAGAGTATACCGGATGAGGAGGAAGATCCCATTGATGTAATGTATGATACTTTTCAAGTAGAACCTCCGCAGAGTGCTCATGAACCGAGAAGATCCGGTAGGAAACGAAAGTTCACGGACACATTGGACGTGAATCCAAAACGAAAAAGATATTGAAAAAAAAAAAAACAGATATATATATGAACTATGCAAAGGGGATCTACAAAGGAATAACCATAATCATCAACCCATATAGAAGCCAGTTTGAAATCCAAAAGGATTCCAAGGCTTGGGAGGGGGGTGTTGTGGTGGGATCCACCTAATCTGCATAGGTGACTACCAACTATATAAATAATGGTTGATACCGGAAGACGAGAAAAGTGGAATCACGAGATCCAACTAGAGACTCTGATCGACTGCGACTAGTCAACACATTCTCCAGGAACGTCTTCCCAGAAATATACAGAAATACTATATGTACTTATTGTGTACACTTTCTTGTTATAATACATTCTTGTTCTAAGTACATTTTGTGTTGCATTATTATTCCATGCAATAGGCGAGATTCAACATTGAGTCAAGACTCAACAATAAGCAATGGATTCATATCTTTCCCAAGATTGATTGTTTCATTTCCTACGGCTTATCAACCCGTTGCAGGTTATTTAAAGCATAAAAATATTTATAGATTCTAAGATTCTTTTTGAGATTATGATGGTTTAGTGATACAAGTCTTATTAACTAACCCTTAACTGGGGAGAAAAGGGGTGGATTCATACCTAATCTGAATTTGATAAACAACCAACAAATTAAAATGTAGATATAAAGTGGGGGATCAATTCTATATTACAATCGATATATAAACTGATCCCTCACATTGTGGCCTCGATAGTTTCTGTACATTTATATTGCAGAGAATATAAATAAATCTAAAAGTCATGGCTGCCTAGCTGATCAGTATTTGATTGATTGTTTTTACGGCTTATGCTTGGCAGATTAATTAAAGCCAAAAATTATTACTAGATTATAAAAATTAACATAAAAATTATATAAACCGTTCAGCACTCTTTTCTTTGTTTCTGAGGACACTCATCAGTAGAACCACATCTCTGTCACTTCAAGTCTCTTCTTCATCTGTGAGGAGATTGTCCAGCATTCACTGCCATATAGGAGATTAGATATTACATAGCCGTCCAACACTCTTTTCTTTGTTTCTAAGGACACTCGTCAGTAGAACCACATCTCTGTCGCTTCAAGTCTCTTCTTCATCTGTGAGGAGATTGTCCAGCATTCACTGCCATATAAGGGATTAGATATTACATAGCCGTCCAACACTCTTTTCTTTGTTTCTAAGGACACTCGTCAGTAGAACCACATCTCTGTCGCTTCAAGTCTCTTCTTCATCTGTGAGGAGATTGTCCAGCATTCACTGCCATATAGGAGATTAGATATTACATAGCCCTCCAACACTCTTTTCTTTGTTTCTAAGGACACTCGTCAGTAGAACCATATCTCTGTCGCTTCAAGTCTCTTCTTCATCTGTGAGGAGATTGTCCAGCCTTCACTGCCATATAGGAGATTAGATATTACATAGCCGTCCAACACTCTTTTCTTTGATTCTAAGGACACTCGTCAGTAGAACCACATCTGTGTCGCTTCAAGTCTCTTCTTCATCTGTGAGGAGATTGTCCAGCATTCACTGCCATATAAGGGATTAGATATTACATAGCCCTCCAACACTCTTTTCTTTGATTCTAAGGACACTCGTCAGTAGAACCACATCTCTGTCGCTTCAAGTCTCTTCTTCATCTGTGAGGAGATTGTCCAGCCTTCACTGCCATAGAGGAGATTAGATATTACATAGCCGTCCAACACTCTTTTCTTTGTTTCTAAGGACACTCGTCAGTAGAACCACATCTCTGTTGCTTGAAGTCTCTTCTTCATCTGTGAGGAGATTGTCCAGCATTCACTGCCATAGAGGAGATTAGATATTACATAGCCCTCCAACACTCTTTTCTTTGATTCTAAGGACACTCGTCAGTAGAACCACATCTCTGTTGCTTGAAGTCTCTTCTTCATCTGTGAGGAGATTGTCCAGCATTCACTGCCATAGAGGAGATTAGATATTACATAGCCGTCCAACACTCTTTTCTTTGTTTCTAAGGACACTCGTCAGTAGAACCACATCTCTGTCGCTTCAAGTCTCTTCTTCATCTGTGAGGAGATTGTTCAGCATTCACTGCCATATTGGAGATTAGATATTACATAGCCGTCCAATACTCTTTTCTTTGTTTCTAAGGACACTCGTCAGTAGAACCACATCTCTGTCGCTTCAAGCCACTTCTTCATCTGTGAGGAGATTGTCCAGCATTCACTGCCATATTGGAGATTAGATATTACATAGCCGTCCAACACTCTTTTCTTTGTTTCTCAGGACACTCGTCAGTAGAACCACATCTCTGTAGCTTCAAGTCTCTTCTTCATCTGTGAGGAGATTGTCCAGCATTCACTGCCATATTGGAGATTAGATATTACATAGCCGTCCAACACTCTTTTCTTTGTTTCTAAGGACACTCGTCAGTAGAACCACTTCTCTGTCGCTTCAAGTCTCTTCTTCATCTGTGAGGAGATTGTCCAGCATTCACTGCCATATTGGAGATTAGATATTACATAGCCGTCCAACACTCTTTTCTTTGTTTCTCAGGACACTCGTCAGTAGAACCACTTCTCTGTCGCTTCAAGTCTCTTCTTCATCTGTGAGGAGATTGTCCAGCATTCACTGCCATAGAGGAGATTAGATATTACATAGCCGTCCAACACTCTTTTCTTTGTTTCTAAGGACACTCGTCAGTAGAACCACATCTCTGTCGCTTCAAGTCTCTTCTTCATCTGTGAGGAGATTGTCCAGCATTCACTGCCATATTGGAGATTAGATATTACATAGCCGTCCAACACTCTTTCCTTTGTTTCTAAGGACACTCGTCAGTAGAACTACATCTCTGTCGCTTCAAGTCTCTTCTTCATCTGTGAGGAGATTGTCCAGCATTCACTGCCATATAAGGGATTAGATATTACATAGCCCTCCAACACTCTTTTCTTTGATTCTAAGGACACTTGTCAGTAGAACCACATCTCTGTCGCTTCAAGTCTCTTCTTCATCTGTGAGGAGATTGTCCAGCCTTCACTGCCATATAGGAGATTAGATATTACATAGCCGTCCAACACTCTTTTCTTTGTTTCTAAGGACACTCGTCAGTAGAACCACATCTCTGTTGCTTGAAGTCTCTTCTTTATCTGTGAGGAGATTGTCCAGCATTCATTGCCATATAAGGGATTAGATATTACATAGCCGTCCAACACTCTTTTCTTTGTTTCTAAGGACACTCGTCAGTAGAACCACATCTCTGTCGCTTCAAGTCTCTTCTTCATCTGTGAGGAGATTGTCCAGCATTCACTGCCATAGAGGAGATTAGATATTACATAGCCGTCCAACACTCTTTTCTTTGTTTCTAAGGACACTCGTCAGTAGAACCACATCTCTGTCGCTTCAAGTCTCTTCTTCATCTGTGAGGAGATTGTTCAGCATTCACTGCCATATTGGAGATTAGATATTACATAGCCGTCCAATACTCTTTTCTTTGTTTCTAAGGACACTCGTCAGTAGAACCACATCTCTGTCGCTTCAAGCCACTTCTTCATCTGTGAGGAGATTGTCCAGCATTCACTGCCATATTGGAGATTAGATATTACATAGCCGTCCAACACTCTTTTCTTTGTTTCTCAGGACACTCGTCAGTAGAACCACATCTCTGTAGCTTCAAGTCTCTTCTTCATCTGTGAGGAGATTGTCCAGCATTCACTGCCATATTGGAGATTAGATATTACATAGCCGTCCAACACTCTTTTCTTTGTTTCTAAGGACACTCGTCAGTAGAACCACTTCTCTGTCGCTTCAAGTCTCTTCTTCATCTGTGAGGAGATTGTCCAGCATTCACTGCCATATTGGAGATTAGATATTACATAGCCGTCCAACACTCTTTTCTTTGTTTCTCAGGACACTCGTCAGTAGAACCACTTCTCTGTCGCTTCAAGTCTCTTCTTCATCTGTGAGGAGATTGTCCAGCATTCACTGCCATAGAGGAGATTAGATATTACATAGCCGTCCAACACTCTTTTCTTTGTTTCTAAGGACACTCGTCAGTAGAACCACATCTCTGTCGCTTCAAGTCTCTTCTTCATCTGTGAGGAGATTGTCCAGCATTCACTGCCATATTGGAGATTAGATATTACATAGCCGTCCAACACTCTTTTCTTTGTTTCTAAGGACACTCGTCAGTAGAACCACTTCTCTGTCGCTTCAAGTCTCTTCTTCATCTGTGAGGAGATTGTCCAGCATTCACTGCCATATTGGAGATTAGATATTACATAGCCGTCCAACACTCTTTTCTTTGTTTCTCAGGACACTCGTCAGTAGAACCACATCTCTGTAGCTTCAAGTCTCTTCTTCATCTGTGAGGAGATTGTCCAGCATTCACTGCCATATTGGAGATTAGATATTACATAGCCGTCCAACACTCTTTTCTTTGTTTCTAAGGACACTCGTCAGTAGAACCACTTCTCTGTCGCTTCAAGTCTCTTCTTCATCTGTGAGGAGATTGTCCAGCATTCACTGCCATATTGGAGATTAGATATTACATAGCCGTCCAACACTCTTTCCTTTGTTTCTAAGGACACTCGTCAGTAGAACTACATCTCTGTCGCTTCAAGTCTCTTCTTCATCTGTGAGGAGATTGTCCAGCATTCACTGCCATATAAGAGATTAGATATTACATAGCCGTCCAACACTCATTTCTTTGTTTCTAAGGACACTCGTCAGTAGAACCACACCTCTGTCATTTCAAGTCTCTTCTTCATCTGTGAGGAGATTGTCCAGCATTCACTGCCATAGAGGAGATTAGATATTACATAGCCGTCCAAGACTCTTTTCTTTGTTTCTAAGGACACTCGTCAGTAGAACCACACCTCTGTCGCTTCAAGTCTCTTCTTCATATGTGAGGAGATTGTCCAGCATTCACTGCCATATTGGAGATTAGATATTACATAGCCGTCCAACTGTCTTTTCTTTGTTTCTAAGGACACTCGTCAGTAGAACCACATCTCTGTCGCTTCAAGTCTCTTCTTCATCTGTGAGGAGATTGTCCAGCATTCACTGCCATAGAGGAGATTAGATATTACATAGCCGTCCAACACTCTTTTCTTTGTTTCTAAGGACACTCGTCAGTAGAACCACATCTCTGTCGCTTCAAGTCTCTTCTTCATCTGTGAGGAGATTGTCCAGCATTCACTGCCATATTGGAGATTATATATTACATAGCCGTCCAATACTCTTTTCTTTGTTTCTAAGGACACTCGTCAGTAGAACCACATCTCTGTCGCTTCAAGCCACTTCTTCATCTGTGAGGAGATTGTCCAGCATTCACTGCCATATTGGAGATTAGATATAACATAGCCGTCCAACACTCTTTTCTTTGTTTCTAAGGACACTCGTCAGTAGAACCACATCTCTGTCGCTTCAAGTCTCTTCTTCATCTGTGAGGAGATTGTCCAGCATTGACTGCCATATTGGAGATTAGATATTACATAGCCGTCCAACACTCTTTTCTTTGTTTCTAAGGACACTCGTCAGTAGTACCACTTCTCTGTCGCTTCAAGTCTCTTCTTCATCTGTGAGGAGATTGTCCAGCATTGACTGCCATATTGGAGATTAGATATTACATAGCCGTCCAACACTCTTTTCTTTGTTTCTAAGGACACTCGTCAGTAGAACCACTTCTCTGTCGCTTCAAGTCTCTTCTTCATCTGTGAGGAGATTGTCCAGCATTCACTGCCATATTGGAGATTAGATATTACATAGCCCTCCAACTGTCTTTTCTTTGTTTCTAAGGACACTCGTCAGTAGAACCACATCTCTGTCGCTTCAAGTCTCTTCTTCATCTGTGAGGAGATTGTCCAGCATTCACTGCCATAGAGGAGATTAGATATTACATAGCCGTCCAACACTCTTTTGTTTGTTTATAAGGACACTCGTCAGTAGAACCACATCTCTGTCGCTTCAAGTCTCTTCTTCATCTGTGAGGAGATTGTCCAGCATTCACTGCCATATTGGAGATTAGATATTACATAGCCGTCCAACACTCTTTTGTTTGTTTATAAGGACACTCGTCAGTAGAACCACATCTCTGTCGCTTCAAGTCTCTTCTTCATCTGTGAGGAGATTGTGCAGCATTCACTGCCATATAGGAGATTAGATATTACATAGCCGTCCAACACTCATTTCTTTGTTTCTAAGGACACTCGTCAGTAGAACCACATCTCTGTCGCTTCAAGTCTCTTCTTCATCTGTGAGGAGATTGTCCAGCATTCACTGCCATATAGAAGATTAGATATTACATAGCCGTCCAACACTCTTTTCTTTGATTCTAAGGACACTCGTCAGTAGAACCACATCTCTGTCGCTTCAAGTCTCTTCTTCATCTGTGAGGAGATTGTCCAGCGTTCACTGCCATATTGGAGATTAGATATTACATAGCCGTCCAACACTCTTTTCTTTGTTTCTAAGGACACTCGTCAGTAGAACCACATCTCTGTCGCTTCAAGTCTCTTCTTCATCTGTGAGGAGATTGTCCAGCATTCACTGCCATATTGGAGATTAGATATTACATAGCCGTCCAACACTATTTTCTTTGTTTCTAAGGACACTCGTCAGTAGAACCACATCTCTGTCGCTTCAAGTCTCTTCTTCATCTGTGAGGAGATTGTCCAGCATTCACTGCCATATTGGAGATTAGATATTACATAGCCGTCGAACACTCTTTTCTTTGTTTCTAAGGACACTCGTCAGTAGAACCAGATCTCTGTCGCTTCAAGTCTCTTCTTCATCTGTGAGGAGATTGTCCAGCATTCACTGCCATATTGGAGATTAGATATTACATAGCCCTCCAACTGACTTTTCTTTGTTTATAAGGACACTCGTCAGTAGAACCACATCTCTGTCGCTTCAAGTCTCTTCTTCATCTGTGAGGAGATTGTCCAGCATTCACTGCCATAGAGGAGATTAGATATTACATAGCCGTCCAACACTCTTTTCTTTGTTTCTAAGGACACTCGTCAGTAGAACCACATCTCTGTCGCTTCAAGTCTCTTCTTCATCTGTGAGGAGATTGTCCAGCATTCACTGCCATATTGGAGATTAGATATTACATAGCCGTCCAACACTATTTTCTTTCTTTATAAGGACACTCGTCAGTAGAACCACATCTCTGTCGCTTCAAGTCTCTTCTTCATCTGTGAGGAGATTGTCCAGCATTCACTGCCATATTGGAGATTAGATATTACATAGCCGTCCAACACTCTTTTCTTTGTTTCTAAGGACACTCGTCAGTAGAACCACATCTCTGTCGCTTCAAGGTTCTTCTTCATCTGTGAGGAGATTGTTCAGCATTCACTGGCATATAGGAGATTAGATATTACATAGCCGTCCAATACTCTTTTCTTTGTTTCTAAGGACACTCGTCAGTAGAACCACATCTCTGTCGCTTCAAGTCTCTTCTTCATCTGTGAGAGGATTGTGTTTTGGGAGTGTGTAGGGATGACAGAACAAAAACAAAGACATAAAATATTCAGTTTGATCTTTTATATGACTATACTTTGAGCGAGTTGCAAACGCTCGAATTAAAAAGAACATTTCTGTAATTAAGCACAGAATAATCCTTGAAAACGAATGGAGTAACATTCGAAAATACTCGGAAAAAATAATATAAAATAAAAGTTAGCACACACATACAAACAACACACACAAACCACACACCACACACACACACACACACACACACACACACACACACATATATATATATATATATATATATATATATGTCTGTGTTAGAGACAGTAATTTGAATTTTAGCAACACATATTTCTTGCGTCTATCGACTTCATTGTCTCACGTGTTTGAATGTGTGAAGTGGACACATTGCGACCGTAAATGTGATTAAGACGCTGATGTATGTGAAGCAATCAATCAGGCCAGCCTCAACACGCCCAGCTGACAGGTTAATTAAGCCTGGAATAGGTTGGATGAATGACGAAAGAGTCTTCATTCGAGAATTTTCAACGCACGGCGTGAGTGTGTGTTCCAGAATGAACGATCCAAATTATACAGAAATTGAAAGTGGAGTAGAAAGCATTTAGTTTGACACAAGGCAACAGGCTGCTTACATTTCTTGATATTGCTTTTAAGCTCATCCAACATGGTATTGACGAGACAGAATTTAAGTTCGCTCACATGTCGGAGATTAGATATTAGGTACCCATACAGTAGAACCACATCTCTGTCACTTCAAGTCTCTTCTTCATCTGTGAGGAGATTGTTCATCATTCACTGCCATATAGGAAATTAGATATTACATAGTCGTCCAACACTCTTTTCTTTCTTTCTTTCTTTCTTTCTTTCTTTCTTTCTTTCTTTCTTTCTTTCTTTCTTTCTTTCTAAGGACACTTGTCAGTAGAACCACATCTCTGTCGATTCAAGTTTCTTATCCATCTGCGAGGAGATTGTCCATCATTCACTGCCATATAGGAGATTAGATATTACATAGCCGTCCAACACTCTTTTCATATTTTTTTCCGACAAAAAACCAATTGAAATTTTGAAATACAGGTGGGAAATTTTGACACTTTCAGTGCGCCATTGTTATCGCATTGTGGACTGGAGATGTTAGCATTTTTGGGTAAAAAAGGAAAATACATTTGTTGGAAATAAATGCCTATAAATAACGGCGATTTCTAAAGTGTGCCGACATTTTGGTTTCAGTAATATATTTCGCAGTACATAGTAAGCTGAATTACCCCGCCAATACAAAATACAAAAAGAAAAATTAGTCAAAAAACAGATCTTATTCTGCGGATCAACACCAGCGCTAGGGACTGGTATTTCACAGTGTTTTGGTATATATATATATATATATATATATATATATATATATATATATATATACAAGTGTGGGATTGTTATATACGGAGTAAGTTCCAATAACCAACAATTATTATTCTTTAAAGAGTGCTCAATACAGAGTAGAGCAGATATAATCATTTATTTAAATATTATAACATAAATATTTGATAAAATCACTACAAAAATAACCATTTCGTTTCGACACATCCAGTGTCTTATCAAGTGATGGCGTGTCTATATGTTTGATTCATATACATATATGTATGCATACGTAGGTATGTGTATGGGTAAAAAGGAAAAAACAACTTCCATTCAAAAGAAAACTAATGGCACCTCATCACAGTTTCGTTAGCCCTCTCTATCTATTTGTGTCCTTTTGACCTATCACCCTCCCACGGATTCCGTTGACAGGTCTGGTGTCCATCCCTGGTTTTCCTCAAAAGAATTTGGGGAGGAAGGAGTCGAGGTGTTGCGTCTAGATCAACCGTATCTCTCTACCCCCCTTCACACAACCCCAGCGATAACCTTGCTTCGTGGTCAGGCTCTTTGAATCACCATATACTTGCGTTTTGATTGGTCATTCTGACTTATGTTACAGCGTTTACCCCTAGCAAAGGACCGTTAAGGAATTTGGAATTTTTTTAAAAACCATTTATTCTACATTCAACACCATCATTTGATAAGACACTTGATGTGTCGAAACGAAATGGCTATATTTGTAGTGATTTTATAGCATATTTATGTTATAATATTTAAATAAATGGTTATATATATATATATATATATATATATATATATATATATATATATATATATGAAATTGTGAAATGCTGTGCCTAAACTTTTCCGACTAGTCATCATTTACCACCCCAACCATCCCTCACCAAACTGCTATCAACAAGCACTATTGTTATACTCCGTTAACTTTTTGTTTTATGTATATTTTTTTCACGAACAAATGGAAAAAAAGTGACGTTTCACGTACGGCTTGCCTAAAAGCAGAACTGTTCATAACCATTTTTGGTTCTCACCAGTCGAGGTGCAATTGAAATGCACTGAAACGAAGATGCATCTTTGTAGTGAATAAACTGTTTTTGTCTATATGATAAAATAATAATAAATAATTATATCTCTACTATCGGTATCGAGCCCTCTTTTAGAATTAATGCTGTGAACGTTAGAATTTATATATTACTTTCGTTCTCATTGCCTCGGATATATATATATATATATATATATATATATATATATATATATATATATATATATATAGTCACTGTGTGTTTATCTAAAAATAAATACGCTAAAATTCACCTTCATCCCTGCCATTTCAGACTGACGCAAATTCAGCAGGGTTTCGATCCTAGCCGGACGTCTAGCCACACTGAAGAGCTGCGAAACAGTCTGTCTGTGGATGACAATAATATAAATATATATATATATATATATTGACAACTAATATTATCTATATATATATATGTGTGTGGGGGGTTGTTTGTGTGTGTTATTTTATATATCGCAGTACTTAGGGGAAAGCGCTCAATATCAGTGATATAGCTAATCAGATGTATGGATATGAGTTTGTGACTCTGGGTTTCACGCTTTTGCGATCATCAGACAAACTGGTTTATTTTAAAAATTAGATTCATTTATGCTTGTTTGACTATGTTTAGTGGTGGGTGGGGAAATCTTCTTCTGTGTTTGGTTGGGGGTGACATTCTCATACACAAAGACACACATAAATACAGGTGTACGCATTTTAGTTCACACAAACACTTCCATATAAGCAATACAAGGCTAGGCGCTGATACACATCCATGCGATCGGGCAAACATACATACGCAGTTGCAATTCATACCAGTTCATCTGATGATCGCAAAAACGTGAAACCTAGGGGCACAAACTCATATCCATATAAGTGAATATATATATATATATATATATATATATATATATATATATATATATAGTTTGGTTTGGTTTGGTTTGTTGTGTTTTACGGCATAACAAACCTCAATGGGTTATTTAATGCCGACAACTTTTTCTCCTGGTAATATTTTATTTTGTCAAAAATCTATTCTCTGGTAGTATTTTTTTTCCTCAAAAATGTATAGCTGGTAATATTATTTTAAAACATTTATTGCTGGTAATATATTTTTTTAAATAGATTGCTGGTAATAGTTTTTTTTCTTCAAAAATTTATTTATATCTAATCTCCTATATGGCAGTGAATGATGGACAAACTCCTCACAGATGAAGAAGAGACTTGAAGCGACAGAGATGTGGTTCTACTGACGAGTGTCCTGAGAAACAAAGAAAAGAGTGTTGGACGGCGATGTAATATCTAATCTCCTATATCACAGTGAATGCTGGACAATCTCCTCACAGATGAAGAAGAGACTTGAAGCGACAGAGATGTGGTTCTACTGACGAGTGTCCTGAGAAACAAAGAAAAGAGTGTTGGACGGCTATGTAATATCTAATCTCCTATATCACAGTGAATGCTGGACAATCTCCTCACAGATGAAGAAGAGGCTTGAAGCGACAGAGATGTGGTTATCTTTACAAAGTATTTCTGGTATTAAACCCTATTTTTACACTTTTATAATGCTTTTTGACTCAGTTTCAGGGTTAACTATTTGCCCATAACTGGGTCTCTAACATGTGCTACCACCCCAGGTCAGGGTGGACCCAGAAACACCAGCAATTAAGAGGGGGTTTCACGCACCTCAAAGCCTCCTGTTCAGAGGCCTTGCTGTTGGACGTAGTTTATCGTCTTACGCAGGACGCGGTGTAGTTTATTGTCATACCCTGGATGGTATATATATACGAGGGTCATTCAATAAATAAGGTGAATTTTTCGGTATAAGGACTTCTAATACAGATAGAAGCTTACTTTCTTTTTTCAACGTAGTCTCCCAGCACTGTCACACACTTTTCCCATCTGTGCACAAGCTTCCGTATTCCCTCAGCGTAAAAATCTTTGGACTGATGTCTCAGCCAGTCGCTCACAACACTTTTGACTTCATCGTCACTTTTAAACTTCGTGCCTCTCGTGAACGCTTTCAAGGGACCAAACAGGTGAAAGTCTGAAGGGAAAAGGTCTGGGCTGTAAGGGGGATGAGGGAGCAGTTCCCAGCCCAGCTCGTTGATGGTCTGCACCGTTTGGGCCGCTGTGTGAGGCCTTGTGTTGTCATGATGCAAGATGACTCCTTCTGACTGACAGGACTCAATTCGCTTTTGCCGAAGTGTCACGCTATATCAGTTTTAATAGTCACTGTTTACAAACCCACACTTCCTTCCAGGTAGAACTCTATATGCAAGACAGAGCAAGAATATAATAATATTTCATGGTTATAATTTATTTCTTTGGGTTCGTAATGACGACCCAATTCCTCAGACCTACAGATTCGAAAAGAAAAGGATATATTCATATTATTAATCATAGCAGATTAAAATAATTTCTTGCTCACTTCTATTATCATAATGGCATATGATGACTAAATACTGATCAATTCTATTATGATGATGACTAAATTCGCCACCAATGTCAGAGTTCAGGACCAGAGGCTTGCAAGTTCCCAGGAAGTGACCCACACGCTTGATTTCATGAACTTCCCCTGCGGTACATATGGAATGAAACATGCCGAATCCAGTTATGAAACTGCAACGGACTGCCGCTGACTCCGTTATAATTTCGAGTGGCGCCTTCTGTAGCATGTCCATAATGCGTAGCCCTTTTCATCCGCTGGTTCAACCGTTGAGATCTGTTGTAATCATCATCCGTTTGTTCCACAGTTGGAGTCTTTGGAGTTCTTTAGTCTAATCTGAGTCCTCGTGTTCGACCTTGTTGCTAAGAGTGGCCCTACCAGAAGTTAAGAACACCCGACTGAATCATTCCTAGAATATAAATGGTGTAAATAATGATAACTCTTCATCCTAGAAATTCAGAGAGAAATTAACCGGAAGAGAATGAGAGAAATTGTCATTGTGGGATAGAAAGTTGCTGAGTGAGAATAAGCGCGTGCGGCAAAAAAACTTACTTATGTTTGTTCATACATAAGTAAGTTAACTGTGCTCTTTGAAAAGAAATTTAGATAAAAAATTAACATGGAAAATAAAAAAAAATAAAATCAATAAGTTTAACGCTCAAACCCGTACAATCCTCCCTCCCCGCAAAAAAGTTAATTGTACGACCCTACTGAACGATTGTTCAGATATCGATCTGGGTTTGGAGACAAGCGCTTATGAGTGATCGATTTAAAAATCTTGATTATAACCGCCCACTTACGATATTGGAATTCGCTTCTTTTACCTCGGGAGCAGCCATCGAATCACGTGATCCCAAAATTGAATTGGCATTCACGCATGCGCACAGTTTAAAGCAGATGCGTTTGACCTTTCCAACTCCTGACATTAAACATCCGCCTCACGACCTCGGCATATTTGTTTAATTTGCGCAGACTGCAATTCGATCAAACTGATTGTGAAATTTAGGCACTCAAAGAAAAGCAGTTCATATCTCGCAAGTCTTTGTATGTGAGTTCGACCTTCTAACATATTTTAAAAAGTATATTGCATCGTTTTTTTTTTATCGAATTTACCCCAAGCAAGGCAGTAAAGCCACTAAGACACAAGGGATTACTGGGTGTGAAAGAATTAGAACACAGAAACATTATTGAGGAGCGAGAACAATAGAAGAGTAATCAGGAAGACAGTAGATAACGATTGACATTACATCTAAGTTTTTGAAGATCGAATTTGACTGGTAAGCCGAAAGAGAGTTTTACAAGCGAGAAGTGTGAGAAAGGAAAATATTAGCATAGAACTTACGGTTGCATCTAGCCAATTCAACTCTAAATTGATGAGATCTTCCAGCTCTTTGTTTTCCAGTCAAATTTGATCTTCAAATATTTAATCGCGATCTCAATTGTTATCTTCTGTCTGCTTAATTCCTATTCTTTTATTGCTTTTTCTTCTTAATAATGTTTTTCTTTCTCTTATGTACTTTCACGCTCAGTACCCCCACCCCCGCAGCATGTTAGCGGTTTTGTTGCCTTGCTTGGAGTGGGGGAATTATTAAAAAACATGCTAATTGTATCCTTTTAAATTAAACTTATGATATAAGTTATGACATACGTTCATTGTATAATTTAACGTATATCAATCGGCGTTGTTATGGTTGAAATGTTCGCTTTCCGATCAAGAAACCCGGCTTCGAATCTCCTCATGGTCGATTTGTTAACGAGGTAACAGCTTGATACTATTGGCCTGGGGAGGCTATGCCAATGAGAAAATGTCTGACAGCCATATAATGGTAAGCTCAGTAGAGTTGCAATATAAACCACAGGTGGATTCTGTCAGTATTGAACAAAGAGATATGCCTGATCAGGTAGTCTGAAACTTGGATTAGCTAGCCATTCTAACGCGTATTATTATTATTATTATTATTATTATTATTAGTTGTATATATTTCTGAGATGAGATTTTCTTTTCAAAAAATCAGGCGTGGCTGACGACATATGGAGGGAAAAGGGAGATCACAGCCCTCTGTGGGATCAGGTTGAAATCATAGACGAAGAACATTATTGGAAAATTCGTAAACTTAAGGAATCAGCACATATACTAGGACAGAAAAATCTCCTGAGCCGACCAAGCATAGAAATGAATACAATATGGGAACCAATAATAAGGAGTACCAGAGAAAAGCAATAATAACAAGGAAAATTGCAATATAAGTTCTGGTAAAAAACATGCAATGATAGCAGCAAAAATTGCAATATGAGCACTGGTAAAAATGAAGACATTAGATTTATAAGTTCCAGAAATTCATGCACAGATGTCCTCAAGGACACATGGCACAGTGGATAAAACATTAGTTAGATCCAGTGACAGGACCCAAAGAGTGTGAGTTCAATACCGGGTTAAGACAGTGGAGAAGTTGGAGAGGGGAATTAACAGGAGATAACTGATAACTGACATTTATTTAGACATGGCACGTAGATCTAGAACAGTCTACCCCAGCAAGCGAAATAAAAGGTCCAGTTCGACATTCCAACTATCTGAAGAAGGACGGAGCGTACAACGGCCGAAGCGTTGTGATAAATATGGCAATAAAGATGAGGACGATAGTCCGAACAATATAAATACTATATTATTCTTATTATTACTAGCCAAATCACCATCTTCCGATCAATTCTCTTAATAATAATTTTAAAATAATTCAACAGGCGTTGTTATTCTATTTAATTTATGGTAATTGGGTTTTTGGCAATTTCCTTACTTGTTTTCTATCGTAGGAGACTGTGTGTCTGAAAAAATTCTCTTTTATCACGATCGCCATCCCTTTTAGGGTTTTTGTTTAAGATCAAAGTGTAGTATCTGTTCTCATCAGCTTAATCTGATTCTCTCTCTCTCCATTTCTATTTTTCTTTCTCTTATTCACTAAAACCACGTAGTGTATTTTCCCCTCTTTCTACGCGATTTAAACGGAATAGCCCCTTATTTATGAAGTACTGGCAGGACGTAACGGCCTTGCAAACTAACGAAGGGAGAGGCATTCACAGTTATTTTAGGATTATATATTAATAGTAGTACCTTTGAAAATTTCACAGTGTTCCTATTTGAATTTTCTGATGAACCAATTCTTAAGTTAATGATTGAATTGGAGGTTTCCCGATTACATCTTTAAATATTTGACTATAACAACTTAACAATCATATATATGAATGCAGGCCATTATTTTAAAAAATGATTTCACACCTTAGCAAGGCAATAAAGCCACTAAGACATAAGGGGATTACTGAGTTTTAGAGAATATAAGAAAAAATACAGTTAAGACAGAAGATAGTAATAGGGTCCAAATGAAACAAATTAAAATTGGATAGAATGTTCATTTTACTGAAGCAGACATTAAAAATATGAGAGCCTTATCGCCGGCTCTATCTTCTCTTCTCTTCTCTTTCTTTCTTTCTTTCTTTCTTTAGGTCACAGAAACCAAACGGCGTTTTTGATATGTCTTGAGTCGTGATCAAAACGGAATAGTTCATTATTTATGAGGTACTGGAACGAAATAACTTTACGGATTTCCTCTTTGGATTTTCTAATGAACCTTAATTCTTTCTTTAATGATTGAATAAGCCCGTTGTCAGTTCTACGATTATAAAATATCCTTAGAAACTCCACTATTGCATCGTAAAATATTTGAGTTTAACAAATTAAAATATTGCAATAACAATCATAAATATGAATGCTGGTCGTTATTTTAAGAAGTAAGGGGGTACAAATGAAAAGATCTGAAATTGACGACTTTTTCCATTTCACTGAAACAGCAATTAAACACCTTTATCTTTCTTTATTTCTTTATTTCTTTCTTTCTTTTTTTCTTTCATTTTATCCCTGAAACCAAGTAGCATCTCCAATATGTTTTTTTGTTTTTCACGCAATCAAAACGGAATAGTCCATTATTCATGGGGTATTGGCAGGAGGCGTTAAACATTTCTTTCTTACTTTCTTTCTTTTTTCTTTCAGTCTTTATTTATTTATTTCACTTTCCCACTGAAACCAAGTAGTGTCTTTCCCCTACTCCCATCGCGATCAAAACGCAATAGTCCATTATTTATGAAGTATTGGCAGGGCGTAACGATCGTGTGAACTAAGGATGGAGTGACAAGTACAGTAATAATATGTTAGGCGTATAATAATAATAATAATAATAATAATAATAATAATAATAATAATAACTAGAATGAACCGTGAAAATTTCACGATTTTACTATTTGAATTTTCTGATGAAACTTAACTTTTAACTAAATGATCAAATAAGCTGACGACAATAAAATATCCGTAGAAATTCCGCTATCGAATCGTTAAATATTTGAGCTTAACAACTTTAACAAAACACTCCAATAACAATCATAAATATGAGAGCAGATCGTTATTTTACGAAGTAAGGGGGTACAAATGGAATGGTTTAAAATTGACAGATTTTTTCCAATTGACAGAAGCAGACGTTAAACACTTCTTTCTTTCTTTCTTTCTTTCTTTCTTACTTTCTTTCTTTCTTTCACTGAAAGTAGCGTCTCAGATATGTCTATTCCGTCTTTCCACGACCTCGAAACGGAATAGTCCATAATTTATGAGGTATTAGCAGGGGACGTTAAACACATCTTTCTTTCTTTTTCAGAGTCAAACCAAGTAACGTCTCCAGTATGTCTTCATCTTTTCACGAGATCAAATCGGAATAGTCCATCATTTATCCGAAGTAATGTCAGGGTTTAACGTACGTGATCAATAAGAAAGGAAGACACACACACACACACACACACACACACACACACACACACACACACACACACACACACACACACACACGAATAAATATATATATATATATATATATATATATATATATATATATATATATATATATATATATATATATATAAGAAGAGAGAAACGCAAACATTTTTGGTTGTAATATGGATTTTTAAAAAAATTATACTTTAATTTCCATAATTTTGCAACACGTGTTTCGGGTGTCGCGACATTCTTCAGGCAAACAGTGGATATTTCCACATATTATTAAAATGAATTAATTTTCCTTATGTTTTTCGAAGTTTAAACATTCTCTTTTTTATGTGGCAGTGACACAAATGTCTTTCTTGAACTTGCAGTGAGAAAGTTCTGCGTGAAGGGTAATAAAACAATTAAGATTGGTTCGAGAAAGGGTGAGGAAAGATATCTCTATTCTTGTCTTTTAATGACCCCTGTGTGTCCTTAGATCTATTTCAGTTTTTTATATTGTGTGTGTTTTTGTTAGTATGAGTATGTATATGTATATTCCCACTCCATACATGCATACTGTCTTATTATAAGGAATTAGTAAACACATATATACACACATACATGAACACACATATACATATATATATATACATACATATATACATATATACACATACACACACTGCCTATGTTGTGAAGGATTCGTGTGTGTGCTTGTGAATAGTCCATTTACTTTTGCCAATATGTGTATACATATTCGTGCTCCACAGATGCCCGTATGTGAGTGTGTGCATATGCATATGCATGTGAGTCGTTCGACCATTGTATTTGGCCATCATGCGTGCACGTTGTGTATTTTTGTGTGTAGGCTTATGATCTATTAATTTAGTGCTGGTTAAAATTTGATTTTTGAGTTTTTTCTTGCATTTGTGGGGAAATATTATAGGGTGTTATCATTTACATACGCTCTATCCCGGATATCGGGCATTTTAACTCATAAATATAGCATACATTAATATATATATTATCAT
Organism: Acanthosepion esculentum; assembly: GCA_964036315.1. NCBI lineage: Eukaryota > Metazoa > Mollusca > Cephalopoda > Sepiida > Sepiidae > Acanthosepion > Acanthosepion esculentum. The sequence continues at coordinate 16,767,151 of OZ038500.1, read as the reverse complement.
ATATATATATATATATATATATATATATATATATATGTATATGCATATATATATATATATATATATATATATATATATATATATATATATATATATATATATATATATATGTATTATGGTATCACAGGTCGATTGTTTGACCTAATTCAATCGTTCCTATCAAACCGGGATTTGAAGGTTGTTCTCAGTGGATCCTTCTCCAACTCCTATCCCACTGCTGCTGGTGTTCCTCAAGGCTCCATCCTTGGCCCTACTCTGTTCCTCATATTTATAAATGACCTTCCAGACGCCATAGACTCCCAAGTCGGTATCTACGCTGACGACACTACTATTTACTCCTGCCTCAAGCACAAATCTACTGAGGCGGACAAAATTAACCTGGCAGCTCAAATTGAAAAGGACCTCCAATCGGTTGTGGACTGGGGAGAGAAATGGATGGTCAACTTTAATGCCTCTAAAACAAAACTGATCTCCATTAACCACCACAAGGACCCATCCCTGCATCCCATCAGAATGTCTGAGGACCAACTTCTCGAGAGTTTCTCTCTGCGGCTGCTCGGTCTCACGCTGTCCGCTGATCTGAGATGGAACAAATACATCGACTCAATTGCATCATCCACCGCAAGAAAAGTTGGTTCCCTGTGCCGAGCCAGGAAATTCTTCTCCCCGGAATCGATCCTCCAAGTCTATAAGTCTACCATTTGACCTTGCATGGAGTATTGCTGCCATTTATGGTCTGGGGCCCCTGCGTGTTGCCTCGGGGTTCTTGATAAGATCCAGAGACGCATATGCAATGTGATTGGCCCTGATCTGTCATCTCGTCTGCAGTCGCTCTCTCACAGACGCAATGTTGCATCACTCTGCCTTTTCTACAAGTACTTCCACGGTAATTGCTCTGAGGAGTTGCTTTCGCTTGTCCCTAAGCATCGTGAATTTAAGCGTCCTACGAGGCTGGCATCCCGTTCCCACCCCTTCACCGTTGAAACTGTTAGGTGTAGACGTCTTTTCTACTCCAATAGCTTCATGTCTCGCACATCTCGCCTATGGAACTCCCTTCCCTATTACTGTTTCCCTGACAAATACAATCTCCAACGGTTTAAGTGTAGCGTCAATCGTCATCTCCAATTGCCTTGATCTATCCACTTCCTGACATCTTCCATTCCTATCTGCTCTCGCTCTATATCTCCCGTAACCTCCCCACCTCGATCGACCCTCCGTCCTTCTCTTTCTCCACATCCCTTCCTTTACCACTCCTATCTGCTCTTCCTCCAACCCTTCTGTAACCCCTTGCGTGATAGTGGCCACCGGCCTTGCTTGGGGAGATACGCTTAAAAAAAAAAAAAAAAAAAAAAAAATATATATATATATATATATGTAGCATAATGAGAAGCCACGTATACTTTCTTAATATGTATAGGTTGATCTGAAATATCAAATATATATAAAAAATATAAATAAATACTTTCACAAAAAAAACATTCATTTTTTTAATTTGCAACTTTTTAGTTGTTTTATATATATATATATATATGATATATATGATTTAACTATATATATATATATATATATATATATATATATATATATATATATATATATATATATATATATATTAAAACAAAGCAACAGACAATCATCAAAATTACATTGCATATAAACATTTCTTCATTGATAACATTTTTTTCTCATGTACGACGTCATAGAACTGCATTACAAAATTACAACATGCGTTTGCTATTACGTGACTGTTATCGTCGCATAGCAAACTTCTATGTAAACAAAACAATATGTCATCTTTGATGGTGAACATCTCTGTTGTAATGTTCATATAACCAGTCTTATGACGGCTCATGTGAGCCGAAAGCTTAGATCGACGACCAAAGCCATTACACGACGTTTGGAAAGGATCATTATTAAACATAATGGACATTGGTTGTCTGTAATATTTAACAGTGTTTGTTTGAAGAGTGATATGCGGTCCCTACAGACACACACTATATATATATATATATATATATATATATATATATATATATATATATATATATATATGTGTGTGTGTGTGTGTGTGTGTGTGTGTGTGTGTGTGTGTGAGTGTGTGTGAATGATTGTGCGTACGTGTTTGTGGGTGTGTGTATATATATATATATATATATATATATATATATATTAATACGAGTACAATGTTTAGCACTGATTGAAGTTACCTTCAGCATCCGGACTTCGGAGGTTCCTAGACAGACGATTCGGGAATCACACTGCCCACTCGTCAGAGAGTATCAGCAAATGCTATATATATATATATATATATATATATATATATATATATATATATATATATATATATATATATATATATATATGTATGTATATAATACTTGACAGCACCCAAGTTGCATTAGAAATCTTACATCACCGACTATATTCTTTGTGTCTATTTAACATAAAAAGAAAGATAAATATCAGAAATTATTTACTTGGTACATATATCTGATTTATATATATATATGTAATTATGTATAAGAAATATATATATATATATATATATA
>OZ038500.1:16697102-16762102 GCA_964036315.1 Acanthosepion esculentum | reverse complement strand
TTTATAAATCAGTCTGGTATATATTTAAAAGTCAATTGCTATGCCATCTTAACTTGGTAGTAATTTAAACTGTTTTTAAGTTTTATTTCACTAGGTTTCCCTTATGAACATCATTAGTATATGCTTTACTGACAGTTGGTGGCTATGTTTATTTTCGAAACCTACGGATTAACGACTTTCGATCCGTTATGCTTTTGCCTACTTCGAGATTCGTAGAAAAGGCACGAATCGATCTTTCCCTAACTACGAGTTAAATAACACAACATACTTGGCTCTCTTGCGTCAGTCTGAGAAGATGAAAACTTTCTCTTGCACCTTTGTTATGATTTCTTCCGAAAAGCTTAGCAGTTTCTACACAGGCCCTCACCACTATAATCAAACCTTATGTGCAAGCAGTCTAGTGGATTCAACGAGCTACATTCCTTAAACTCACTACCCTTGATATTTACAACCGAGCCATACCTTTGCACGTGCACAATGCCGAATCATCACCATTCCCTTCGTATTCCATTAGTAAGGAAGAAGTTCCATTTGGGAAGCTTCTTCCCAATAACTGCTGCTTTGTGGATCTGACTCCCGACTGGATCTTTTTCCAATCACTACAATCTTGACCTTTACATATTTAGGGTTAACCGTTATCTTTCCTGCATAATCCCATGAAATTCACTTCTCGCCCTTTCATATGCTCATACAACACCAACGCCCCTCCCCGGTATTTTGAACTTTTACTGTTCATCTGATTACTGTTTTCTTTCATGATTTCATTCAGTCATCATTAATGTTTCTGTTCCTAATTCTTCCACACCCTGTAGCCCTTTGTGTTTTTGTAGCACTACTACTTTTCTTGGATTAATTCTGATTTAAAAAAAGCAAGTAGAGGTTTATCTTTGTTTTCCTATTTAGGATTTAGGTTTCTGTTTCCTTTTAGAGTTTGTTTAAACTCTATGCTCCTAACACTTGTTTTTCCAATGCTAATATAAGTCCACACAGTAAGCATCTACCTTGAGGTAGCTTTTGGTCCTTGTGTTGGGTGAACATTGATAACATTATACATTAGTATAAAAATATATAAAATTTTCACTTACATTTTACAAGAGGAGGATGTTTTCTTGATCTCAACAATCTTGACCTCTTCAAATCTATGGTTATCCGTTATCTTTCCTGCATAGCCCCATGAACTTCACTTCTCAGCCTTTCTTATGCTCATACAACACCAAAGAGTAATCCTCTACCTTGAATGGCTCTTGGGCCTTGTTTTCGATGAACATTAGTCTTTGAAAACATAAACCAAAAATTATATGGAATAATAGTAAAAATAATTTCTGCTTCAGCTCTCTACTCCTAATATCTGCACCTGAACTCTGAAATTTTATTCAATATTTATTTCATTTTATTTTATTTTCTCCTCTACCAACTGGGAGAGATAGGTTCGACTATCATCCGGTTTACACTCCTCCCCGGTATTTTGAACTTTTACTACTGCCTTTCTTGGGGCGATTCCGATTTAAACAAAAAATGCACTGGATCTTTTCCCAATCAGTACAATCTTGACCTTTACATATTTAGTGTTAACCGTTATCTTTCCTGCATAGCCACCTGAACTTCACTTCTTGCCCTTTCTTATGCTCATATAACATCTCAGGGTAAGCCTCTAGCTTGAATGTCTCTTGGGCCTTGTGAACATTAGTATAATAAAATATGATTTGTACTATACGATGATGCACAATTTCGAAAGTTGGAAAATAAAAGTTCCAATAACTTGGACCGATTTTAAATGTGAATTAAGTTTAAGCGTCTAATGATTCTTTTCTTTTTCTTTCAGATTTAATAACTTAAGTCTTTGACAATTTCAAATATGGAAAGATCAAAAACAATCAAATAACGTGTTAAAGTTTCAAGAGTGCAATTGGAATAATTGTTCGTAAATTCAAACAAACTGGGTCGGTGGCAGATGTGGAAACACCATTGCCTGTTCGTTTACGCCGTTCTACTGAAAACATTGTTGCAGTGCACGAAAATGTGGCCGAAAATCCAGACCCCTCTATCCGTCATCGCGCGCAAAAAATTGAACCTCTCCACAACAACGTGACATCGTTTCCAATTGCTCTCTTGTTTGGTCGATTACGTTGATCAAAAATATCTCGAAGGGCATTTCTGTTTGAACGTCCATTTTCGTTACTCCGTTCACTTGATTGGCTTGGTAGAGCAAGAGTTTTTATCAGAAAGGCTTTCCGTAAGAATAAGAAAGAGACGAGCACAATATAATCTTCTTGAGTCTCAGTGAACGCCAGATATATGTACATGGCATAGAGAAATGGACCTGCAGTCATCTCGGGGAAATTGGTGACAGTTAGCGAGACGACTTGAATTTCGCGCGGCTTACCAGACTGCAAAGTGCATGAACTATACCTGAGCCAAGAGCAAATAATTCATTTTTTAATCATATATATATATATATATATATATATATATATATATATATATATATATATATATTAAAAAGAAGAGAGAAACCGCATACGTTTTTGGTTGCAATGTGGATTAAAAAAAAATATTATGCTTTATTTACCATAATTTTTCTGCACGTGTTTCTGGTCTCGCATCTTTCATCAGGCAAAGCGTTGAGATTTCCACATATTATTAGAAATAATTAATTTTTTCTTATGTTTTACGATGCTAAATATTCTCGATATGAGACATTCTCTTTTTTGTGTTAGTGAGTCTTTCTTGAATCTCTCTCTCTCACTCTCTCTCTCTCTCTCTCTCTCTCTATATATATATATATATATATATATATACATATATATAATAAAATAAACATAAAATTATATATGCAGGTAGTCTAGCGGTTGAATACAGAACTGAATTGTTGAACCCTCATACACTGACGGGAGAGTTCACAACACACACACACACACACACACACACACACACACACACACACACACACACACACACACACACAAACTCACTCACTCACTCACTCATACATAGATATTTTTATATTCTGGGTGCTTAATACTTTCTGTATTATCTGTCTATATCTCTGATATGAGGTATTATGATTATTTGCATTATTTACATTATTCGGACTTCTTCATTGCCATATTCACAACTTTTCGGCCGTTGTACGCTCCAGCCTTCTTCAGGTGATTGGAATTTCGAACCGAAACCTTTATTTCGTTCATCGGGGTAGATTGATCGAGTTCCACGTGCTATGCCTCCTCCGGATGTCTCAGTTATTTCCCTTTAACTGACTGGATCTGACCAACGTTTTATCCACTGGGCAATGAAGAAAGACGGTTTGGAAAATTTGATGCTCACAGGGCGAATTGAAGGTAAGAAGGTTAAAGTAAAGCAACGTCAACCTACTGGGCAAGCTTGAGCAAATCGATGGCAAAAAGTGATTTTTTAAAGAACAGGAAATTGTGGAGAGCCATGATGACCAATATCCCGAAGAGACACGGCACATAGAAGAAGATCCTGATCTACTCTAAAAATGAAGCTTCTATCTGTCACTGATTAGGGGAGAATTTGGAGTACTCTGCAAAAAATCAATATACGAAGGAACTCCTCTGTTGTACAAGCTTCATGTCTGGCATGAGGTGGATGGAAAGACAGAAAGAAAAAAAATGTTTGTCTTCCATATGGGGGTAGTGTCACCTGCCTCTAAAATCAGCTATCGCAGGGGTTTACAAACTACGTCAGGCGTGGCACACGTGGAACTCCAAGCAATTTCCAATAGCACGCAGCCGAAAATTACATCAGGAAGTCCGAACCAATAACTACTACAACGCAAAGACGATACTGAGCTGATTCAATTTTAATATATACTAAAGTATATATGCTATATATTGCAATATAAAATATTATAGAACAGGTATATTTGACGTGTATAAAAATACGTATTCTGTTGGCACACTGAATCTAAGTCGGTACATAGAAAAAGGTTGCCGTCTCCTGTTCTAAACTACGCTTAGATGTGGCATAAGGCCGAAAGTATGGGGAACCCAGTGAGGATCGAACTCACTACTCTGTCGTAATTGCTCTAACGGATCAAGCTTATTATATCATATGCAATTTAAGATACCATCTTATGTACTGAATGATATTTCACTTGTTTATTTTGTATAATAATAGCTTCTAAAATCATATGTTTTTTTATATAAGTCAAGGTCAATATATCTGTTCTACAATTTAAAATTGAAACAGTTAAATGTCTTCTTTGCATTGTAGTAGTTACTAGCAGCATGGCCCGGCGTTGCCGGGGCTTGATTCAAAAATCGTACGACTCATGCAGCAATCGCTATCACTTGACTTAAAATATTTTTGCACTTCCTTGCCTTTAAAGGAGTGCCCTTTGCCGTGCTGATGTTGCTACATGCCTATCTCACACTGCGAATTTTTTCTAAGCTCTATACTAAACATTAAATCTGTTACGAAAAAAGAAGTAAACAAAATGAACACAAAACGATCAGCTTTAAAAAAGGACTCGTAACTGGAAAAACCGAATGAAAAAAGAATGTTAACAACAAATATTTGTTCACACCCAACACAGTTCTGCGGAATCAGACTCAACGTTGAGTTTAAGCAAGCGAACGAGCCAATTGGAGTAAAGTGCCATGCAGATTTAAATTTTTCCCACTTGTGACGAATGCAGCTATCGATTTTTTTGGCATGCTAGCATGCTAGTTTACATTCGTGTCAGTCAATTGTTGGCTCTCACGCTGGCCAATAGAATCTTCCTGCCTATTCGTGGCAGCCAGCTATAGGCTCTCACTCTGGCCAGTAGAAAATGGCCGCAAACTACATGAAAACTGCCGTAGAAGCATGAAAAAATCGATTATTTCCAGTATCGATGGGAGTTGGAAAATGCAAAGTCAGTCTTGGCCTTTCTACTAACTCGGAGCATGTGCATGTAAATTTTGGTGCAAATCCGTCGAAAATTGCGGCCGTGCATTCGTTACACACACACACACACACACACACACACACACACACACATACACACACACACACACACACACATATATATATTTTATAGATAGAGATTGGTTCGGACTTTGTGTTTTCATTTGCGGCTGCGTGCTATTGGAAGTTGCCGACCTTTGCCATACAACACTCGATGCAAGGAAAGACTCAAAACCCTAGAAGCTATTATATAAAGGTTGCTGAACCCTGAGCTATAGGATGTCTGAGTATGATGCTAAATTGAAAACCATCTCAATAAATAAATAAAACATAAAATTGGATGCTCTCTTCTTATACGAGATTTAACTTTTCTTAGTTTCATTTACACGCGGTTACGCATTCATAATTTTGAAGTAAATCTCTTTTTCGGCTTCAGTTCACAACCGCCCGCTTCAGTTAACTTTAGAGTCCATAAACTTTCCAACCGCTGTAAGTTATGACCTTTCCGCTGCTACATATTGTCCCAAGGAAGGAAAGTTCTCTGCTAAGGCAACCGACGAAATAAAACCACTAATTATCCACTAGAACTCTAAATGGTGTTGAATTCAGAATTGTCCATCTCCAAGGAACCAAGGCAATATATCCAAATCTCTCCTGATATGTAACCCATAACTGAGAATAGATACATGCGTATTTACAATTCCTAAACAAGTGCAGATTTTATTACTTAAACGTTATTTTTAGTAGTTACTCATATTTGAGTAGACGCCCCGTTTATTTATTAAACAGTATATTTATTTATTTTCGTCTACCAGCCTGAATGTTCTAGAATTCTTATTAAAGAAAAATATGCGCTCTCCGGCAGGATTCGAACCTGCGCTCTCCTAGGGGAAAGCGTCATTGGGTCTGACGTGATTTGAGCTCTCGCCTACAGAGAGCGTCGATGATCATGCAATGGAGAAAGTGATGGATTTCTCACTGGGTGCTACATACTTTTGTGCCTTTAAACAGGGGATTTTTCTCTGCCTCTTGAAATAGACATATCTACAGAATTTCGTATCCTAACGTAGCACAAAGCAATTTCTAAAGAAAGGCATGGATTTCTCTCTGGGTGTTCCATACTTTGAATAGTGGATTTAAACACGGATTTTTCTCTGCCTCTTGAAATAGACATATCTACTGAGTTTAGTAACCCGACGTAAACAAAGCAATTTCTAAAGAAAGGGATGGATTTCTCTCTGGTGTGCTCCATACTTTGAATAGTGCATTTAAACACGGATTTTTCTCTGCCTCTTGAAATAGACATATCTGCTAAGTTTCGTATCGTAAACAAAGCAATTTCTAAAGAAAGGGATGCTATTTCTTATTTATAACTTCAACATATTTTCATTACTTAAACGTTTAGTGGATACTCCTATTTGAGAAGACGCTCCGTTTTTTTTTATCAAATAGTGTATTTATTTTTCACCTACTGGCCTGAATATTCGAGCAATCTTATTAAAGAAGCGCATACTCATGAATGGTTGCACTCATAATAAGACTTTTCCCTTCGAACGTCAGGTCCGATCAAGTCAAAAAGGAAATATTGCTGCCATATCTGGGCTAGAGATGTTCAACTCTCTCTGTCCAGCTTTCATGATCTTGTGGATGATCAATTATTTTCCACTCTACTGTTAAATAATAGTTTCAGACTATTATTTTTTAGTAGCAATGTATTTTGGCTCAGACCTTCTGAGGCTGACCTTTAAGGTCAGATAGTAGACAAAACATAGGAAGTCGTTAAAAAAACTAGCGTCGGAAGGATAGAGAGATAGAAAATGATTTCAGGGAGTTAAATTCTTACACGTCATACACGGTAGACGTGCTTATTTCGTGTCTCGGGAGAACTTGCTCCCCAGTGGGGGTGATAGAGCGACCCCACTAGCTAGTTAAAAATATCCACGTCGATGTCTTTAATAAAATAGATAAGTTTCAAATACCTTTTTTTAAAAAAAAAGTTTTCATTTATTGCCGAACTAAAAAAAAAAGCAGCGATCAGCGACCGGGAGAAGACGAGCAGATACAACGATATGGAATCGACCACGTCAACCAAAATTCCTCCCCAGAAGAAGTGGGTATACAACACTATAACCCCTTTCACGCAGATGAAACGTTGGTAGCCTCTTGCTATACTATCGCTATTGCTATGGCAAATGTTGAGATGAGCTACATTTCTCTGTTCTGTCAGTTCAGATCTTCACAACTAGGATCCTTACTGCATCCATGGTGTCAGATCATCCTCTTCATCTCTTATCAAACGGATTGAAGGAGATGAGGATGATTTGACGCTATATGCTCCTGTTCTTCATCCCTTTATGCACTTAAAAGAATCGCATTCCATAACCCTCTACATTGGAAGGCTCTTGTATTGGGTTAACAATACTATGAAATTTTATTGATTGAGAGACAAGAAGAAAAATCGTACGAGTCATCGATTTGATTCATTAGAATCGATTGCCATGGCTTGTGATTTTCTCCAAGGAACCAAGAAACATGGATTAAAAATAAAGAAGAGGAGAGAAAACTTAGCGGTGTGTGAGGCTGTGTCGCTTTGCGTCTTTACTTGGGTCTTCATTTTCCATATTTAGAGCGAGACTCGAACTGGAAATGACGTAATTGTGTTGCAGTGGCAGTTGCTATAGGAACGGCGATTCCACTGACTGCATTGAGTCAGTCGAGAAGAAACGGATGGAATAAAAACAAAAGCATAATGGATGCAAAAATAAAAAGAATTAAAAGAGAGAAAGAAAAAAAAAAGCCTCAGGAAACTGGAAGAAGAAATCAATATTTTTTTTATTGTTGGTAACCGAAGGACGCAGTCAAAAAATAGTTATACCAATAAAATATCCATTATTCCATTAAACTTTTAATATTTATGCCTTAAAATTCTCTCTCTCTCTCTCTCTCACACACACACTACACACACACACACACACACACTACACATACACGGCTATATATATATATATATATATATATATATATATATATATATATATAACTACTGTGTTGGTACACACGGAATAAAATTCCAATAAATTTTCATATTTATGCCTCTTAAAATTCTCTCTTACACACACACACACACACACACACACACACACACACACACACACACACACACACACACACACATATATATATATATATATATATATATATATATGACGATCTTGAAAATTTTTTGGCATTCATATATTAGGGCATGCCATTTTACGTTCCGTGAACAATACTGAAACTAACAAATACAGATTTGTAGAAATCCCAACAAGAAAATATACTTTGGTTAACAGCTAATACCAACCTTTCCCTGATAGTCTGTTTTCCGTGGCCGAGCTGGTAAAAGCACACTATATCTACAAAAGTTTTTTTCACTGATGGTATAAAAAGCGATGCAGGTTTGTTTTATATATATATATATATATATGTGTGTGTGTGTGTAGTGAGTGAGTTTAATCGTTATTTTTATAGATACAAAAATATTTAAGTAAATGCTCTGTTTATAATAAACAGTATTAACAGGTTTGAATGTCCGAGAAATTTCATAGAAAATATGTGTCCTCCGACTGGAATCGAACCTGTATCCTACATGGTACCGTCATATAGCCTGACGTCCTATAACGTTTAGCTACAGAGGAAGCGGCTGGTTAGGCAGGTCGAATTACTGCTTTTAAACTACAGTTGTTACATAGGGAACTAAAATTTGGAGAGTTGAGTTAAAGGGAAATAACTGAGACATGCGGAAGAGGCATGGCACGTGGAACTAGAACAATCTACCCCCACTTCCACGGTGGACGAAATAAAGGGTTCGAATCGAAATTCCAATCACATGAAGAAGGCCGGAGCGGACAGCGGTCGAAACCTTGTGAATATGGCAATGAAGATGAGGATAACAGTCCGAATAATGTAAATAATGCAAGTAATCATAATACCTCATCTCAGAGATATAGATAGATATTGAAGAAATATTCCAATCACCTGAAGAAGGGCAGAGCGTGAAACGGTCGAAACGTTGTGAATATAGGAATGAAGATGAGGATAACAGTCTGAATAATGTAAATAACGTAAGTAATCTTAATCATATACATAAATATAGAAAGATATCGATTTTTCACTGCTATGTTTTGTCTTGGAGCTATGTATATAATGAAAAAGGATTTTGTGTTTTTACATAAATTGACGGTTTAGAATTGTTTTTTCCTCTTGAATTCGAGAAATCGTACTTTTGTATATACAATTCTGAGGGTAAAAAATACTAGTAAACTATTCATATAAGTAATTTTTTTTATACCAAATTGTTGCATATCAATATAGATTCGTTTCATTTGGTTTTTACTTTTAGCTGAGATATCAGGGCCAACTTTCGCAATCATCGGCGCTGTTTCACACATGAAAAATTGATACCAGGTGTGTGTTGGAAAAGTGTTTTGCGAAACGAGCCCCTGGATAAATATATATTGTTCTGATATTTCACTGGAGCTGATAATGTCACGTGATTTCTTTTAAAAATTTTCATTCCTTATATTTTTTGTTTTCAATTCTTACATTCTACATTCTTTCTTTCTTTCATCATATTTGTAGTGTGTTCTAAAGTATTTAAACTGATTTTTGAAATATTTTTTAAAATTAAAAAAATTTTTTTTCTTCTATCCTTTCTTATTTCTTCCTGCTTTTAATCCCCTTTCTTTCTTTCTTTCTTTCTTTCTTTCTTTCTTTCTTCCTACTTTTAATCCCTTTCTTTCTTTCTTTCTTTCTTTCTTTCTTTCTTTCTTTCTTTCTTTCTTTCTTTCTTTTAATCCCCTTTCTTTCTTTCTTTCTTTCTTCCAGCTTTTAATCCACTTTCTTTCTTTCTTTCTTTCTTTCTTTCTTTCTTCCTGCTTTTAATCCCCTTTCTTTCTTTCTTTCTTTCTTTCTTTCTTTCTTATTTTTTCCTGCTTTTCATCGCCTTTCTTTCTTTCTTTCTTTCTTCATGCTTTTAATCCACTTTCTTTCTTTCTTTCTTTCTTTCTTTCTTTCTTTCTTTCTTTCTTTCTTTCTTTCTTTCTTCCTGCTTTTTATCCACTTTCTTTCTTTCTTTCTTTCTTTCTTTCTTTCTTTCTTTCAATCTTTCTTCCTGCTTTTCCTTTCTTTCTTTCTTTCTTTCTTTCTTTCTTTCTTTCTTTCTTTCTTTCTTTCTCTCTTTCTTTCTTTCTTTCTTTCATATTTTTTCCTGCTTTTAATCCCCTTTCTTTCTTTCTTTCTTTCATATTCGTTGATTTTATATTATTTTTTCTGTTTGTATATTATTTGAAGTTTTATACCCTTTAAATTTGTTTTTCAAACGTTTAATTCGTTTTACTTTCAGAAATCCGATTGCGTTTTACTGCTTTCTACATTTCTTTCGTTCTTTCTTTCATCATTATCCATTTTTCCATGAAAGAATTTATTTCCGCAATCGTATTTAATATGCCTCCATTTTTTTTAAATCCATTAATTTAATCCATTCTTTTCTATTTTCTTTCATTCTTTCTTTCTTACTTTCTTTCATTCATTCATTCTTTTTTTTTCTTTCATTCGGTCTTTCTTTCTTTCTGTCATTCTTAATTTCTTTATTTCATATCATCTTTCATTCTTTCTTTCATTCTTTCTATATTTCGTTCTTTTTTCATTCTTTCGTTCTGTACATCTTTCATTCATTCTTTCAATCCTTCGTTCTTTCTTTCATTCTTTCATTTTTTCTTTCTAGCTTTCGTTTTTCTTTCTTTCTTTCTTTCTCTGGATTGTTCTTTCATTTTTTCTTCTTTCTTTCGTTATTTATATCTTTCATTCTTTCTTTCTATCTTTCGTTCTATCTTTCGTTCTTTCTTTCATTCTTTCATTCTGTATATCTTTCATTCATTCTTTTAATCCTTCGTTCTTTCTAACGTTCTTTCTTTCGTTCTTTCTTTCGGTCTTTATATCTTTCATTCTTGCATTCTATCTTTCGCTATTTCATTAATAATTACCTTTATTTTTTTCATTCATTCTTTCAGTTTTTATTTCTTTCTTTTATTCTTTCTATCATTCTTTTCTCCTTTCATTCATTTGTTCTTCTTCAGGCCGTTCCTCCTAAAAAAATTTTCATAGATTCTTTCGTTATTGTTTCCCTCTTTATTTCCTTTTTCTTTCCTTCTTTCATTCTTTCTGTCTTTCGTTCTTTGTTTAATTCTTTATATCCTTTATTCTTTCTTTCTATTCTTCTTTCTTTCTTTGTATCTTTCAATTTTTTCTTTTTCTTTCATTCGTTTTTATATTTTTCATTCTTTCTTTCTATCTTCCGTTCTTTCATTCATTCTTTCTTTCTTTCAATCTTTAATTCTTCCTTTCGTTATTCTTTCTTTCTTTTATTCTTTCGTTCATTATTTTTTCCTTTCATTCTTTTGTTTTTCTCCAGGTCATTCGGTTTTCTTCCATTTTTCATGCATTCTTTTCTTCTTTATTTCCTTCTTTCATAATTTCGCTCTTTGTATCTTTCACACTTTCTTTCTATTTTTCATTCTCTCTATCTTTCCTTCTTTCTTTCCTTCTTGTTTTTTATGCTTGTTATTTCTTTAATTTATTTTAAATGAATTAATTTTTCTAATCAATATTTCCTTCTTTCTTTCGTTCTTTATATCTTTCTTTCTTTCATTTAAATTTTATTAATTCACTAAATCTTATATCATTTACTTTTTATATGTTCCCTCCTTTTATATCTTCACGATTTCACTCTCTATACTTTTTCCTTCTTTCTTTCTTATCACCAATTAATCTCCTCATTCCGCTCCTCGGAGTGTGCCAAACAGTTCACAAAATGGCGTCATCAAATGACTGAAAAACAGTTTATTGATTTGTATTCACTTTGTGTTAAAAATGCCAAATCTTACGAGTCTAAATTTCATTCTCGGTAGAGAAGGAATATTTGAAGCCAGGATCGAAGAACAATTGGAAACATTGGCGTAAATTCCGAAAATGTATGAGAAGTGGCGGAACTCAAGAAATATGAAAATAAGAGCAATTAAAGTTTACGACACCTGAATTATAGATATTTGTCTAAAAAGTTAAACAGGAAAATCAACTAATGGTGGTTCATAAGATATTTAATAAAACTCCTAAAGAGAGTGTCAGACATCATCATCATCATCATCATCATCATCATCATCATCATCATCATCATCATCATCATCATAATAATGATGATGATGATGATGATGATGATGATGATGATGATGATGATGATAATAATAATAATAATAATAATAATAATAATAATAATACAGATTCTGTGATAAATATCCAGAAACCATTGATCATCTTGTATCAGGTTGCACGATATTGGCACCCACTGAATATAAAACCCGGCATGACAGAGTTGGCCAATATCTGCACTGGAAAATATGCAACTTCTACGGGAAGGAAACTGAAAGAAATTGGTACGAACACCACCCAGACTGGTTACGGAGATAGGACCTGTTACAATTCTATGGGACTACACAATACACACTGACAGAACAATCAAAGCCGACCGCCCAGACATCGTTATTAAAGATCACAAACAAAAAAAAAGCTTCCTTATTGATATGGCAGTCCATGCAGGATTTCTTAAATGAGATAGATATCACAGTTAAGAGATGCGCGGAGCTAATTTGCAACGTCAATTTCGAAGACACAGGCTGGAAGCAGGCAAAGCTCCCTTTGAGTTTCGGAGACCTGGGCCTTCGATCAGCGGTGGATTTGGCCCTTCCAGCATATCTTTCTTCACTTTCGTCCAGTCGCGAATTAATTGATGAGATACTTGGTGGATCGCCTCAGTGTTTCTCGGGTAGTTATTTCGAACAAGCTTTGCAGCGTTTGGGCCCAAGAATTACTTTCTATCCCACTAGACACATCAAAACAAAAAAACTGGGATAAAATAAAATGCGAGGCCAATTTTACTAATTTGAGGCTCTCTCTGGATCAACATCGCCTCGCCTGTTTACTATCTGCTTCACAACCGAGTAGTGGCGCCTGGCTCAACGCAGTGCCATCTTCATCTACCGGTACCCTTCTAGATGATGAGTGCACTCGGATCGGAGTCGCGATCCGTCTTGGACTCAAATTATGTGAGCGTCACAGATGCAGATGTGGAGCCTCCATCGATGAGTTTGGTCTGCATTCTCCCTCCTGTCGTCGTAGTGCCGGCCTCTTTCCACGGCATGCAGCAATTAACGACATCATCAGAAGAGGTTTGGATGCAGCTGGGTTCCCTTCCCAAATCGAACCCGTAGGGCTCGACCGTGGTGATGGAAAGCGGCCGGATGGCATTACCATCTTCCCTTTTAAAATGGGTAAGTCGTTGATTTGGGATGCGACCTGTGCGGCTACATTTTCGACCGGTAATTTGATCAGGTTCGCGGATGAGCCAGAGTCCGTCGCCCGAGACGCAGAGATGAAAAAAATAGCTAAATATTTTTCTCTTGCTGATAGATTTTTTTTTTACTCCTGTGGCAGTGGAGATTTCAGGGGTTATTGGCCCTCGTTCGATGGTGTTCTTTCGGAGGATTGGCGCGATTGCGTCTCGATTAAGGAAAGAGCCTCGCGAAACGGAGTGGCTCTTGCAGCGTGTCTCACTGGCGACGGTTCGAGGTAATGCTTTCTCCATCATAGCGGCTGGCAGAGGATAGAAAAAATGTTTATAGTTACGTTGTTCTGGAATTGTCATCATTGGTCGACTGAACTTGCTTTGTTTCAATGACTTTTGTTTTGTTATTATTAGTTACTTTGTTCAATAAATGATTTCATCCTAAAAAAAATCTCCTCATTAGAATATGATCCATTCTTCCGTGACTATTACATGTCATGTTTATACAAGCCTAGAAGTAAGAATTAGATGCAAAATATGTTTTTGTTGCATTTTTTCACTCCCTGTTTTGCGCGTTGTTTATATGTGCTTCCGTTTTATATAGTGGATTTTGTTTTTAATTATTTTGGTCGTTTTTAGTATATTTTTCAGTTTGTCATTCTTGTGAAGTTCATCTAGATCTTTTGTAATTTCTGTAAATAATTCTGGATTGTTCTTGTATGTTGAGACATACGCTAGAGTTTGTTTGATGATGCGTTTCTTTGGATTTCGTAGTTGGTCTAAAGGAATTTTTTTGCGAGTTCAAAACCTTTTTTTATTAGTGTTGTGGGGTAGCTTTTGTTTTTCAGAGTTCTACTAATTATTAATCTGGTTCAACGTTCTTGAAAGTGTATTTACTCATATGCCGGCAAGAGGACATTAACTCGTTTCTTTTGTTTAACATACTGGTTTCCTCATATTTTTTAACATCATTAACTTAACAGAAAGACATAACCCACATTTATTCCCTTTCCAGGAGACTTACGTTACACCTATCCGACCACAGATTCATTGTAACACACACAAAATCTTACCAAACTCCATCTGAAACATACTATTAAAAATTTCCTGTATAATATTCTCATTCACATGTAAAAAAAGACTAAAAATAATGGAAGCCTTAATAATGAAAGAGAAAAAAACAACACTCAATAATATTAACTACGAACACGGCCAGAATGCGCTGTGTTCGGAATATAAACCAATCCCATAACTCTAGAAACAAACACACAACTCATACATCCAGTTAAAAGTAAAAATAAAATCATCTTTGACAATGATTCTTTTGTTCAGAAAAGAAATCACTTGATTGAACACAAGAAATATGAAATGAAACGCTTAATCGCAATACCTTGTCTGTCGTCTTTAATGAAATATATATATATATATATTTTTGTCATCCACAGACAGACTGTTTCGCTGTTTCACAGCTCATCAGTGTGGCTAGACGTCCGGTTGCCTCTAGCTACGATCGAAACCCGACTGAATTTGCGTCAGTCGGAACTTCTACCCGCTAAGCCATCAGCGTGCGGTACGGAATGGAGGTGAATTTTAGCGTGTTTATTTTTAGATTCGGATAAACACACAGTGACTGAGAGTGACTCAATTCTGTCGAAGAGTCGTGCCGTATTAGCATAAATAGTCACTGTTTACAAGTTCACACCCCAAACCAGAGGGCTCAATATATATATATATTTGTGTCCGTGTTTTTTGTTTGTTTGTGTATGTGTGTGTGCGCGCACTTGCATTCGCACTAGCGCATTTATTCATACAAGTACCGTACTTTTCTGTGTCGTGTCTCTTCAGGACGTAAGCGATCATGGCCCTCCACATCATCCTGTCCCTTGTAGCTCTTAATATGTTTTGTCTTTTTGTTGTTTCTCCCAAACCCTATTCTGCCATCCATTTACTCCAGCTCATTCTTCTACTTCTATGTGCCGTGTCCCTTCAGGACGTAAGCGATCATGGCCCTCCACATCATCCTGTCCCTTGTAGCTCTTAATAAGTTTTGTCATTTTGTTATTTCTCATAAACCCTGTTCTGCCATCCATTTACTCAACCTCATTCTTCTACTTCTATGTGCCGTGTCCCTTCAGGACGTAAGCGATCGTGGCCCTCCACATCTTCCTGGACTTTATAGCTCTTAATAAGTTTTGTCTTTTTGTTATTTCTCATAAACCCTGTTCTGCCATCCATTTACTCAAGCTCATTCTTCTACTTCTATGTGCCGTGTCACTTCAGGACGTAAGTGATCATGGCCCTCCACATCATCCTGTCCCTTGTAGCTCTTAATAAGTTTTGTCTTTTTGTTATTTCTCCTAATCCCTGTTCCGCCATCCATTTACTCAAGCTCATTCTTTTAATTCTATGTCCCGTGTTTCTTCAGGATGTTGGTGATCATGTCTCTCCACTTTTCCTGTTCTTTGTAGCTCTCAATAAGTTTTGTCTTTTTGTTATTTCTTCCAGGCTGTGTTCTGCGATCCACTTGCTTAAGCTTGTTAAGTATACCACGCGTTGATTTCTCTTGTTCCCTCTTTCTATTCGCCCTGTGCGTATCAGGTTTTGCAAGCCCTCCTTTCTCATTATGTGTTCCAGACATTTCAGCTGCCTCTTCCTGATGTTAAGTATAAGCTTCCTCCTTGTTTGCATCCTCTCTCAAACTTCATCATAGCTCACATGTTTAGTCCATGGTATTCTTAGCATCCTTTGTAGAAACATACCTCCTTTGTCGAGTCTCTTCTACGTCTTTGAGGAGACCGTCCCGCTGTTGCTGCCGTAAAGGAGGACAGATATCACGTAGCAGTTCAGTACAAATTTTTTGCTACCAACGAAACCCTACTGTCTCGAAATACTCTGCCTAGCTTTTTGGAATGCTTCTTTGGCTATCCCAATACATCTTCGGATCTCAGCGTCGCACTTACCGTCCTCTGTCAGAACATTCCCCAGGTATTCAAATTTTTACACCTGCTTGATTTTAGTGCCCCCGGCCTGTAAATCGCATTTTGGGCTCCTCTTTTACTGATGAAAATGCATTGTGTCTTCTTGCAGTTTATGCTTAGTCCCTTCTCCAAATGTTGCCAGCAATACTTTTTTGAAAACCAAATGTTTCCAGCAATACATTTTTGAAAACCAAATGTTTCCAGCAATAAAACCAAATGTTTCCAGCAATACTTTTTTGAAAACCAAATGTTTCCAGCAATACATTTTTGAAAACCAAATGTTTCCACAGCAATACATTTTGAAAACCAAATGTTCCCAGCAATACTTTTTTGAAAACCAAATGTTTCCAGCAATAAAACCAAATGTTTCCAGCGATACTTTTTTGAAAACCAAATGTTTCCAGCAATACATTTTTGAAAACCAAATGTTTCCACAGCAATACATTTTGAAAACCAAATGTTCTCAGCAATACTTTTTTGAAAACCAAATGTTTCCAGCAATAAAACCAAATGTTTCCAGCGATACTTTTTTGAAAACCAAATGTTTCCAGCAATACATTTTTGAAAACCAAATGTTTCCACAGCAATACATTTTGAAAACCAAATGTTTCCAGCAATACATTTTTGAAAACCAAATGTTTCCAGCAATAAAACCAAATGTTTCCAGCAATACTTTTTTGAAAACCAAATGTTTCCAGCAATACATTTTTGAAAACCAAATGTTTCCACAGCAATACATTTTGAAAACCAAATGTTCTCAGCAATACTTTTTTGAAAACCAAATGTTTCCAGCAATAAAACCAAATGTTTCCAGCGATACTTTTTTGAAAACCAAATGTTTCCAGCAATACATTTTTGAAAACCAAATGTTTCCACAGCAATACATTTTGAAAACCAAATGTTCTCAGCAATACTTTTTTGAAAACCAAATGTTTCCAGCAATAAAACCAAATGTTTCCAGCGATACTTTTTTGAAAACCAAATGTTTCCAGCAATACATTTTTGAAAACCAAATGTTTCCACAGCAATACATTTTGAAAACCAAATGTTTCCAGCAATACATTTTTGAAAACCAAATGTTTCCACAGCAATACTTTTTTGAAAACCAAATGTTTCCAGCAATACATTTTTGAAAACCAAATGTTTCCACAGCAATACATTTTGAAAACCAAATGTTTCCAGCAATACATTTTTGAAAACCAAATGTCTCCAGCAATACATTTTTGAAAACCAAATGTTTCCAGCAATACATTTTTGAAAACCAAATGTCTCCAGCAATACATTTTTGAAAACCAAATGTTTCCAGCAATACATTTTTGAAAACCAAATGTCTCCAGCAATACATTTTTGAAAACCAAATGTTTCCAGCAATACATTTTTGAAAACCAAATGTCTCCAGCAATACATTTTTGAAAACCAAATGTTTCCAGCAATACATTTTTGAAAACCAAATGTCTCCAGCAATACATTTTTGAAAACCAAATGTTTCCAGCAATACATTTTTGAAAACCAAATGTCTCCAGCAATACATTTTTGAAAACCAAATGAAAGTCACTCAAAATCATTTTCGGCATAAAATGATCACTAAGGTTGGAATGCCGTTAAACAAAACAACCAAACAACCAACCTTAGTCCCTTATCGTTCTCCTTCCCTAGCTTCTGTAGGAGGATTTTTGTTTCCTTCCCGTGTCTGCTATCATCACTGTGTCATCTGCGTATCTTATGTTGTTAAGATTGTAGCCGCTAGTGATGAATCCTGGTAGGATTTTCAGTTCTTTCAGAATTGCTTCACTGTATAGGTTGAATAAGTCCGGTGAGACGACACGCCCTTGCTTTACGCTCCTTTCTCTTTTTGTATATCTGCTGAACTCATTTATTTTATTTTTATGCAGGCGGTTTGCTGCCAGTAGAGGCCTTTGATTAGTCTAATGTCTTTCCCGAATATGTGAAGATTACTCAGCAGCTCTAACAGATCTCTGTGGCGCACTTTGTCGATTGCCCTTGCGCAATCTATAAAAAAACAGGAGCACGTTCTTCTGCATTCGTATTGCTCTTTCTGATAACATTCTGAGCATGAATATTGCGTTCCCTGTTCCGGTGTCTGTAACGAACCCGCACTGTTCTTATCCTATCTCTGGCCTGATTCTTCTGCGCGCTCTTTTCATCAGAGTACGGATGATGTGTTTTGTTATGTGACTCATTAGGCTGATTGTTCGGTGGAATTCACATTCGTTTGTGCCAGGTTCGTTAGGCAGTGCTATGAAAATAGACCCGCTTAGACCTTCCGGTATGTCCCCACTGTTGTAGTGTTCATTTACTATTTCTGTAAACTTCTTAGGCAGTGCTGAAGAAGGCCGGAGCGTACAACGGCCGAAACGTTGTAATAATTATGGCGACAAAGATGAGGATAATAGTCCAAATAATGTAAATAGTGTTAATTTTATTTATTTTAATTTTATTTTATTTAAGGAGTGTGCCGTAAGCGTTTGACTGGCATCCTCCTTAAAACAAAAGTTTGCATTTCATTTCCTATGTTTTCTGTCTGGAATTTCCCTCTCCTCTGCATATGACCGGCTTTTCTGTAGAGGTCTACTATACTTCTGTTTTGACAAGATGGCTGGCCGATGTTAGAGTGTGTTTTCTGAATTTCTATGTAAAGGCATTCACATTATATCATGAAAGCTTTCATTAAGACGACCTATGTTTCTTTTATGGAAACTTGTAGACCGACACCTTCTTCAGAACCTACCCAACAAGTTTTTGTGAATCGATGGTAGAACGAAGCCTAGGAGGGATGGTAACACGATGAACGTTGATTAGAGGTACAAAGTAGAGGAAGCTGTGGAGAGCAATGAACAGCCGCATACATTAGAAAATAAAGGATTATTTTTTAAATTAGTGGCTTTGTCAGCCATTTTGAAAGAGATTTCTTCCTATCATTTGGGTCTTTCCAATTTCATAAAGATTTCGGAAAATTGTATACATAATTGTCACTTTGTATCTTACTGGGAAGAAAATTAACATTTTACCTCTTTTAGTTCTCTTCCCTATGACTAATTTTCCCGCGACCGGTTGTCTTTTGTCTCCTTGAGCTCGCATTTGCGTTGAAGCCGCCCATCAAAATGGTGTCGTTTGTTTTCTTTCTTTTTATCACGCTATTGATGTCTTTGTAACAGCATTCAGTTTCCTCATTTGTAATTTAGGAATATTTTCTTCTGCTTGGATTAGCTCTTCCTTTTCCTAATCTAATTAAGATCTAAGCTATTATTTCTTATATTCTCTTTCAATCTACAGCGTTTCACGCGATGACACTCTGGAATAAAATACATTTAAAAAAAACATGACACTGAAATTGTGTTTCTTTCTCTTATAATAAAGCATATAGACACATCTAAAGATGCTTCTCTTTCATGCTCTTAGCTTTTTTCTTTAAATCATTTCACCCCCCCCCCCAAAAAAAAGCAGGAATGCCATCGGTAAGAAGGGGTTTACGCAGAGAGAAAATGAAATAAATAACTGTGTACACTGCATGTCAAATTATTATCGAGATAACTTTTTCTAATATTTCAAAAACCGTCCAATCAATTCACACAGAAGTTTCACACAATGTTGGCAACACTGACCTGCGCAATCACTGAAATTGTCGTACTGATCTGCGCAATATAAACAAACTGGTGCCATATTTGCTATCAGCACGGTGATTTGAGCGTGCCAAATTATTAGAAAAGTTTAGTAAAATTCTCAGAATTGAGCAAACAAAACGTTTATTAATGTTCCACGTGAATGTTTATGATCAAAAGAAGCTAATAAATGAGATAATCAAACAAATAATAACAGATACAAACAAAGGCACAGTTTTAAAGAAATTAATAGGGAATGTGCTTTCCCTGTTTTGAAATTACTTGAAGAAGTCGACGATCCATAGAATTTGTTAATTGTAGGATGTCATCTGCTGTAATGCCGCGAGATATGTCAAGAATTGCTTCCCACAACTCAGCGATGCTCCTGAATTGTCGTCCGTTGGCGTACAGTCTTCGCTTCATGATTCTCCAAAGGTTTTCGATTGGGTTCAAATCCGGAGAATTTGCTGGCTACTTCATTTTTCGAGGTCCATCGAAGCCTGTTTCAAATATTCAGTCGTCTTGTGAGCAGCATGCGAGGGAGCATTATCTTGCATAAAAACAATGGCCCTTCTGAAGGCAACTCTTTGCCTTTTCATCCACGGTTCAAGATGCTCCTTCATAAACGCTATGTATGCATCAGCAGTCATTTTGACGCCATCTGGTACTCACCATGGGCCCACTAATGTTTTTCCAATAATACCACCCCAGATCATTATACCCCCACCGCCTTGTTGGCGTCTCAAACGCTGATGGCGATTCTGTCCGTTCATTACCCAGCCTTTGCACCATCTATCTGGCCCATCAAGTGTTGCTCGAGTTTCGTCTGTGAACAAAACTTTAGAGAAGTCAATCTTCATATTGTCCTCAGCCCATTTCAGTCGATTTTGAATGTGATTTCTCATCAACGGAGGCTTCGATACAGGTTTGACTGTTGTTGCTATTTCCCTCAGATACCGACACCGAGTACTTTTCGACACAGTAGGATCCCCAATGCGACTGAAAAGCTCTTGATTGGTAAGTCCAGGGTTCTTCGTGGACTATCGTTTAAGTCGTGACATGAGACGACGTGAAATAACCCTCGGCTTGCCTTTGTCTGCCCTTTTGCATACTTGTGGTACATTTACCTTTTGAGACTTCTGAGGTGATAGTGTTCTTTTCAGCATCACTTAAACTGCTTTTACGGCCCATCTTTTCACTAAATTCTTACACCTTTCTAATAATTTGGCACGCTCAAATCACCGTGCTGATAACAAATATGGCGCCAGTTTGTTTACATTGTGCAGATCAGTACGAAAATTTCAGTGATTGCGCAGGTCAGTGTGTGACAACATTGTGTGAAAACTTTGTGTGAATTGATTGGACGGTTTTAGAAATATTAGAAAAAAGTTATCTCGATAATAATTTGCAGTGTATATTAAGGATTGAGGAAAGGACACAAGATGAAGTGCATTCAAGAAGATAGAAGATAGCGATTGAGGTTGCATTAAAATTTTTGAAGATTGTAGTTATCTGGGAAGCGAGTAAACGGAAGAGAGTTTCACAGGCTGGAAGTGCAAAAAAAACTGTTGGAGTAGAAGTGGCGGTTGCATTTAGTTATTTCACCACTAAAAGGGTGGGACCTACAGGCCAATCAGTAGTAAGCTTAAATTTATGTAGTCGGAACACCAGAAAAAAAAGCCCGTCAGATCAGTTGCTATGAAAATATTTGTAGAAAAGACAGAGGGAAGCCACACCACATTGGTGAAGAAGTGACAAAGTTGAAATCAGGATCAATTACATTACAGATCCTTTTTTGGATTTTGTCAATAACCTCGAGATGAATAGCGGGACCAGACCAGATATGGCAACAGTTTTCAATATACCGACGAATGGTAGATTTGTAAATGTGCAAGATTGACTCTGACGAGAAAAACCTTCTGGCACGACACAGTGTCTCAACTTTCCTTGCAGTAGATGCAGCTATTTACTCGATATAGTCGTTCCACTTCAAGTCAAATGAAAACGTGAGGCCAAGAAAGCGCAGAGTGTTAGTGTTGAGAGATCCCTCCTTTTCACACAAATGCACTCACCCAAGGTATACATATACTACTCCCAGTGAATACCAGAGTGAGTAGAGTGGAAGTAGAAGAGTAGAACGTTTGAACGTAGAGTCGGTCAGTAGTAGTAGTAGTAGGAGTCGGTCGGTAGAATAACGTAGCGGCAAGAGTCACAGTAACAAGCACGTCGACTCAGTAAGAAGTCATACAGCGATACGTCGATATCGAAGACTGAATATATATTTTGCTACTAACCCGCATTCCTGGAACTACTAACCTGAATTACCAGTTTGTATTATTACGTTAATACATTTATTTTCCTATATTCATTCTTGGCGGTTGTTATTATTTGATACTGGATTTCATCTCGGAATCCACAACAGTTAGTCTCCAAGAGTCTAGCGCCAACCATGTTGATCGCAGGAAATCTACCATATTTTAGGTGATGCTCATTTCCATTAGGAGCAGGTTAACTGCGGTCTTCAGTGATGTTGAATATATATATGAATATATAACAGTGTTTGTGTTAATAAAATAATTCTCGATGCAATATAACAGAGCAATAAACAATATATTAACTTTAATGCCTCAAAAACAAAACTGCTCTCTATTAATCACCACAGGGATCCTTCCCTGCATCCCATTAGAATGTCTGAAGCTCAACTTCTCGAGAGCTCCTCTCTGCGGCTGCTCGGTCTCACGCTGTCTGCTGACCTGAGATGGAACAAATACATTGAGTCAATTGCTTCATCCACCGCAAGGAAAGTTGGCTCCCTGTGCCGGGCCAGGAAATTTTTCTTCCCAGAATCGATCCTCCAAATTTACAAATCAACCATTCGCTCTTGCATGGAGTATTGCTGCCATATATGGTCTGGAGCCCCTTCTGTTTGCCTGGGGGTTCTCGTTAAGATCCAGAGACGGATTTGCAACGTGGTTGGCCCTGATCTCGCATCTCGTCTGCAGTCGCTCTCTCACAGACGCCTCGTCGCCTCTCTCTGTCTTTTTTACAAATACTCTCCGGTTATTGCTCCGATGAGCTGCTCTCGCTGGTTCTCAGACTTCATGAATTCAAGCGTCCTACGAGGCTGGCATCCCGCTCCCGCCCTTCCACTGTTGAAATTGTTAAATGTAGCCGTCTCTTCTACTCCAATAGCTTCATATCTCGCACCTCTCGCCTGTGGAACTCCTTTCCTTATTCCTGTTTCCAACTATTCAAATGTAATGTCAATCGACATCTCCAGTTGCCTTGATCTATCCACTATCCTTCTCCCTTTCCTCTATCGCTCCTATCTGCTCTCGCTCCAAATCTTCTGTAACCCCATGCGTGCTAGTGGCTTCCCACCTTGCTTGGGGTGAAATGCTTAAAAAAAAACTAACCCCACCTTTTCTGTAGTATTTCTCCCCTCTTTTTTCTCTTTTATTTTATTTTTATTTCTTTGCTACACTCTGATCTTATCTCGATACTCAACACATCTATTTTCATATGATTTTTTTTCAATTCCCCTTTTCATATTATCATTATGTTTATTTTTAGTATTATTTTTTATATTTTTCCAATTTATTTTTTGCGCACCCATTGTCTCACGATGATTTTTCTAAAAGTATTCTTTACCCCTTTTCTGTGCTACTTCTTTCCTCTCTCTTTTTTCTTTTTCTTTTTCTCTTTCATTTTACTTTTAGCGACAATCAAGTTATGTTCCCACACTGACCCTTACTCACAAAAAAATAAAATCTTTCAACACTAATACCGCCCCCATCCCCGGTCTTACCACACTTCTTTTTTTTCCTTGTGTTCAACATCTCACCCCCTACCACCCACCACCAATCACAATTTTTAAATCTGAGGTTATTTTCACATTAAGTTTCGCACAGCAACAAATCAAACAGGGTACAGATTTTGTTCTAATAATTTCACCTACAAGCGAATTCTACCCAGCCTCAAAAATCTAATGTTCGATTGTTTCCACCGTCACTCTGTTTATTTCTCACGTCCGTTGATGAAGAACACAGGCGTGTTCGAAAATTCCGAACTTGGAATCTCAATCTCCGTGCTTTTTTTTGTCACCTGGTTAATATTAATAAATATTTTTCGTAATGATTTCATCGGTACCCCTTTCGTTTAACTTTGTTTTATTGACCACTTATCCACCCTACTTTATATATATATATATATATATATATATATATATATATATATATATATATATATATGTGTGTGTGTGTATATATGTGTGTGTGTGTGTGCATATATATATATATATATATATATATAGACACACACACACACACACACACACACACACACATATATATATATTGGCTCCTGAAAAATTAATTTCGGTTGAGCTCTCTGGTTTGAGGTGTGAATTTGTAAACAGTGACTATTTAAGCTAATATTGCATGACTCTTCGGCAGAATGGAGTCACTGTCAGTCACTGTGTATTTATCTAAATCTAAAAATAAACACGCTAAAATTCACCTTCATCCCTGCCGTGCGTCAATGACTTAGTGTGAGAATTTCCGACTGACGCAAATTCAGCTGGGTTTCGATCCTAGCTAGAGGCAACCGGACGTTTAGCCACACTGATGAGCTGTGAAACAGCGAAACAGTCTGTCTGTGGATGACAATATATATATATATATATATATATATATATATATATATATATATATATATATATATATATATATATATATATATATATATATATATATATATATATATATATATATTTTATTGAAAAATAAAAATATTTAAAATATGAAAATTTCCAGATACACTGGGTTGTATATTAATATTGTTTTGTTTTATTATTTCATTTAGGTTCCTGGGGTAGTATTCGGCCAGCATGGCCATCATCAGGGGAAAAAATCTCTGCTTGTTAGTAACAATTGGCTACAAGAGTGAATGACTGTTTCTGAAGAAAGTGAACTTTATCTGTAGTTTTCATTTGTTTTTTTATCGTTAATTTTGGTCAGTCCTTGGGTTGGTCAAACGGCCCCTTTCAAGTTGTTTTTAAGATAGAGGATGGGAGATTCATGACTTTCAGAATTCCCTCCTTGGTCATTTTAACGGTTTTATTGGTTGCTGGGAATGGGATGTGTGTGTTAAGTGTATGTTATCTTTTAGTTCTTTGGGAGTGTGTGTGATGTTTATATGTGTGTATATATTCACACACATATTAGATGCACGGAATAAGTGTGGAATTAGCATGAGAAATGTCAGCAACAATGCACTCGATGAAAACTACGGTAAATGGCATGCCAGAATTAAAGAAAACCTCTTATTATTGCACTTAAGTCTAATTGCTTCAGAACCAATTATATTAAATGCGAAAATAGGAAAATTTCGGGAAAAAATCGGTCATAGCCACTTTCCACGGAATAGGACGAGATCTGGTATTTGTAAACACGGAAATGTATTGCTCTGCCAGCCGCTGACAATTTGGAAAAAAAAATGGATAATATGGAAAATCTCAGGAACGTGCGAAAACTGAAGACGCTTTGGAACATGAAGGACGGGAATTGAGTCATATTAATTGAAGCGGACGGAATTCGCTCCAGAAAATAGAAAAAAGTACTGGACAATTAAAACTTGCAACAAACAGATAGCTGGGGGGAATGTACCAGTGCTTGATATAATAATAATAATAATAATAATAATAATAATAATAATAATAATAATAATAAAATCATGGTTATTTTACCTGGGCTCGAAAGTTGAAATATACGATGCTTGGCCGAAAGATTGTCTGACAAAGTTACTCTCATGTAATGAGATCAAATTCGATGTCATGGAATATGACCAAAGTTACTCTCATTGAATGTGAGGTTTATTTTTCAACATTGTCCCCCTTGCTGTCTACACACATCTTCCATCGGTATTGCAGTATTTGAATGCCATTAGTGAAGAAGCTTTCATCCTGTTGACCAAAAAGTTCATCAACAGCAGATATGACATCATTATAACTGTGTTACTGGTTCGCAGCCAAGCGTTTTATTCATGTTGGGGAACAGATGATAGTCAAATGAGGAGCATAGGGATGATGATCAATCAGTTCTAAACCAAAGTCACCCACAAAGCAGCCATTGAAACAAGGATTTGTTTGCTGGAGCGTTGTCCTTTTGAAACAAGACCCCTTTCATCATTTTTACTGGGGCTTTGCTGTTGATAGTCTTTTGTAACTGCCTCAGAAAGTACTCTCCATTGATGATGTGGCCCTTTTGAAGATAATCAGTAAACACAATGCCTTTTGCATCCCAAGAAGTATGAGGCCATCAATTCTTCTGCAGATGAAACGACCTTGCCCTTCCTTAAAGCAGCTGAGAAGGGGTGTTTCCGCTGCATGGATGGTCTCTTTGTCTCTGACACAAAATGATGAACCCAACACCCATCGTGGATTAGAAAATGTTCAAGGAAACAATGTCAAATTATCTCCTGATGTCCTCAACCTGTTGCGCTTCTGATGAAGTTTCAGAAGACGAGCACTCATAGAGCAGATACCTTCGTCATGCCAAGTTCATAGTGCAAACTATTCTCAACTCTCTTACGGCATATGTCAATAGCCTTGACTATTTGATTTGTGACCAGTCGGCTGTCATACATCACTATGTGGTGAAGATGATCAATGATTTATCGGTTATAGCTATTTTAGAACATCCAGACCTTAGAGCCTCTTCACGACTTATATTTGGAGATACAAGTGTTTCATCATGTTTGTGAACAGATGATTGTCAAATCAGGAAAATAGGTGTTGTGGAGTTATTTCCACAATAGAACTTGTAGTGGGACTAAATGCGTCCTAAATGGGGTAAACGTACAGAAACGTTAGGAACTTGTAATAAAGTGTTACGCAGAGTAATCGAGTTGTGGTCGCTGATAACTACTCTTCCCTCGACTACCTACTGACTCCTACTTATAATAGGTGGGAGAGTCTATTACCTAGACAAGCTGTCTTTCACTATAACAATAGGGAAGGTGATCAATCAGTTCAAAATCACAGTCAAACACAGCAGCCATTCAAACCAAGGATGTGTACTGCAGTATTGCCCTGATGAAACAAGCCCCCACCTTTCATCAGTTTTTATGGCCGTTTGGTCTTGATAGCTTTTCATAACTGCCTCAGTAAGTTGGCATAGTACTTTCCATTGATGATGTGGCCTTTTTGAAGATAGTCAATAAACACAATGCCTTTTGCATCCAAAAATACTCAGACCATCACCTTCCTTGCAGATGAAACGATCTTCTTTGGAGTAGGTGAGGAGGGTATAGGTTGTCTTTTTATCTCTTGCCAATTGTAATGGAAAACTCCGCACTTTTTTTAAAATGTAATGTATGATTTCATGTTAACTTGATATTACTTATTTTCCAGATATATATATATATATATATATTCCCCCTAAATTCTGTGACATCATTTTGTTGTCTTTACTATGAAATTTAACTAGTTTTTACTAATTTTGTATTAAGACATTGTTAATTTTTTCTCTGGTGTCGTACCATCTACTCTGAATGTTTTGTTTTCAGTCTACTGGCCGGTAGCATTAACATGTTCCAAAAAAGTTAGTATTCGGACATTAACAACTTAAAACTTAATTATTCCAAATTACAACTTTTATTATTATCCCCCCCGCATCGTTCTCTGTAATAATGTATGTGTAAGTCAAACCCAGATTTGTTATTTTATTTTAATACGAGTAGATTACCAACAATACATTTTTAAAACCAAATGACCAGCAGTACATTTTATAGTAGAATTACCAAGAAGACACGTTACTCCAAAATGACCAAAAATACATTTTATCTGTAGTTGAAAGCATACAGCTGCATTCTGGGATCAAAACACTATGAAAGTATTAAAAAACATTTTTATAGTAATAACTTTCAGTAATAGATTTTAATAGTAATAAAAAAAAATCCTAGGAATATATTTTAATAGCAAACAACAACAACAAAAAAATTACCAAGCTCCCAAGGAGATTAAATTTTGGCATTAAATGACCCATAAAGAGTTGATATGCCGTCAAACAAACCAAATATATCACCCTCTGTGTCTTATTTAAATATTTTGAACACAATTTCAGGTTATTTTTGGAGATAATAATGGTATAGTGATACAAGTCTAAGTATTACTGGTTCCTAGTCAAGTGTTTCCTCATGTTTTGGAACAGATGATAGTCAAATCAGGAAAATAGGGAGGGTGATCAACATACAGTATTTACTACTGTATTTATGTGAATGGAGACATACCATTATCCTCTTTAGGTATGCTGCAACATATATATATATATATGTACTTTATTTTAGGATATTACATGAAAAACACGTCAAAATCGCTACACAGTTGCAATCGTGTTTCAATGCATATTAACACATCTCATCAGGTGGTTGTAAATTACTGGCGAGTGAACGATTTATTTACATTTAAAAAGCAAAATTCAGCCTATTTTTATGAAAAAAGAAAAAGGGGATGCTTGTGGGCTTTTTCAGATTAACCAATCAAATATGACCTATATTAAATTTAAATTAAGAGAAGATGCAAAAATTAAGAAATTATTTATCATAAATGGGTCATGACCCATAGATTTGAAATCAATGGCAACAACAAACGTTAAACAGGAGCAGATGTAAATGGATACGTATTATACATTAGACAATGTCATTTTCTAAGAAAAGATGAAGTAGTAATCTAACAAAATGCTAGACAAGTTATATGCTTTGTGTGTTTCCTGCATAAAATATTTTATAGTTGATAAATAAATAGCTTCTTTAAAAAACAGTAAATAAGTTAAATGTGTAGCGATTGCTATGTTTTTCCACGCCCACATTTTATTCATCTGCGATTAGCTAATAAATCAAACACAGCAGCCATTGAAACCAAGGATGTGTGCTGCAGTATTTTCCTGATGACCCCATTTTTTCTGGCCATTTGGTCTTGGTCGCTTTTCATAACTGCCTAAGCACGTTGGCATTGTACTCTCCATTGATGATATGGCCCTTTTGAAGATAGTCAATAAACACAATGTCTTTTGCATCCCAAAGTGCTGATGAAGTGAAACTTGTAACAACCTGATAGTTGGCAGGAAAATGCAAATGCGTGATATAATAATAAAAGAAATCATGGTTATTTTATTTATATTTACCTGGGACCAAAATGAAATGCTCAAACGTATAACAATTTCAGCATTAAATAAACAAATGTTATTGAACAAATGTAAAACATTTTATAATACATTACTCAGCTTTCAATCCAAAATTTATTTAAAAAGCTCTCGCATAATAATTGCTACACTTGCACACATATTTCGAAATAGTTTTATACACTTGCACACACATTTAATCATAGTTGTTACACTTGCACACACATTTCATAATAGTTGTTACACTTGCACACACATTTCATAATAGTTGTTACAATTGCACACATTTCATAATAGTTGTTACAATTGCACACACATTTCATAATAGTTGTTACAGTTGCACACACATTTCATCATAGTTGTTACACTTGCACACATTTCATAATAGTTGTTACACTTGCACACACATTTCATAATCTAAAGATAGCAACCGGCATGGGATAGAGGGATTATATCTTATGATATACCTATTCCTTCTTCTGTCCCATAATAGTTGTTACATTTTCATACATATTTTATGCAAGAATTGTAGCAACCATTACGGGACCTAGGACTTGCAAATTGTCATTGACAATATTATAGAGATAATAAATGAAATATATAACAACAATGATATACTGGGAAATCTAAGTAGATCTGTTTTCATAGAACTGCATAAGAAGACAGGTGTAAGTTAATGTGAACTCCAAATACTTACATTGTGCAAACGTACGACACACTCTCGCAGATTGACTTGTCACATGTCGAAACTCAGTGCAGTCCGTGCACACATCGACAAGCACACAAGGAAGGGCTAAAATACAGCATGAGATAAATAATAATGAAGACTAGCAAAAGTACTCTAGAGCACCATATGCAAGGAAAGACTTCGTGATGTCATTTGCGGCTGCGTGCCATTGGAAGTTGCCAACATCTGCCCTACAGCACCCAATGCAAAGAAAGATTCAAAACCCTTGAAGCTTTTATTATACAAAATAAACAAGTGAAATATAATTCAGTACATGAGATGGTATCTTAAATTGCATATGATATAATAAGCTTATCTCGTTAGAACAATTACGACAGTGTAATGAGTTCGATCCACACTGGGTTCCCCATAATTTCGGCCTTGTGCCACATCTATGCGTAGTTTAGAACAGGGGACGGCAACCTTTTGCTAACTATGTGCCGACTTATGGTTTTAAAATCATTCAGTCGTAATTTTATACAAGTCAAGGTCAATATATCTGTTCTACAATATATTTTATATAGTAATATATACTTTAGTATATATTAAGATTGAAACAGCTAAATATCTTCTTTCCGTTGTAATAGTTATTGTTTCGGATTTCGTGATGCCATTTGCTGCTGCGTGCCATTGGAAGTTGCCAACATCTGCCCTACAGCACCTTATGCAAAGAAAGACTCAAAACCCTAGAAGCTATTATTATACAAAATAAACAAGAGAAATACCATTCAGTACATAAGATGGTATTTTAAAGTGGATATGATATAATAAGCTTGTTTCGTTGACTGAGTAGTGTGTTCGGTCCTCACTGGGTTCCCCATACTTTCGGCCTTGTGTCACATCTATGCGTAGTTTAGAACAGGGGACGGCAAACCTTTTGCTAACTATGTGCCGACTTAGGGTTTTAAAATCATTCAGTGTGCCAACAGCATACGTATTTTTATACTAGTTAAGGTCAATATACCTGTTCTAAAATATATTTTATATAGTAATATATATATACTTTAGTATATATTAAAATTGAAACAGCTAAATATCGTCTTTGCGTTGTAGTAGTTATTGGTTCGGACATTGTGATGTCATTTGCGGTTGCGTGCCATTGGAAGTTTCCGACTTCTGCCCTACAGAACCCTATGCAAAGAAAGACTCAAAATCCTAGAAGCTAAAATACAAACTATCAGCAGAAGACAAATATTAGTGAAGAAAAGCAAAGTACTCTACAGCACCCCATCCAGATAACTTGTTATCTACCATCTATATGTTATCTACCATCAAGTTATCTACAAGTTATCTACCATCGCCTGACGAACTATAATCATAACATTGAAACATGAACGCTTTTGTGTAGCGATTTAAAATGCTTTTATTATAATCTGTAATAATAAAATTATTATAATATATATATATATATATATATATATATATACATATATATATATATATATATATATATATATATATATATGCCCTCTGGCTGGATTCGAACCTGCGTTCAACTTAGCAAGAGGAACCACCGTCTGATACCGTTCGTATAATCTGACTTCAGAATTCTGGGATAGAGTGAACATCCCATTTCCTAAGAGCGCTTTTCTACTTCGACGGCGCAATCCTTGTGCCCTCAAAGCAACTGCAACCATAGCTTTCTCAAACCAGAACTATTCTAAAAAAAAATTTCTGATTTCCGGTTTGTATTGGAATATGAAATTTTTCCATGTCATCTGAGTGCTTCCAGCTAACACCACTAACCATTTTCAAAGATGTTTGTTCTTGAAATACCATCAGTTATTTTTTTTTTTAAATATCGCGTTTTGTGTCCAAGAAGACATAATGCATGGTTGTTAGTCAAAAGGGAACAGCCCAAAATGCAAATTACAAATTGGAGATAACCAAAATCAAACAAGTATAAATATTTAAATATCTGGGAAGTGTTTTAATAGAGGACGGAAAGTGCGACACTGAGTATCAAAGGTGTATTGGGATGGTCAAAGATGCTTTCCAAAAGCTAAGCAAAGTATTAAGACAGAAAAAAAACTTTGTTTGAAACAAAGAAAAAAGTACTGAACTGTTACGCGGTATCTGTCCTCCTGTATAGCAGTGAGTGCTGAGTAATGTCCGCAAAACTGAAGAAGATACATGAAGCCACAGAAATGTGATTCTACAGAGGGATGCTGAGGATACCATGGATTGAACATGTGAGCAACGAGAAAATGGAAAGGAAAAAAAAGAAACGTATACTTAACATCAGGAAGAGAGAGTTGATGTTTCTAGGGTGCATAATAAGGAAAGAGCGCTTGGAAAACCCGATACTCAGAGGACAGATTGAAGGAAAGACGGACAGAGGAAAACAACGCATAAAAAATACTTAGTGAACTTGAGTAAATGGACGACAGGAAAAAGTTTAGGAGAAATAACAAAAATACAAATTTCTTTAAAAGCGATGAAGGATAGGAAATTGTGAGAGCCATGATCATCTAAAGGACACGACATTTAGAAAAGAAGGTATAGATTCTAACGCTCCAATAATAACTGGGACAATAGTCGCCTGAACATCCGACATTCTGGTAACCTCAATCTGGATGTCAGTGTACTTTTTTTAAAACTTTTCTTTGGATTTGATATATTTTATGGTTACCAGAAATTGTCATATCGATGACGAGGCATTATTTTTTTTTTTTAGTGATGGTAATGTCAAGGTTTTGGTTTGTTTGAATATTGAAATCCAATGAGAGATTGACTTGATCATTTTCGATCACATTCTCTGATTTGTTGCGATACCATTTCTGTTCGACTTCAAAACCATCATTCCTACATCGGCTGATGGGAGCCCACTTTACCATGGCGATGGTTATATTCTATCCGCACAAGCATTCCACAAGCGCTAATAATGTGTGTAACATTTTCTCTCTCTATGCTACACAGCTTGCACCTGTCTGAGTCCACTTGGCGGTAGATATTTTTCCGGGCAGAATTAGTATTCAAGGCTTGGTCTTGGATGTTTATTATTATTATTATTATTGAATGACATTATTATTATTATTATTGTTGCAACCTAAGGAAGTTTAGTGAATAGAATAATCACACGACGGTTGGTAAAGAACGATAATACTTAGTAAAAGAACAACACATATAAGATTCGCCAGCGGCGCGTAGAAGTAGTCAACCGCTAGAAGTGAGTCAAGTGAATTCCACAATGAATCTCCAACTGCAGGATATCTACCAACCGTCCGACGCGGTCAGATGTGGCACAAGACCGAATTTAATGTGGGGTATCCGAGCCTGTAGACTAGGCCAAAATTTCCCCGTAGACCCCCTATAAAACTGAGTCGGGTAGCTGCTTCCCGAGACGAGACTCTGCCCTTCGATATAGACTCGTTTGGGGATCCTTTCTGCCCGGAGGCAGAGAGTTTGACTAGCACAGCTGGAGACGAATCTCCAAATTTAGGATATCTACCAACCGCCACACGTGGTCAGATGTGGCACAAGGCCGAATTAAATGTGGGGTATCCGAGCCCGTAGGCTCAGCCAAAAATTCCCTGTAGACCCTGTGCAAAACAGTTTGACCAGCACAGCTGGAGAAGAATCACTAATTGCAAACCAACATACCGTATTTACCACTGTATTTATGTGAATGGGGACATAACCATTATCGTCAATAGGTATGCTACAACAATGATTATTATTATTATTATTATTATTGACTCTGGTTTCTGTTGTGTACACAATGCCTTCCGGGTCCCAACCAGAAACCTAATATCAGAAAATGACTTCATTATATTTTCCATTGATTATTTTCGACCCCACCCACCAAAAAAAACACTAAAAATAAAATAAACTAAGATCCCACAGATTTTCTATTATTATTATTATTATTATTATTATTATTATTATTATTATTATTATTTATATTTATATTTTTGCTATGGTCATACTACCCCCCTCCCAAGTCTGCGGGGAAACGTAAGGCGGTGGTGATGTGTTGTTATGGCGACATTTTATGATTTGTTTTACCAACTTTCATAACATCACTAGCGTTACACAGACAATTATTATTATTATTATTATTATTATTATTATTATTATTATTATTATTATTATTATTGTCATTTTATTTGCTTTGTTTCTGGTGTGTATACATTTCTTTCCGTGTCGCGCCCAGGGACCTAAGGTCAAAAAATGGAATCATGACATTTTCCACTGAGAGAAAAAATCGAAAAACAGCACATATTTTACATAAATAAAGCCCTTCGTAGGGTTTGGGCTGTACTAGTGAGAAAACATTTTGGTATTTCTTTAAGGCATGAGCTTCCAGGAATCCCTTCAATGAGTCTATTGTAATCTTTTCCAAACAATCCGAGGGCTCCAACTACAACAGGGATCATTGATGTTCCCATGTGCCACATTTTTGAGATTTCGATTTCAAGGTCCTTGTATTTTGGTAGCTTTTTCAAGATCTTCAAAGATACATTGCAGTCTGCAGAGACTGACATATCAATAAGGATGCACTTTTTTGTTTGTGGTTTCTAATAATAATGGCTGGGCGATTAGATTTTATTGTTCTGTCTGTGTGTATTGTATAGTACCATAAAATTATTACAGGCCCTATCTCTGTAATCGGGTCTGGGTGGTGTTCATACTAATTTCTTTATTATTATTATTATTATTATTATTATTATTATTATTGGCTTGGGTTTCTGTTGTATACACATTTCCCTCCGGACCCTAACCAGAGACCTAAGGTTAGAAATGGTTTCATGGTATTTTTCACTGTACATTTTGTAAAAAAAATATAAATAAAGATCACACACATTTTCCATAGATAAAGCTCTTCGTAATGTATGAGCTATACTCGTGAGTAGATTTTTATTATTATTTTAAGGTGTGGGCTACAAGTAATCCCTTCAATGAATCTATCGGAACCTTTTCCACTAATTCAGCTAGAATTACTGATGTCTTCATGGTCCGCATCCTTTAGATTTACGCTTATTATTGTCATTATTATTATTTCAGTGACCAATATTTCGTTAGCAATCAGATAAGATTTTTTTCTTCTAAAAATGGAGTCAAATGAAAACGTCGTATCTGGTGAATGATACGTATAGGTATTTTGTAGAACACTACTTGTTCGTTCAAATACAATGAAGTTCAAAATGCGAGTAGCTCTGTCCAAAATGGCGCCCCAGTGACCTCCTCTGGGTATGGGGTTCACCATTCAATAATCCAACTTCGTATTATAATTTGAACAAGAAAGACTGAGAGAGTTGTATGAAAAAAGAAACCAGCTTTCTTTTGTTGAAACGAAAACCTCCAACCGGTTAACTTAGTGAACTACTTTTCGGCATTTTGTACACAGAGCTACGGGCATACAGACATTGTTATTGGGTCATAGCCAAGATGTTAAGCGCCATTTTTGTGTCTGTGTTTTTTTTTGTGTGTGTATGCTAGATTCTTTTGTTTGCACAGTCCATAAAGTTGAAACGAAAACTTTGAATTGTGTTGCTGAATTGAATCAAATGAAGTGAAAAATGGAGGATGGAGCGCCGTCTCTTACTGGAGCACAAACACACAAACACACACACTCATATGTATATATAGGACTCTTCCATCGTATTATGGTCAAGCAGCTCAGTTCCTAGGAACCGACAGACAGACACCAGCGCATGTGATTTGATTATAGTGGCGAAATTTTGTGCAGAACCATCCACAGTTTTTTAAGAGTCGAATACAGAGACTTGGTGAACCACGTGCCACAAGGCCCCCAAACGACCCGCTGCAGGTTTTGAATTCAGGGTTGTCCTTCTCCTAGACCAGTTGCCATCCTAGGCTATAAAACCCAGTCAGTCCTTCTATTTATTTACCCATAGCTTAAGAGAGAAGATTCATACCTTTCCCAAGGGTATAAGTGAATGTAATGGATTCGACTGGAATTCGAACTCGGCTCTCAGTCCGAGCTGCTATCCATTACTCCACCGTGCCTCTACTCTCTCTCTCTCATCCCTGCCATGCGCCAACGGCTTAGTGGTAGAATCCCCGACTGACTAGCTAGAGGCAACCGGACGTCTAGCCACACTGATGAGCTGTGATACAGCGAAACAGTCTGTCTGTGAATGACAATATATATATATATATATATATATATATATATATATATATATATATATATATATATATACGAACTATTCTTCTTCAAAGTGAGATTCTGCTTCAGTCGATAGATAACTGTGTTCCAGTCTATGACTTCCAATCACCGTTTGTTCAATCTTCGAGTCTTCCACGCTCCAATTAATATTCCCCTTTCCATGAAAATATATGGACATTTGTTGGTAAACATTTTCCCGCCTCGAACATCCGTTATCCTAAAAATCCCAAGCAATTGAAATGTTTCATATCTAATTTCGATTCTCTTACTAGAGCACACAAACACACATTATATATATATATAAATATATATATATATATATATATATATATATATATATATATATATATAGCTCTGATTTACATTGAGCTCTCTGGATTTTATCCTCCTTGGGTCTACCCATACGGATTACCTAGTTTTTCGTAAAATAACTAACTCTCTCTCTCTCTCTCTCTCTCTCTCTCTCTCTCTATATATATATATATATATATATATATATATATATATATAATGTGTGTGTGTGTGTCTGAAAAGCGTATTTGGAATCTATTTGGTTATTTAGGATGGGTGGTGGCCTTGGATTTAATTTTCGGAATCGACAAACAGTTGGCGTATTAACCCAGGTTGCCCAGGTCCAAAAAGAAAACAACGCAGAATAAATTTGACAGCCACCAGACGAGAATCGAAAGGAACATCAAAGTCGCTCCCGCATCAAGAAATGTCTACAGCTGGTGTGTTTGAATAATTCTTCGCTGTTACCACGAACTTTGCTTCGAAAATGGCATCAAATTATTCTTTGAAAACTATTCACAGAAGTATTGTCTTATTTCTTCACTTTTTATGTCGTTTTCTTTTCTGTGGACTTTCTTATGCAGCATTATAATTTTTATTGTAAAAAGTTATATGTTTTTTTTTATTGTTAATATCTATATTTCATTTTCATTGATAATTTACCAACATGTCATTGGCCATCATTTAGCGCACAAAAAGTTGTGTGTTAATAAATTTATCGTCTGTTTTCAAACTCGGCTCGTGTCATCTGTCTTTGTTGCGTGTCCATATAAATTAAATGTTACTTCAAACATTTGTTTGAACTATTTTTCCCAGTTTTTTTTTACTAAATAAAAAACCCATAAAGTCTTGCTATAATAGATTTTTCCTTTCCTACGAGAACATCCAATGTTAATTAATTAATACCGTAACTAAAATTTAAACAAGAAATAACAAAAAAAAAAAGTAGGAGTTTGCTTAGAGGCCATTTTTTTCTTTCATAGAAATGTCGTCAAAAAGGTAGGTTATTTAAAAAAGGAAAATTGACAACGATTGTTAATCGAAATTAGATATTAAGACATTTCGTTTGCTCGGAATTTTTAAGGCAACGAATGTTAGAGACGAAAGAATGTTTCCCTTCAAAAATTTTCATATTGTCTCAAAGATGGGAGAATCATATTTCTGGGCGAGGAAGTGTGGAAAGCGGTGGTTGGGGGGGAGCATAGACTTGAAAACTGTCATCTATCTATTGAAGAAGAATCGATCTTTAAAGATTATCATTTCGTATATTAAGACATACAGGTTACCTAATAAAAGAAAATTAAGAACGATTGGAATTATTTCAGAATCGAAATTAAACATGAGACGCGTCTTTTAGCGAGTTTTAGCGTAACGATGGTTGGAGGAGAAATATCTTTACTTACAAATATCCATATATTTTTTATAGAACAATGCTCGTTAGAACAGTGTTGATTCTCCTCACTAATTTAGACAAATGGTTAGAAAAAAAACACTACCATTAATAACATTGGTCAACACAATTTTTGGTTCCAAGAAACAAAACATATTTTGTAACCTAATTTGATGGTGCTGATTCCGAAAATGACCTTAGTCTTTCAAGGTTATATACCATTTTTGCTATACTGAAATTGCATATTTTTAGAAAAAGATGATCAATTTACGATCTTGGCTGATCACAAAAATAATAAAAAGTTGTAGAACTCATCAATTTTCAGGTAGGACGAGTAATTTATGTCAGCCACATGAGATAAACTATTTTTATAAGAAAAAAGTATTTTTGAATCAAAAATTTTGAAATAGACCTACCTAAGTTTTCTAATTTATCGCCAAAATTCAAATTAAATGATGAACTTTATCAGCAATATACTTTAGTAAACCTGATAATTAAGGTGACATTAAAAAAATGAGACCCTAAAATCTTCTGTTTGATATTCATAAATTTATCCCATCACTTTTATTCCTTCACTACGGAAGGAAACCAAACACATTGAGAGAATTTTGCTTTCACAGTTGGAAAGAGATTCCAACTAAAGACATTCCAATTGAATGCACCTGTTCATTGTACATGATACTGCTGGAGTATCAAAAGGGACTTAAATAACATTGAACATGACAGACAATCAAGAAAGAGAAATATTTTTACCATAGTTCTACGATTTTATTTTTTTAAAAGTTGTTTATCGGTTAATATCATATATACAGAAAAAAAACTGAAAAAAAACCCAACTTTTTTTCTAAAAATGTGGCATTTCTGTACAGCAAAAACGGTAGCTAAGCAAAAAAAAGCAAGGTCAATTTTCAGATTCAGCGCTCTCAAATTAGCTAAAAAAGATGTTTGGTGTCTCGACACTATTTCAATTTTTTTTATAGACTAATATAATACAGTGTGTAGTCGACAGTCGCAGAGCTGTTATTACCAAGCCTGTCACGTTACAACACACACACTCACACAAACACATTCTCTTTCACATTATCTCTCACTCGTTCTCTCTCTCCCCTTCAATATGACATGAAATAGAACAATTATATTGAATCAGTTGCTAGGTCTGCTTCTAGAAAAAAGATGTTTGGTGACTTGAAACAATTTCAATTTTCCTTTTTTTTGCTGACCAGTGTAATATAACGAACAATAACAGTGGATTGAAAAGCCTCTGTTCTCTGTTCTATGTTTTCACTCTTTCAGGAGAGAGTTGATATGAAGATCAACTGACAGTAACGCTAAATGTTTGGTCACTGAATACCAAATGTTTCTTGTATTGAAACGGTTATTAACAATGGGAGTGTTTATTGCAGAAATTAACTTACGTCTCCTTCAATTTATGCAATTCGCAATATACTATATTTAAATATATAATATTTTATATTCTATCATATATATAAATATATAATATTTTATTTTTCTATAATATATAAATATATAATATTTTATATTCTATAATATATTTAAATATATAATATATTATTTTCTATAATATATATAAATATATAATATTTTACTCTCTATAATATATAAATATATAATATTTTATATACTATAATATATTTAAATATATAATATATTATTTTTCTATAATATATATAAATATATAATATTTTATTTATCTATAATATATAAATATATAATATTTTATATTCTATAATATATTTAAATATATAATATATTATTTTTTTCTATAATATATATAAATATATAATATTTTATTATCTGTAATAAATAAAAAATAAAAATGTTAACAAACAATATAAAATTGCTACAAATAACTGCCTGTGAATCCACAATTATTCCCACTCAAAAGCCTCTAGAATAATTGAAGCATAACCGTCACCACCCACCCCAAAAACGTAAGGATAATACAATAGACCTTGCTACCCATAATGCACCACTAACTAGCATATAGTTTTTCCAGTCTTTATATCCAGAAAAAACTTTGTTTCTGACCTGAATCGAACTGTCCTAATCTCTTGATTACTCTTCTATTGCTTTCGCTCCTTAATAATATTTCTCTTTTTTCTTATTCTTTCACACTCAGTAACTCATTGCGTCTTAGTGGCTTTATTGCCTTGCATTAGTGAAATGACTTTAGAAAATCATTCAATATAAACATTTCACTTCATGTCAGAGGAGAATATGGAACAAATTAAGTGCAGTGAGTGAAAAATTGGATTTAAGGACATGCCGAGTTGTTTAATGTCGAAATCTGCTCCTTGTTGTTGTTGTCGTTCTTCTTCTTCTTCTTCTTCTTCTTCTTCTTCTTCTTCTTCTTCTTCTTCTTCTTCTTCTTCTTCTTCTTCTTCTTATTATTATTATTATTATTATTATTATTATTAGCAACATGGCCCGGCGTTGCCCGTGCTTGATTCAAAAATCGTACGACTCATACAGCAATCGCTATCACTTGACTTAAAATATTTTTGCCCTTCCTTGCCTTTAAAGGAGTGCCCTTTGCCGTGCTGATGTTGCTACATGCCCTACTTCTTGCCTATCTCACACTGCGATTTTTTCTAAGCTCTATACTAAACATT
Organism: Acanthosepion esculentum; assembly: GCA_964036315.1. Lineage (NCBI taxonomy): Eukaryota > Metazoa > Mollusca > Cephalopoda > Sepiida > Sepiidae > Acanthosepion > Acanthosepion esculentum. The sequence continues at coordinate 16,721,860 of OZ038500.1, read as the reverse complement.
AAATCTGTTACGAAAAAAGAACTAAACAAAATGAACACAAAACAATCAGCTTTAAAAACGGACTCGTAACTGGAAAAACCGAATGAAAAAAGAATGTTAACAACAAATACTTTTTCACACCCAACCCAGTTCTGCGGAATCAGAATCAACGTTGAGTTTAAGCAAGCGAATGAGCCAATTGGAGTAAAGTGCCATGCAGATTTAAATTTTTCCTACTTGTGACGAATGCAGCTATCGATTTTTTTGCATGCTAGCATGCTAGTTAACATTCGTGTCAGTCAACTGTTGGCTCTCCCGCTGGCCAATAGAATCTTCCTGCCTATTCGTGGGAGCCAGTTATAGACTCTGACTCTGGCCAGTATAAAATGGCCGCAAACTACATGAAAACTGCCGTAGAAGCATGAAAAAATCGATTATTTCTAGTATCGGTGGGAGTTGGGAAATGCAAAATTCGGTCTTGGCCTTTTCACTGACTTGGAGCACGTGCATGTAAATTTTGGTGCAAATCCGTCGAAAATTGCGGCCGTGCATTCGTTACACAAACACACACACACACACACACACACACACACACACACACACACACACACACCCTGCCTTTTATAGATAGAGATTATTATTATTATTATTATTATTATAATTAAAGGTTAGCATCAACCATATTGATGCGAGGCAAAAAATGTTCTTTTCGATTATTAAAGGGAGTGAAGTTTCCTTTTAGAGGCCTAGAAATTAATAATCCACGTATTTGCCGAGTTCCCGATATATCGAAGGTCATTTTCGAGATCAGCTGCCAATCTGATTTTTATCGAACCTAACAGGCTTAGGAGTAATGGATCGATAAAAAAGATGGAGAAAAGAATAATGGATGAAGAAAGAAAGAAGAGATTAGAAATCTATTAAGAAAAAAAAAAACGAAAAGACTTTGAAAAAAGTTAACAACAAAAAGAAGACGAGAGAAAAAAAGAATACAAAAAAAATATAGAAAGAAAAGTAAAAAGAAAATGACTATAGAATAAAATAAACAGAGAACATTTCCTAGGAAAGAAATAACGAATGAAAGAAAGAAAGAAAAACAGAAAGTAAAAACTAAAAAAACATAGATAGAAGAAAAAAGAACGAAAAAAGATAGAAAGAAAAGTAAAAAGAAACAAAGAAAGAAAAAGAAGAAAGAAAGAAAACAACTCAAAAGCAAAAACAAATAATTTTAAAAAGAAAACCAAGATGAATGCATTGATGGTTAAAGGAAATGACAGAAAAAAGCAAAGAACGATTAGGAAAGAAAGAGAAACGAGAATAAAAAAGACAACGAATTAAAAACGAAAAGAGTTTAATGGATAAAAGAAAAATTCAAAAGGAAAATTTTGAATTTAATAAAGAAAACAAAGACTATATTGAAGGGAAAAGAACGAATATATTGAAGGTAAAAGGAAGAACGAACGAAATGAAAGACGATAGAACACAGCTCAAAAGAAGAAGAAAAAAAAGAAAAAAAAGGAAAATTCATTGATGATAAACAGAAATGAAAGTAAGAAAAAAATTCAACTGTTTTTTCTTTGCTTCTAACGAAATGTTTCCCATTTTCATCATTTTGCTTAACTTTTGGAAGGCACTTTTCCCTGGCCCAGTGCGTCTTCGGATTTCGATGTCGCATTTTCCATTCTCTGTTGATGTTGACATCTCCACCTATATTCTCTTTCTCTTGCTGATGAATATACTTTCTGTCTTCTTGCAGTTAGTCCCCTTTTCTCGTTTTCTTTTGCTACCCTTTTAGGAATACGATGGAAAGCTCGTGAAAAAATGGAATTAAAAGCAAACCTTCATAAAGATAAGCCTTGTCTATTATCTACTACGTATTCTTGATAAAATCCAAAGAAGAATGGAATTCAAAATTCAGATGTTCTGTTTCCTGGCCACTTCGACGTGGTGTAACAGTTAATAAGCTTGTCTCGTTAGGCGTGATCCACATTCTATCGGTGTAGTTGGCACTTTTGTCAAACGATCATAACTTGACAGATACTTAGATATAGCCAAAGCCTTAATATTGTGTTATAATTGAAAGAACGGCGCTACTAAAAAAACGAATTAAGTAAATTATTTAATCTGCCTACTGATAGAAAACAAGTTCTGCAGATATACAAGAATAGAAACGGGTATAAGACAAGTATTTGTCTTCTCATCGGACTTATTCAATCTATACAGCGAAACAATTCTGAGAGAATTAGAAGTTCTACCAGGATTCACTATTGGCGGCCACAATCTTAACAATATGAAATGGACAATTATTTAAGACATTCTTTATGTTTATACGTTCTTTTTATAGATACAAATATTTAAGTAAATACTCTGTTTATAATAAACAGTATTAACAACATTTACCGGCCTGAACGTCCGATAAATTTTCATAGAAAATATACGTCCTCCAACAGGAATCATGCAGAATTGTAGTTTAAAAACAGTAAAATCGACCTTGCTAACCGAAACTCTGTGGCTAAATCGGTAAAAGCACGTCTGGCTATATGACGGTTCCGTGTAGGATACAAGTTCGATTCCTGTCGGAGGACGCATATTTTCTATGAAGATTTATCGGACGTTCAGCCCGGTAAATGTTGTTAATACTGTTTATTATAAACAGAGCATTTACTTAAATATTCGTATCTAAAAAAAAGAATGTCTAAACATAAAAATGTCTTAAAATAATCTTAACAATATAAAATATTCAGATGACACAATGTTGTTAATAGACACGGAAAGGAAACTAAAAAAAAAAAAAAAAAAAAACCCACAGAAGACAGAAAAGAAAGTATTAGACATCAATTGTTTGGTTGTTAGCGAAAGGATAAACCGAAAGTGGGAAATGCAAATCGATGATACCAAAATCAAACAATTAAAGAAGTTACATATCTAGAAAGTTTTTTTAACAGAAGACGGATAGTGCGACACTGAAATCCAAAGACACGCGGGGATAGCCAAAGATGTTTGTTTTTTTTTGTATTTGTTTTACGGCACATCAACACCTCAATGGGTCATTTACAGTCGACAAAATTTTTATTACTGGTAATATATTTTTTTTTTTCAAAAATTTATCACTAGTAATATTTTTCCCTGCAAAAAATCTATTTCTGGTGATATTTTTCCTTCAAAAATTTATTGCTGGTAATATATTTTTTAAATCTATTGCTGGTAATATTTTTTTCAAAAATGTATAGCTGGTAATTTTTTTTATTGTATTGCTGGTAATTATTTTTTTTTTCCGAAAAATATTACTGGTATTATTTTTTTTCAAAAATATTACTGGTATTATTTTTTTTCCAAAATATATTACTGGTAATTCTTTTTTCAAAAATGTATTACTGGTAATTCTTTTTTCAAAAATGTATTGCTGGTAAATTTTTTTTTTTTTTTAAATATATTACTTGTAATTTTTTTTTTCAAAAATGTATTGCTGGTAATTCTTTTTTAAAAAATGTATTACTAGTAATTTTTTTTTCAAAAATGTATAGCTAGTAGTAATTTTTCCCAAACAGTATTTCTGGTATTAAAACCTATTTTTACACTTTCATAGTGTTCTAACCCCAGTTTGTGGGGATTAACTATTTGCCTATAGCTGGGACCCTAACAGGTGCTACCACCCCGGGTTACTGTGGACCTGGGATCACCAGCAATTAAGAGGTGGTTCCACGCCTCTAAAAACCTCCTGATCAGAGGCCTTGCTGTTGGGTGTAGTTTATTGTCGTACCCAGGTCGCGGATGTAGTTTAGACAAAGATGCTTTCCAAAAGCTAAGAAGAGTATTAAGAAACAGGAAAACTTTGTTAGAAACAAAGAAAAGTGTAATGAACTGTTATGTGATATCTGTCCTCATATATGGCAGTGGATTCTGGACATTCTCCTCAAAGATGAAAAAGAGACTTGAAGCAGCAGAAATGTGATTCTACAGAAGGATGCTGAGGATACCATGTTTAGAAATTTGTGAACAACGACTAATTTCTAGAGAAAAAGGAAAGAAAAATGAAATGTATAAAGGAAGCAGTCCAGGAGATTTCGAAGTCGTCTGGGGTCCGTTGTTGAAGCCAATGGCGATTTTTATAGAATAAATTCACTCTTTCGTATTTCAATATATTTTTTGTCTAATTTTAGTAAAATGAGGTGTCAGTGTTATTTTCATTCCTCCCGCTTCGTCATTTAGACGACAATTTATCCATCGCACCCTATATATATATATATATATATATATATATATATATATATATATATATATATATATATATAATATTGGAAGAAAGCGAATTTGTCGGCTGCTGCTAATTAACGCTAAAAGCTCTTTGCTAAGAATTGAGCACTCTGGTAGCTGGTAATGCTTATATATTGTATATAATGTGTCAAAAATTCCCCTTCCTCGCTGCACGAGCTGATGTCTAAGGCTGAGAGTCTCCGACTGATGTCAATTTGGTCAGGTTTCGAATCCGTCTTGAAGGAATGGCATGTCCAGCTACCCTAATGATACAGCGAAACTGTCACTTTGGGGATGCCTATATATTATCACCTTAAAAGTTATTTTTTGGTGGATACTCATAATTAGGTAGACGCTCCGTTTATTTATTAAAGAGTATATTTGTTTATTTGACTTTTACAATTATAAAATCTGTCGGGCTAATAACTAAAAAAACATTACTACTTCATATATATATATATATTACATTGTGAATATATACTGGGCTTCTACTTTTGCTTCGCATTCACCAAAGACAGAAATAGAGAAACTGTGGTGACTTTAGTAACGAATGGGATGCAAGAATGTGGCGTTATGAATGAAATGTTATCAGATGAGTTGGTTAATGATTAAGACTAGATAAATCCACTAATCTCTTAATTCAGGCCTTGTGTCGTACTTGATGTAAAACATTTATCAATAAATACCAGTGATCCGTGTCTTAGACTAAGAAATCCGACGTTTACTAAGAGATTACAGATAAAATAATTTCTATGGGATAAGACAGGTCGGCAGGTATAAAAGTATTACTTTGCATTTAAATAAACAAAACAGAACGTTTAAACAATGATAGTAATTTTGGGGTTTTATCTTCAGTGGTGGTAACTTTAGAGCAAAGCGGTCGGGCCTCCATTACGCAGGTTAATTGGGATGCCGAACTGTACCGGTCCAAAGCTTACAGTGAAATCACACACATGGTTCCAAGAAGTCGCAATGGCACTGCGACGGCCACACTCCGGTCAACGACACTGACCTGCCGACTAAATGGGGAGGGTAGTCGGAAGGGTGTCCCGAACCGACCGGTGAATGGTAACGTCTCTCCCCAATCCACCTGTGCCAAGCGGCCATCGGTCAGTCGCCAGCCTGGGCGTAGAAACTGCGCTTCAGACATCAACGTCTTCACCAGTGGGTAGAGGAACTTCAACATCCCAGGTGCAAAAGGAATCTGCAAGCCATTGTACTATTTTGATTTGAATGTCACCATGAACCATAATTGCAACAAAGGAGAGTGGGGTCAATGGCGCTAATTGAATAAATGATGATGATGATGATGATGATGATGATGATGATGATGATGATGATATCAATTTATAGCGTTTACTAAATTAAAAAAAATCACATTTCTAAATTTTTTAAAATGACTAAAAAGAATAGAGAATTATATGTAATTTACAATGGCAAGAAGTGGAGTATCAGCTTGTGACTGGGTAGGAAAACAATCCTGTTACTTCCCCTAATATCTATATATTTTTTAATCAAATATTGATGATCTACAAGGAAGCTTACCAATTTAACTTTTCTTCCCCTTAGTTACAGAAAATGTTTTTACCCCTATTCTATAATTCGCTTTTTCTGTTCAATAATTCGCTATTTTGTTGCACCTGTTCAGTAATTCGTTCTTTTACTGACCTCTATTCAATAATTCGCTATTTTTCTCGCAACTATTCAGTAATTCGTTATTTTACTGGCCTCTGTTCAATAATTCGCTATTTTTCTTGCATCTGTTTAGTAATACGTTCCTTTTCTTGGCTTTGTCCAATAATTCGCTATTTTTCTTGAATCTGTTCAGTAATTAGTATTTATTCTTGCCTCTGTTCAATAATTCACTATTTTTCATGTATCTTTTCAATAAATCGTTCTTTTAATTCCTTCTGTTCAATAATTCGCTATTTTTCTTGCATCTGTTCAGTAACTCGTTCTTTTTATCGCTTCTGTTCAATAATACGCTCTTTACTTGCCTATTTTCCATAACTGTTCTTTTTTCTCTCTTCGTAAAATAATACTCGTTTATATTCAATAATTCCTGAATATTAGCATATTAAAAAATAAAAAATAAAATAACACCTTGAAAGAGACTAACGCGTTATTATAATGGACCATCGCATTACTAAACAGAAGAGATCATTCAATTTATGTTTTATATAATAGAATAGACCGTTAGATTATCTGAATATGTGAAATGAAATAAATTATGCCTGCTTTTGGCCACTTATATTATGGTAAAATGCAGTGCAAATCCAACATATACTGTGTGTTATACTTCACCATGATATACTATTATTTTTCTTGCCTGGAGATACAAACTCATCGCTCGAGTAATATTTCAGTAACGGAAAAGTCCTTTGTAAACCGCTGAAACATCAATTGATTGCTATAAAGGACTGCACACCTCGAGGACACAACTTGCAAAGAGAAGAAAATCTTTGATTTGAATGTAAAATAAAAAGAGTTGTTTCGAGATAAAAAAAAAGTCAGATGTTATAAATCTTCATTATTAATTTTTCGGAAGAAGCAGAAATTTACGAATATATAGGAATTAATGCTTGTCTACGCATGCGCATATTTTCTCTATATTTCTTTCTTTCTTCTTTCTTTCACGAACTGCTTACTTTTTTTTATTCGAGGCTCACTTGATGACCCTTTTTTCTTTCTTTTCTTTTTTTTGGTATTTTTTTCAATATCTGTCTATATCTCTGAGATGAGGTATTATGATTATTTCGGACTGTAATCCTCATCTTCATTGCCATATTCACAACGTCTCGGCCTTCTTCGGGCGATTGGAATTTCGAATCAAACACTTTATTTCGTTCACCGAGGTAGATTGTTCTAGTTCCACGTGCCATGTCTTCAGTATCAGTCTATATCTATGAGCTGAGGTATTATGATTACTTGCTCTATTTAAATTATTCGGACTATTATTCTCATCTTCATTGCCATATTCACAACGTTTCAGCCGTTGTACGCTCCGGCCTTCTTCATGTGATTGGAATTTCGAACCTAACCCTTTATTTCGTCCACCGGGGTAGATTGTTCTAGTTCCACGTGCCATGCCTCTTCCGGATGTTTCAGTTATTTCCCTTTAACTTAACTCTCCAAGTTTTGGTTCATTACTGCCGTGGCCTGGTATTGAACTCGCAACTCTTTGGGTCTAGTCACTGGACATAAACAACGTCTTTATCCATGTGTCCCCAAGGACAAACATGAAGACTTAAGTTAGTGCTAATTCGTGGTAACTGTTGCCGGATGACCGAAATAAATATAATTATTTTTATAATCCCCTCCCCATCTTATACAGATTTTCTTTCTCTCTCTTTCTCTCTCTCCAATCCACTCATCCTCATACATTTACCCTCTCATTTCCGGTGTTCTGGTATATTGCGGTACCTTTTTGGCTTGTACATCCCTTCCATTTGCCTTGAGAAGAGCTTACGGCCGAGATCCGGGTTGCGACGTTGGATGGTATTTTAGCCTTTTCTTTAGCAATATTCTTTATTATAGGAAAATTATATGTTCTATAATATATATATATATATATATATATATATATATATATATATATATATATATATATATATATATATATACATAATATTTAACAAAATAACTAAAAAATAAAAACAACAAATGAAAACTACACATAAAGTTCATTTTCTCCATCAAGTCATTCATTTCTGCAGTTAATTGCTACTAACAAGCAGATTCTGTTTCTCCTAATGATGTCCATGTTGGCCGAAACTAGTCGAGCAATCTAACTGAAATTATAAAAACGAAAAAATATTAATATAATACACACTACGATAGCCGTTGCACACGAGAGTATTTCAAACGTCCCGCCTCCCAAAGAATACCAAGATGAAGACAGAAGTATTTAGCTGCTACAAATTTTCAGAGTAACTGAATAATTTACCCTGTTAATGATGGCAAAATCATGTTTTCATAGATTCCAGTCATGTATATAAATACAAAACGTAAAATTCTCAACTTTGATCGATACGAACGAGATAAAAACGTGAACAAATGTTCACTTTAACTGTTGCAAATACTACAAAAAATCCCTGTCATACGTATGTGAATGACTTCGAACCCGATGGAACAGGTTGTTGATTGTGAGATCTATGTCCACTGGGTGTGGCTATTTTCTTTTATGTGTCGTATCTCCTCAGAACGAAGGTTATCATGATTCTCCAGAACTTTCTATTCTTTGTGGCTTTAAGCAATGTTTGTCCATTTTTTATCCCACCCAATCTCAGTTCTGCCATCCATTTACATTAGGTAATATTACTTGTTCTTTCCTTTCTTCTCTCAAGTTCTCAATCGGTCCTCTAAGGGTGAAATTCTCCAAACACTCTTTCATCAGCACCTATTTTTTAAAGCTAAGCAAAAGTCTTCTTTATGTTCACATTAAGAAAAAAATCACCTCGTTGCTCATATATTCCGTCCAAGTTATTCTCAGCATCCTTCTGTACAACCACATCTTCACGCCTTCTCCTCTTCAGCTCTGAGAAGATTGGTCAACATTTCTATATTCTTTTATGGTTCCAACTACATATATATTGTGCATAATTGTACACTTTCAGAGTAAAGGTATGTTTTTTTATAGATATATATCAGGCCCTATCGGTTATTTAATGACAAAATCTAAATATTTTAAACAATGTTTTATGCCTTCAACTAAATATATTTTGAATGCAATTCAATGCCTTCAACTACAGATGAAATCTTTTGTTGGTCATTTTACTATAAATATGTATTGTTGGTTGGTTGACTTTGTTTAGCGGCATATCAACACCTCTATGGGTTATTTAATGACGAAATCTAAATATTTCAAGCACAATTTTATGGCTTCAACTAAATATATTTTGAATGCAATTGTATGCCTTCAACGACAGATGAAATCTATTGTTGGTCACTTTCACAGACAGATATAGACTGAAAAAGAAAGAATGAGAGAGAAATAAATAAATAAAGAAAGAAAGAAAGAAAGAAAGGGAAATGAAAAAAGAACGAGAGGGAGAATAAAAAAGAAAGAGAGGGAGAATGAAAGAAAATGAGGAAGAATGAAAGAAAGATGGAGAATGAAAAAGAAAGAGAGGGAGAAAGAAAGAAAAAAGAAAGAATGAAGGAAAGAAAGAAAGAACAAAAAGGAAGAAAAAGCGAGATAGAATGAAAGAAAGAGAGTTGATTGTTTGATTCATTTTGTATGGCGGCATATCAATACCTCTATGGGTTATTTAATGACGAAATCTAAATATTTTACGGCTTCAACTCCAGATAAAATATACTGTTGGTCATTTTGCTTTAAATATATATTTTTCATAATTTTACTATAAATATGTATTGTTGATTACTTTACTATAAATAGGTAATTCGGTAATATTACTATAAATAGGTATTGTTGGTTGGTTGATTATATTTAGCGGCATATCAACATCTGTATGGGTTATTTAATGTCGGAATCTAAATATTTTGAACACAATTTTATAGCTTTAAATAAATATATTTTGAACGCAATTGTATGATTTCAACTACAGATGAAATCTCATGTTGGTAATTTTACTATAAATATTTATTGTTGGTTGGTTGACTTTGTTTAGCGGCATATCAACACCTCTATGGTTTATTTAATGACGAAATCTAAATATTTTGAACACAATTTTATGGCTTCAACTAAATATATTTTGAACGCAATTGTATGCCTTCAACTACATATAAAATTTATTGTTGGTCATTTTACTATAAATATGTATTGTTGGTTGGTTGACTTTGTTTAGCGGCATATCAACCTCTATGGGTTATTTAATGACTAAATCTAAATATTTCTATGTCATTTGATGGTTCCAACTACATATATTGTACATAATTCTACACTTTCAGAGTAAAGGTATGCTGTTTTAGATATATGCTTTATGGATCATAAAATGCATTTTGCTGATTTTACTTGTAGTTTTATATTTTTTACTGATTCTCATTTTGCCGTGAAAATGTATTATTGATCATTTTATTATAAAAATGTAGTGTTTTTTGCTTTGGGTTTTCACTATTTGCCCTAAAAGGTACTACCCCTCAGTGTTAGGTTTGGCCTGGGAACAAATGTAATTAAATGGTGGTTCCACGCTCCTCAAAACCTCCAATATCCCGATCAGAGGCTGTGCTGCCGGATGTAGTTTATCGTCATACCAAGGACGGTTTCCAATTGAGAATCTTGAGAAATACTATCCACTTATATAAAATGCAGTGTAAATTCATATACAAGGTGTCCATAAAATATATTTATTATTTGCATTACCAATTATTTTTTAAAAAGATTTTGAAACTTCAAAGCGATTTTTTTGTTTAATGGACTGAAATTTGTATCTTTCCGCTACGACATGTTTCTTTTTAGGTTGTAAACTTTTTATAATTTCTGAAAGTTCAACAAAAGTCAGTCTCTGCAATTGTTTAGTGTATTACATAACAGAAATTTTCATTATAGCTTCACAAACTACCGAAGCTAAAAAGAGGCGAGTTACTTCTTTTTCTCCCCCTCTTGCCTGGTTGTCTTTCAATTTCTTTTGTACCCTAGCTTGGGCCGCAAAACAACGGATCCAAGTCCCAACAAATTCTGGTTCATCCAAGCGACTTAAACATCGTACCGGAGACGCCATATTGTATTGTGTTGTTCTACGACACGTGATCAGTTTGCAACTTTTTGCCTGTCGCTTAATTTGACTATATACTTTATATCTCTTCTACATAACGCATGCAAATAGGCACAATCCTACTTAGCAATCCACTTCATCTAGTATTTTCTTCACTTCGGAAAATTTATTACTAGCCGGACTCTCGCAAGCCCGCGAGTGCAGTCGCATTGCTCCTGCAAGTGCAGTCGCATTGCTCCTGCAAGTGCATTCTCTGCACTCATGCATTAATGTGCGCGGCCCACTCAACCAGTTGTCTAATTTCGTTCGACAAAATGCATTCGCTTCGAGCATGCAATAGTGAACACGGGGCGCTCAACCGTACACACCTCAATCCATGTACACTGGTCGCCATTTCTCGACTTTTCTCGTTCGCCATGGCATCCTTCTTATTAAGTACCCAGTCACAAACTCGCTGAGATCCGTCCAAGGGGAGTGGAAAAATATTCCATATTCCATAATATAGATTTTACTTAATTAGCTCATATGTTTCTATAACTCTTCAAATGTTGAATGTATAACTAATTCTAATTTCTATTTTCCCATCTTTACACTATATTATTTTTATCTTACAAATTGTCCCCTGTTCAGTCACTGAATAAATAAAAATAATTGTTTGTACGGAAAATAAGGATCTACGTACATCAAAGCGTCTTTTGAACTTTTAAAAGGTAATCTTAAACATTAATTCAATACTTAAATGCACCGATTAATTTTGAGTTCTTCTGTAGGTTATTGGTGCCTATCACATTTACTCCTCTCTAGCTATTGTAATGATGGCCAAACCGATAGTCCTCCACATGAGCTAGCTTAAATGCTGCCTGATAGGAAAATAAAACTTACTCCACTTAAACCATGAAAACGATGATAATGTCTAGTATAATATATATATATATATATATATATATATATATATATATATATATTAATTTCGCATAATCTGGCAACCCTGGATCTGAGCTCAACGAAAATCGTTCCCCGCGCCTAACTTTTCTAGAGCTTTTGAATGAGCTATGAATCATTGGAATCGGACCAGTGGGCGCGGAGGGTTTGCTTGCACAGACACACACACAAACACTCATACACTCTACTTTATATATAAGGTTTGTCTTACCTATTAGTTTTTCCATTTCTTGAAACTTCAAAATTATTTTTTTTTCAGAATTGCTGTTTGACTGCATTTTTTTTTACATGGAGGACATGTGAAAAGTAATGTTTATTCAACTAAACTTCGATCTTTAGAGGAATGGCAAGCCAGGATAATTGATGTGATTATCTTCTTAGAGAATCCTTATTGAATATTAAAGAAAGAATGGTAGAGGTGGGGTAGGTGATGTTTTGTTTACTTGTTTACACGTACTTTTTTCATTGTCTCTATCATAAGATTTGTTTTAAGAAGAGAAAGGCCAATATAATTATTACTATCTGTTATTGGTCCTTACCTATAACTACAGAATGGACTCTTCCTAACACGATGTATACTACGCCTCTCAAGAGAGAGAGAGAGAGAGAGAGAGAGAGAGAGAGAGAGAGACGAATCGAGTCGAGCCGATAGTAGTTCACTCCAAACCAGACTGACAGTCATACTAACACCTTGCACATCTTGTATTATTATTCCGTGTAATATATCTTCGTTATTTCTACTCTTGTGTACGTGTTGTTCTTCCTTGGTCCTAACCTGGACCATAACACTATCCATCGTTTATGACAATAAAAACTGGCTAGAAGGTGCCTAAGACTAAAGTATAGTATACTTAGGTTTGTCTACCGGAAATACATTCAGAGTCACCTATCCATGCGCGATATGGGGCTAAAAATACACAGATATTATGCAATTGAAAAGCAGTCAGAAAACTTCCAACCCGTTTTCCTTATAATAAAAAGTTGCAGCCGCTGATCAGCCAAATAAAAAAAATGTTATGTTAGGTTAAGTGCAGTACTAGATTGGCAGACAGGTCTCATCAATTTACAGTTGCGTTTGACGAGATGTAACCATAAGTTCTATGTAAATAATTTCTTTTCTCGCACTTCTTATACCCGGCCCAATGCTTTCCAGCCAACTTTAAACTTCAAAAATTTTAATGCAATCGCTATCTACCGTCTTCCTTGTTACTCTTCTATTGTTCTCGCACCTTAGTAATATTTCTGTTTTCTAGTTCTTCCACACCCAGTAAACCCTTCCGTCTTAGTGGCTTTACTGCCCTGCTTGAGGGTGAACTCGATAAAAAATAAATAAGATAATCTTAGCTTTCCCGGAGCAAGAAAAATAAATAGGTAAAATAAAATAAGCAATGAACATGGCCGACCAGTCGTAACGATTTGATATTCAGTCCAGATACAGAGCGACTTTGAAAATTATTGCAACCGTGCGCATATTCAATGCAGATATAAAATCAATAACATTAATGATATATGCATAAAGCGAGAAAAAAATGATGAAGAAACAAACAAGCAGGCATAGAAATTAAATAAATTAAACCTAGCCATACATACCGCTGAAAGAAATCTAAAAATAACATAGACTCATATCGAGACTTCGAATGAGCTCACAAAATCCGGATTTAGATCAGTAGCCGTCTGGACAGCGCTGGAGTAAAAGTCGGTCATAGTTAACAGTTATGGCGATGGATAGCCCAGTGTCTCACCGACCGAAATGAAGCCAGAGATATCTTCTCCTATGTGCCGTTTCATTTGAGGACGCTGGCCATCATGGCTCTCCACTACTTTGTCCTTTGTCGCTGTTAATATCATTTGCCTTTTTGCTATCAAAACAGTTGTTCTGCCAACCATTCTTTTTCTATGTGCTGTGTCTATTCAGGACGTGTTTTATCATGGCTCTCCACTACTTCCTGTCCTTTGTAGGCCTTAGTAAATTTTATCTTTTTATATCCCCTCCTAATCTCTGTTCCGCCAACGATTTATAGAAGCTCATTCTTCTATGTGCTGTGTCCGTTCAGGACGTGTTCTATCATGGCTCTCCACTACTTCATGCCCGTTTAGTCCTTAGTAAGGTTTATCTTTTTATTATCCTCCTAATCCCCGTTCTGCCAACCGTTTATAGAAGCTCATTCTTCTTCTATATGTGGTGTCCGTTCCGGACGAGTTCTATCATGGCTCTCCACTACTTCCTGTTCATTTCTAATTATGTACTTTAGAAATTTGAATTCTTTCTTTCTGATTCTTGGATCGAATAAAAAAAATAATAATTGATCTTGTCTCTGAGGCCAGTTCTTCATTTATGTGCCGTATCCATTCAGAACGTGGGCGTTCATGACTATCCGCGACTTCCTTTTGTATAAAGATTTAGCAGAGTTTGTCTCCTAACCATCCATTTACTAGCTGTGGGTATGAAGATTAACATCCGCAAGCAAGGATTCTGATCGCGACATTGGAGGTTTTGTTGAGCGTGGAACCACATCTTAATTGCTGTGGTTCCAGGGTCTACCCTGACCCGGTGTGGTAGCACCGGTTAGGGTCCTAACTATGGCAAATAGTGAACCAGAAAACAAAGACAAAAGTCTATAAAAGTATAAAATACATTTTATTTTAGTAAAATATTTTTATCGCAAATTGACAAGCTATATATTTTATAGCAAAATGACCAGCAATACTTATTTATAGCAAAATACCCAGTAATACATTTTTATAGCGAAATGACAAGCAATAGAAGTTAAAAGAAAAATGATCAGCATTATGTATTTATAGCAAAATGACAAACAATAATTTTTTATAGCAAAATGCCAAGTAATACATTTTTATAGCAAAAGGACAAGCAATACAATTTCAAAGCAAAATGAACTGCATTACACATTTATAGCAAAATGACAAGCAATACAATTTAAGAGCAAAATGACCACTATTACATATTTCTAGGAAATTGACAAGCAATACTTTTTAATAGCAAAATGCCCATTAACATATTTTATAGCAAAATGACAAGCAATACAATTTAAAAGCAAAATAACCAGCATTACATATTTCTATCATAAAGACAAGCAATAGTTTTTTTTATAGCAAAATGCTAAGTAACAAATTTTATAGCAAAATGATAAGCAATACAATTTAAGAGCAAAATGACCACCATTAAATATTCATAGCAAAATGCCAAGCAATACATTGTAATAGCAAAATGCCCAGTAACACATTTTAAATCAAAATGACCATCATTACATATTTCTAGCATAATGAGAAGCAATACTTTTTAATAGCAAAATTCCCAGTAAAACATTTTATAGCAAAATGATAAGCAATACTTTTTTCATTGCAAAATGCCCAGTAATTCATTTTTTGGCAAAATGAAAAGCAATATAATTTAAAAGCAAAATGACCAGCTTTATATATTTATAGCAAAATGTCAAGCAATATTTTTAATAGCAAAATGCCCAGTAACACATTATATAGCAAAATGACCCGCAGTACTATTAAAAAGAAAAATGACCAGCATTACATATTTCTAGCAAATTGACAAGCAATACTTTTAATAGCAAAATGCCCATTAACATATTTTATAGCAAAATGACAAGCAATACAATTTGAAAGGAAAATGGCCAGCATTATTTATTTATAGCAAAATGATAAGCAATACTTTTTTATAGCAAAATGCCCAGTAATCCATTTTATAGGAAAATGACAAGCATTACAATTTAAAAGCAAAACGACCAGCATTATATATTTATAGCAAAATGAAGAGCAATACTTTTTAATAACAAAATACCGAGTAACACATTTTATAGAAAATGACACGCAATACAATTTAAATGAAAAATGACCAGCATTATATATTTATTTCAAAATGACAAGCAATACTTCACTATAGCAAAATGCCCAGTAACACATTTTTGTGGCAAAATGACAAGCAATATAATTTAAAAGCAAAATGACCAGCTTTATATATTTATAGCAAAATGTCAAGCAATATTTTTAATAGCAAAATGCCCAGTAACACATTTTATAGCAAAATGACAAGCAATACAATTTAAAAGCAAAACGACCAGCATTATATATTTATAGCAAAACGACAAACAATACTTTTTCATAACAAAATGCCCAGTAACACATTTTATAGCAAAATGTCCAGTAATACTTTCTATAGAAAAATGACACGCAATACAATTTATAGTAAAATGACAAGCATTACATTTTTACATTAAACTGACCAATACATCTTTATAGCAGCATGAAGAGCAATACTTATTTATAGCAAAATTCTCAGCAATACATTTTTATAACAAAATGACAATCAGTACTACACTCAAGTGTAAAAATAGCTTTACATTCTCATAAAAAAATTATCAACATCACTTTTTATGATCTGCAAGCTATGTGTCTAAAAACATGCGTTCGCACTGAATGTATAGAAATCTCTTCAAAATATCTGTAGTTGAGGCCTTACATTTGCGTACAAAATATTTAGATATCAACAATAAATAACCCAGAGATATTGATATGCCGGTAAACCATATGATCCATACCAAACTATATCATATATTTACATAAACTCATTTTGTAGATTGCTCGCTGTTACACTCTTTTTTTCTTACTTTCGATATGCCATGTGAGTATCAAATTCTGTGAGCCCGTTTTTCCTTCTTGTACGTCCCTGTATCCATTTTCTTTCAAACGACATCGTTTCTCATATCTTCCTTCGGTACCGACACAAAAAGTAAGACACATCTATTCATGCGGGGTTTTGTACTTCGTTGATCATATGTCTTTTCATAAATGCTCAGCATCCGTCGGTAGAACCACGTTTCTGTTGCCGCCAGTTTCCACTTAATGTCTGGGGATGCCATCACTCTATATAGGATGATTAATATTACGTAGCAGTTCAGCACATTTTCTTTGCTTCTATTGCTTCACGACAAAATCCAGAGACGAATATGGAATGTAATAGGTCCTGATCTGGCATCTAGTCCACAATCATTTTCCCACGACATGACGTGGCTTCCGCCTGTCTCTTCTAGAAGTATTTTCACGGCATCTATTCCGACGAGCTACTTTCGCTGGTTGCCAGACTGCATGCATTTAAGCGAGCTACCGCTCTTTCACTGTCAAAACTGTAAAATGTAACCGCCTCTTCTACTCAAACAGCTTCTTCTCTCGCACTTCCTATCTGTGGAACTCCCTTCCCCTTACTTGCTTCCCGACGACTATAATCTTCAAATATTCAAGTGTAATGTCAATCGACATCTGACACCCTGAGCTTGTTCCCCGTCCTCCCCTGTATCCTTTCCCCAAACACTCCTCTTTACTCTTGTTCTCAATCCTCTGTAACCCCTTGCGTGCTAGAGGCACTTTTGGCCTTGCTTGGGGTGAATTAAAAAACACACACTCACAAAAAAAGTCTGCTCTTCATCTGTAAGGAAATTGTCCAGCATTCATTGTCATATACCAGGATTAATATTATAAAGCTTTCAGCACCCACCCATTTTCTTTGTTTCTATTGCTTCAAGTCTCCTCTTCAACTAGGGGAGATTGTCTAGCATTCACTGCCATATAGGAGATTACATATTACATAGCCGTCCAACACACTTTTTCTTTGTTTCTAAGGACACTCGTCAGTAGAACCACATCTCTGTCGCTTCCAGTCTCTTCTTCATCTGTGAGGAGATTGTCCAGCATTCACTGCCATATAGGAGATTAGATATTACATAGCCGTCCAACACTCTTTTCTTTGTTTCTAAGGACACTCATCAGTAGAACCACATCTCTGTCTCTTCATGTCTCTTCTTCATCTGCGAGGAGATTGTCCAGCATTCACTGCCATATAGGAGATTAGATATTACATAGCCGTCCAACACTCTTTTCTTTGTTTCTAAGGACACTCGTCAGTAGAACCTCATCTCTGTCGCTTCAAGTCTCTTCTTCATCTGTGAGGAGATTGTCCTGCATTCACTGCCATATAGGAGATTAGATATTACATAGCCGTCCAACACTCTTTTCTTTGTTTCTCAGGACACTCGTCAGTAGAACCACATCTCTGTCGCTTCAAGTCTCTTCTTCATCTGTGAGGAGATTGTCCAGCATTCACTGCCATATAGGAGATTAGATATTACATAGCCGTCCAACACTCTTTTCTTTGTTTCTAAGGACACTCATCAGTAGAACCACATCTCTGTCTCTTCATGTCTCTTCTTCATCTGCGAGGAGATTGTCCAGCATTCACTGCCATATAGGAGATTAGATATTACATAGCCGTCCAACATTGTTTTCTTTGTTTCTAAGGACACTGGTCACTAGAACCACATCTATGTCGCTTCAAGTCTCTTCTTCGTCTGTGAGGAGATCGCCCAGCATTCACTGCCATATAGGAGATTAGATATTACATAGCCGTCCAACACTCTTTTCTTTGTTTCTAAAGACACTCGTCAGTAGAACCACATCTCTGTCGCTTCAAGTCTCTTCTTCATCTGTGAGAAGATTGTCCAGCATTCACTGCCATATAGGAGATTAGATATTACATAGCCGTCCAACACTCTTTTCTTTGTTTCTAAAGACACTCGTCAGTAGAACAACATCTCTGTCGCTTCAAGTCTCTTCTTCATCTGTGAGGAGATTGTCCAGCATTCACTGCCATATAGGAGATTAGATATTACATAGCCGTCCAACACTCTTTTCTTTGTTTCTAAAGACACTCGTCAGTAGAACCACATCTCTGTCGCTTCAAGTCTCTTCTTCATCTGTGAGGAGATCGCCCAGCATTCACTGCCATATAGGAGATTAGATATTACATAGCCGTCCAACACTCTTTTCTTTGTTTCTAAAGACACTCGTCAGTAGAACCACATCTCTGTCGCTTCAAGTCTCTTCTTCATCTGTGAGAAGATTGTCCAGCATTCACTGCCATATAGGAGATTAGATATTACATAGCCGTCCAACACTCTTTTCTTTGTTTCTAAAGACACTCGTCAGTAGAACCACATCTCTGTCGCTTCAAGTCTCTTCTTCATCTGTGAGGAGATTGTCCAGCATTCACTGCCATATAGGAGATTAGATATTACATAGCCGTCCAACACTCTTTTCTTTGTTTCTAAGGACACTCATCAGTAGAACCACATCTCTGTCTCTTCATGTCTCTTCTTCATCTGCGAGGAGATTGTCCAGCATTCACTGCCATATAGGAGATTAGATATTACATAGCCGTCCAACATTGTTTTCTTTGTTTCTAAGGACACTGGTCACTAGAACCACATCTATGTCGCTTCAAGTCTCTTCTTCGTCTGTGAGGAGATCGCCCAGCATTCACTGCCATATAGGAGATTAGATATTACATAGCCGTCCAACACTCTTTTCTTTGTTTCTAAAGACACTCGTCAGTAGAACCACATCTCTGTCGCTTCAAGTCTCTTCTTCATCTGTGAGAAGATTGTCCAGCATTCACTGCCATATAGGAGATTAGATATTACATAGCCGTCCAACACTCTTTTCTTTGTTTCTAAAGACACTCGTCAGTAGAACAACATCTCTGTCGCTTCAAGTCTCTTCTTCATCTGTGAGGAGATTGTCCAGCATTCACTGCCATATAGGAGATTAGATATTACATAGCCGTCCAACACTCTTTTCTTTGTTTCTAAAGACACTCGTCAGTAGAACCACATCTCTGTCGCTTCAAGTCTCTTCTTCATCTGTGAGGAGATCGCCCAGCATTCACTGCCATATAGGAGATTAGATATTACATAGCCGTCCAACACTCTTTTCTTTGTTTCTAAAGACACTCGTCAGTAGAACCACATCTCTGTCGCTTCAAGTCTCTTCTTCATCTGTGAGAAGATTGTCCAGCATTCACTGCCATATAGGAGATTAGATATTACATAGCCGTCCAACACTCTTTTCTTTGTTTCTAAAGACACTCGTCAGTAGAACCACATCTCTGTCGCTTCAAGTCTCTTCTTCATCTGTGAGAAGATTGTCCAGCATTCACTGCCATATAGGAGATTAGATATTACATAGCCGTCCAACACTCTTTTCTTTGTTTCTAAAGACACTCGTCAGTAGAACAACATCTCTGTCGCTTCAAGTCTCTTCTTCATCTGTGAGGAGATTGTCCAGCATTCACTGCCATATAGGAGATTAGATATTACATAGCCGTCCAACACTCTTTTCTTTGTTTCTAAAGACACTCGTCAGTAGAACCACATCTCTGTCGCTTCAAGTCTCTTCTTCATCTGTGAGGAGATCGCCCAGCATTCACTGCCATATAGGAGATTAGATATTACATAGCCGTCCAACACTCTTTTCTTTGTTTCTAAAGACACTCGTCAGTAGAACAACATCTCTGTCGCTTCAAGTCTCTTCTTCATCTGTGAGAAGATTGTCCAGCATTCACTGCCATATAGGAGATTAGATATTACATAGCCGTCCAACACTCTTTTCTTTGTTTCTAAAGACACTCGTCAGTAGAACAACATCTCTGTCGCTTCAAGTCTCTTCTTCATCTGTGAGGAGATTGTCCAGCATTCACTGCCATATAGGAGATTAGATATTACATAGCCGTCCAAGACTCTTTTCTTTGTTTCTAAGGACACTCATCAGTAGAACCACATCTCTGTCTCTTCATGTCTCTTCTTCATCTGCGAGGAGATTGTCCTGCATTCACTGCCATATAGGAGATTAGATATTACATAGCCGTCCAACACTCTTTTCTTTGTTTCTCAGGACACTCGTCAGTAGAACCACATCTCTGTCGCTTCAAGTCTCTTCTTCATCTGTGAGGAGATTGCCCAGCATTCACTGCCATATTGGAGATTAGATATTACATAGCCGTCCAACACTCTTTTCTTTCTTTCTAAGGACACTCGTCAGTAGAACCACATCTCTGTCGATTCAAGTCTCTTCTTCATCTTTGAGGAGATTGTCCAGCATTCACTGCCATATAGGAGATTAGATATTACATAGCCGTCCAACACTCTTTTCTTTGTTTCTAAGGACACTCGTCAGTAGAACCACATCTCTGTCGCTTCAAGTCTCTTCTTCATCTGTGAGAAGATTGTCCAGCATTCACTGCCATATAGGAGATTAGATATTACATAGCCGTCCAACACTCTTTTCTTTGTTTCTAAAGACACTCGTCAGTAGAACAACATCTCTGTCGCTTCAAGTCTCTTCTTCATCTGTGAGGAGATTGTCCAGCATTCACTGCCATATATCAGGATTAATAATACATTGCTTTCAGCACCCTTTTCTATCGTTTCATCTAGTAGTGAGTGTCGAGCATTCTCTGCCATACCGGAGGATTAATATTACATAGCAGTTCATTTTTTGTTTTATTCTCAGTACAAGTCTCTCTTTTGTTTCCATTTTCCTTAAAACTCTCTCGTTCCTCAGATGTTCCCTTTTTTAGTATTCTCTGCCTGTAACTTTAACTCCGGATTAAGTAGATTCATATGTTATTCAAAAGAGGAAAAAGAATGATCCTCCAGTGTATACCATATGAATAACATAGGAATGATGGATAATCTTGTTTCAAGAATGATAAACAAATCTTGGAAACAAATTATTCAGACGGAATCTACAAATATAAATAAATAAATAACGAATAAATAAATAAAAACAATTCTGGGAAGAATTTTCAAAGCGATTTATAACTAAAACATGAAACTGTATTATCCACAATAAAAAAAAAATAAAAAAATAAAACCAAAATCTACGTTGTAACACCGGTCCTCATACGATTATCGCAGTTAAGCTACGTCGAACCTGGTCAGTACTTAATGGGTGACCACATGTGAATACTAGGTGCTGTTAGCTTTTGTGTGAGGGTGATTTAAAGGAATTGTCAATCGGAGAGCCGTGTTCCAACTCCTGTTGAATTCGTCATATCCACATACACGCAAATACCCTTGAGAAAGGTATGAACACAGCTCTTTAGCGATGGGTCAAATAATAGTCCTTGTATCATCAAATTATTATTATCTCGTCCCACCAAAAAAATTCTAACATTCTAAAAATATTATCTGGATTTAAATAAACCTGGGTTGATAAGCCATAAAAAATGAACGAATGAATCAACAACAAAAGTAAAAAATAAATACATTTTCTGGGAGGAATTATCTGTCCAGATTTATTTTTTGCATGTATAATACTGACTCTTGAGATAGAAACAATAGCACGGACATGAAATCGTAATTCTTTTGCAACCAGTGTCCATTTGCTGAGCGAAATGGTTTTTTCTTTAATTTCATAAAAAAAACACCCTGTGTTTAATTAAGTACTCTTGTCTGTCTTTTTCTAATTTTGTTTTCATGATTAATCGATTTAATTATAATATTTTAATTGCATAGTCTTAGTTAATTCTGTGGATAATTTCCATGCAATATTTGGGATTTTATGAAACACTCCAAGATGAAATGATTTTGTTCACTGCGCCGAGTTCATTTCCACACGACTTTTTCCCTCTGACTTTTCCTATCGATTATTCTCGTTTTTCACTTACGATTCGGCTGGTTTATTTTCATTAAATCTTTCGATGGGTCTTTTTTTTACACACGTTCTTTTTTCTGCGTTAACACAATCGACGCAATCGTTTTTCATCATTTCTTTCTTTCTTTGTTTCTTTCTTTTTTTTCTTTCTTTCCACATTGTTATTTCGTTCATTTCATCTTTCTTTCTTTATCTTTATTTCGTTCATTTCACCTTTCTTTTTTTCTTTCTTTATCGTTATTTCGTTAATTTCACTTTTCTTTCTTTCTTTCTTTCTTTCTTTCTTTCTTTATCTTTATTTCGTTCATTTCACCTTTCTTTCATTCTTTATCGTTATTTCGTTCATTTCACTTTTCTTTCTTTCTTTCTTTCTTTCTTTATCTTTATTTCGTTCATTTCACCTTTCTTTCTTTCTTTATCTTTATTTCGTTCATTTCACCTTTCTTTCTTTCTTTATCGTTATTTCGTTCATTTCACTTTTCTTTCTTTCTTTCTTTCTTTCTTTATCTTTATTTCGTTCATTTCACCTTTCTTTCTTTCTTTCTTTCTTTATCGTTATTTCGTTCATTTCACTTTTCTTTTTTTCTTTCTTTCTTTCTTTATCTTTATTTCGTTCATTTCACCTTTCTTTCTTTCTTTCTTTCTTTATCGTTATTTCGTTCATTTCACTTTTCTTTCTTTCTTTCTTTCTTTATCTTTATTTCGTTCATTTCACCTTTCATTCTTTCTTTCTTTATCTTTATTTCGTTCATTTCACCTTTCTTTCATTCTTTATCGTTATTTCGTTCATTTCACTTTTCTTTCTTTCTTTCTTTCTTTATCTTTATTTCGTTCATTTCACCTTTCTTTCTTTCTTTCTTTCTTTATCGTTATTTCGTTCATTTCACTTTTCTTTCTTTCTTTCTTTCTTTATCTTTATTTCGTTCATTTCACCTTTCTTTCTTTCTTTCTTTATAGTTATTTCGTTCATTTCACTTTTCTTTCTTTCTTTCTTTCTTTCTTTCTTTCTTTATCTTTATTTCGTTCATTTAACCTTTCTTTCTTTCTTTCTTTATCTTTATTTCGTTCATTTCACCTTTCTTTCATTCTTTATCGTTATTTCGTTCATTTCACTTTTCTTTCATCCTTTCTTTCTTTCTTTATCTTTATTTCGTTCATTTCACCTTTCTTTCATTCTTTATCGTTATTTCGTTCATTTCACTTTTCTTTCATTCTTTCTTTCTTTCTTTCATTCTTTCTTTCTTTCTTTATCTTTATTTCGTTCATTTCACCTTTCTTTTTTTCTTTATCGTTATTTCGTTCATTTCACTTTTCTTTCTTTCTTTCTTTCTTTCTTTATCTTTTTTCGTTCATGTCACCTTTCTTTCATTCTTTATCGTTATTTCATTCATTTCACTTTTCTTTCTTTCTTTCTTTCTTTATCTTTATTTCGTTCATTTCACCTTTCTTTCATTCTTTATCGTTATTTCGTTCATTTCACTTTTCTTTCTTTCTTTCTTTCTTTATCGTTATTTCGTTCATTTCACCTTTCTTTCTTTCTTTCTTTATCTTTATTTCGTTCATTTCACTTTTCTTTCTTTCTTTCTTTCTTTCTTTATCTTTATTTCGTTCATTTCACCTTTCTTTCTTTCTTTCTTTATCGTTATTTCGTTCATTTCACTTTTCTTTCTTTCTTTCTTTCTTTCTTTCTTTCTTTCTTTATCTTTATTTCGTTCATTTAACCTTTCTTTCTTTCTTTATCTTTATTTCGTTCATTTCACCTTTCTTTCATTCTTTATCGTTATTTCGTTCATTTCACTTTTCTTTCATTCTTTCTTTCTTTCTTTATCTTTATTTCGTTCATTTCACCTTTCTTTCATTCTTTCTTTCTTTATCGTTATTTCGTTCATTTCACCTTTCTTTCTTTCTT
Organism: Acanthosepion esculentum; assembly: GCA_964036315.1. Lineage (NCBI taxonomy): Eukaryota > Metazoa > Mollusca > Cephalopoda > Sepiida > Sepiidae > Acanthosepion > Acanthosepion esculentum. Next base: position 16,697,584 of record OZ038500.1, on the reverse strand, counting down.
TCTTTATCTTTATTTCGTTCATTTCACTTTTCTTTCTTTCTTTCTTTCTTTCTTTATCTTTATTTCGTTCATTTCACCTTTCTTTCTTTCTTTCTTTATCGTTATTTCGTTCATTTCACTTTTCTTTCTTTCTTTCTTTCTTTCTTTCTTTCTTTCTTTATCTTTATTTCGTTCATTTAACCTTTCTTTCTTTCTTTATCTTTATTTCGTTCATTTCACCTTTCTTTCATTCTTTATCGTTATTTCGTTCATTTCACTTTTCTTTCATTCTTTCTTTCTTTCTTTATCTTTATTTCGTTCATTTCACCTTTCTTTCATTCTTTATCGTTATTTCGTTCATTTCACTTTTCTTTCATTCTTTCTTTCTTTCTTTATCTTTATTTCGTTCATTTCACCTTTCTTTCATTCTTTATCGTTATTTCGTTCATTTCACTTTTCTTTCTTTCTTTCTTTCTTTCTTTCTTTCTTTATCTTTTTTTCGT
>OZ038500.1:16682102-16692102 GCA_964036315.1 Acanthosepion esculentum | reverse complement strand
CATCATCTTTCATACACACACAGACTCACACACACACACGCATATATATATATATATATATATATATATATATATATATATATATATATATATATATTTATATATATATATATACTAGCTCCCGGCCAAAAAAAATTAAAAAAATTCGGTCGAACACTGTGTGGAGAAAGCACGAATTTCTAAACAGTTACTATTACTGCTGATAATGAAAGACTCTCCCAACGGATTGAGTTCTGGGGGTTACTGGCGCGTTTATGAAAAAATAAATACGGAGAAATTAGCGTTTCTCTCTGGCGATAGCCTAGGTGTTAGAATCTCCGACTGATGCCCAATCGGTCGGGTTTCAATCCCGGCTTGAAGCGATCGGATGTCTAATGACACTGATGAGCTGAGATGCAGCAAAACAGTCTGTCTGTGAATGGCGATATATAGCCGAGTTCCAATTCATTACATTCATTTACGTGCTAATACCATTCTCCTTCTAGCTATGGGTAAATAGCAGGACAGACTAGTTCTATAGCCTTGGATGGCAACTGGTCTAGGAGAAGGACAACTCTGAATTCAAAACCTGCAGAAGGTTGTTTTGGGACCTTGTGGTACGTAATGCGCCAGAGTTCTGTATATACACACATTATCCCAAACCGTTTGCTCTACTCGGAGTTTCATTCCAAACGTAATTTTCAGGTGATGAGTGTATACTGACTGTTATTTGTATATAATTTGAAAATATATCAGTTTATCATAATGCTTTATATTGTGATATTACTTTTACAAAAACAAATTATATTTCTCATAGCAACTAAAATAACCGAATTTTACCAACTATTAATTATTTGTATAATGCAAGGGAGCTAACTCTACCTTAATATAAAATTAGTATTACGATAAGTTGATATATCTTCAAATAATATACAAATAACGTGCAGTATATACTCAGCATCCGACGATTGCATTTGGCATGAAAGCCTGAGTAGTGCAAACGGCGTGGAATATGTATATTTATTGATATAAATACTTTATAGCTTTGTTATGTAACATCAAGCACTCTTTCAATAACACCAGGATTTTGTGTAGAATTCATATATATATATATATATATATATATATTTAAAGACATTTATGATATGTTTAACGTTCTTTTTATAGATACAAGTATTTAAGCAAATGCTCTGTTTTATAATAAACAGTATTAGATAACATTTACCGGCCTGAATGTCCGAGAAACTTTCATAGAAAACTTTCGTTTAGACGGAACCGTATTTCGCGTGACGTGCCTTAACCGTTCGGCCACAGAGAAGCGTCTGTTTACTATCTTTAAACTTAAATCTTCCATGAATCTCTTCTATTCATATCTGCTCTAGCGTATCAAATGTAAACAAATGACGTCATATATTTTTGAATTGGACAAAGTCCTACAATTTATTTAAAGACATTTAAATAAATTGTCGGACTTTGTTCAATTCAAATATATATATATATATATATATATATATATATATATATATATATATATATATATATATTTTAAGACATTTTTATGTTTAACATTCTTTTTATAGACACAAATATTTAAGTAAATGGTCAGTTTATAATAAACAGTATTAAATGACATTTACAGGTCTGTAAAAGTCATTTAATACACTTTATTATAAAACAGAGCATTTACTTAAATATTTGCGTCTATAAAAAGAATGTTAAACATAAAAATATCTTAAAATAATTGTCGGACTTTGTCCATTTCATAATATATATATATATATATATATATATATATATATATATATATATATATATATATATTGTGTATTTAGGCAGCAATCCCACTTTTATGCAAGTTTCCTGAAAACGACTGACAAGGTGTAGTGTTTGAGTTTTTTTTAAATATATCATATATATATTATGTGTTCGTATTTCGTATTATTTTTTCTTTTCAGGACATAAATTATTTAAAAATTGTCTGAATATTTGCCAAGCGCTTTCGGCTATACTTTTAGACATTATTAAGTATGGATTTTATTTTAATTTTAACTGAATATATGCATTGTTTTATGTATATATCTAGAGTCATAGGAATCTTTTATTTTCCAAACACAGTCAGCACATTGTGACCGTGTTCATTGTTGATATTATTGAGTGTTGACTTCTTTTTTTTTATTTATAATGCTTCCGTTATTTTTTGTACGTGTGGATGATGCTATTATATTTGTATTATCAACGAGTATGTGACGGATAGAGTTTGGCATGTGTATTTAAATGAGCCCTAATTGAGCTATGGTCAGAAAGATGTAACGAGAGTCTTCTTGTTAAACAAGTTGTAGTATACCCAATACAATTACAGTGCAACCTCGCTTCTCGAACGTCTCACTAGTCGAACAAATCGGTTTTCGAACAGGATATTCGAGATGAAAATATCTCGGTTTTCAAACAAAATTTCGGTTATCGGACAGCATTGCCAAACGGAACCGAATATTTCTACTTCTTTCTTTTTTTCCCATTTTTTCCTCAGTTACCAATTGGTTTTGATATACTTGCAAGCTGTGCTACCCGAGGTTTTTTACCAACCGAGTAATGCTATTAGCATAATAATAATAATAATAATAATATACATTTTTTTTTCTAAGCGTATCACCCCAAGCAAGGCTGGTGGCCACTATCACGCATGGGGTTACAGAAGAGTTGGAGGAAGAGCAGATAGGAGTGGTAAAGGAAGGGATGTGGAGAAAGAGAAGGACGGAGGGTCGATCAAGGCAAAGGGGTTACAGGAGATTTAGAGCGAGAGCGGATAGGATTGAAAGATGAAAGGAAGTGGAGAAGGGAAGTGGATAGATCAAGGCAACTGGAGATGACGATTGACGCTACACTTAAACCGTTGGAGATTGTATTTGTCAGGGAAACAGTAATAGGGAAGGGAGTTCCATAGGCGAGATGTGCGAGACATGAAGCTATTGGAGTAGAAGAGACGTCTACATCTAACAGTATCAACGGTGAAGGGGTGGGAACGGGATGCCAGCCTCGTAGGACGCTTAAATTCATGAGGCTTAGGGACAAGCGAAAGCAACTCCTCGGAGCAATTACCGTGGAAGTACTTGTAGAAAAGGCAGAGCGATGCAACATCGCGTCTGTGAGAGAGCGACTGCAGACGAGATGACAGATCAGGGCCAATCACATTGCATATCCGTCTCTGGATCTTATCAAGAACCCTGAGGCAACACGCAGGGGCCCCAGACCATAAATGGCAGCAATACTCCATGCAGGGGCGAATGGTAGATTTATAGACTTGGAGGATCGATTCCGGGGAGAAGAATTTCCTGGCTCGGCACAGGGAACCAACTTTTCATATATATATATATATATATATATATATATATATATATATATATATATATATATATATATATGTATGTATATGTATATATATATATATGCACATTTCATTAAAAACGACTGGCAAGGTGCTTTTATTTAGTTTTTTATACAACTTCTCATGCGATGTAATAATGTTTTTCTTTTCGGATGATAAATTATATAAAAACTGTCCGAATGTTCTTTTTATCCGAGCGCTTTCGGCTATACATTTAGCCATTTTCAAGGATTATATTTTAACTGTTAGAACTTAGAAATAGTTTGTTATATGTATGTTTTATAGAATTTTTTTTTTTTTTCAAAACACGGTCAAGATATTATGTCTATGTTTTTATATAATTTATCATCCGAAAAGAAAAACATTATCAGATCGCATGAGAAGTAGAAATTAAAAAATGCCCGTGACACACACACACACACACACACACACACACACACACACACACACACACACACAACAAGTGAATATACATTAACGTCTGCATAGACAAACTAGAATTATGATACACTTACACACATAAATTATACGCACGAACGCTGCTTGACAAGACAAATGCACGTGATGTCTGCTTAACCAATGAGAATGAGACAACACCAAAACAAAAATGCCAGAATTTCTTTTTATCCATACCCAATGCTTTTCAGAAGTTTTAATAAAAGCGAAACATGTTAGATTGATAAACGTTTCCTATTTGTTCTTTATCTTATCGTTCTGTCGGATTCCGATCAATATTTGATCTGTATTTGGTCCCAATACATAGACTCTAAGTAGACAGACTATATAAATAGATCTAGGTATGATATTAAGAATACAACCATTCATTTTTTTTTTAACAAACGAACTATATTTTTTATATAGTCTTTTGAACTTGAAAAATTCTAGTGGGTGAAAAACTGGAAAACAAACATAAAGAATTTCTTTTTATTTCACCGGCTATTATTTTATTGTTCGAATTGTGCCATCGATTCCTGAATAGATTCCGCCCACGGAAATGTCTGGAAATATTGGTAAGCGGATAAAATAAAAGAGACCCATTTTGATGGTCTTTTTTTTTCTCTTTAAACAATGCATATATGTTAACAGTGGAAATAAAAGTAAGAAAGATATATTTTAGGAACTCTTTACTGTTCGTTTTAATGAAGCACTTCCTTTCACGGCGCTAGTCATCGAGCAAAAGATCTTGCATCTCTCGACTTACTTCTGGGCTTAACTATTTTATTTTAATCCTTTCATTCCATGCAAGGCAATAAAGCCACTAAGAATATAAGGAAAAACAAACAAACAACTATTCAGGACAGAGAATAATAAAAGAACGCGAATTACGAAACCAGAAGATAACGATTAACAATGCATTTAAATTTTTCAAGGTCAAAGTTGAAAAGAAAAGAACCAGAAGTGTGTTCCACAAGTGAGAAGTGCGAGAGAAGAAAGTCTCATTGCAGAACTTACGGTTACATCTAGCCAACTCAACTGTAAAATGAGACCTTACTGCCAATCTAGTACTTCGCTTACATTCATAAAGTCTAGGTAATATAGAGGAAAGTTCACCAGAACAAAGAACTATGATTCATTATTTAAGTACTATGATTCATTATTTAAGTACTATGATTCATTATTTAAGTACTATGATTCATTATTTAAGCGTACACACAAATGCACATACATATCTTTCTTGCATTTTTGGATCTGATGAAGCTTAGTAAGGTGAAACAAACGCGTAATCAAATCTAGTTTCAATTAAATGTTTTCCATTTGTCAAATATATACATATATATAAATTAAATCAATTTATCCCAAGCAAGGCGATAACGCCATTAAACCGCAAGAGTCTCCTGGGAGTGAAAGAGAAGGAAAAGAGTGAACCGGAATCCCAATCCTAAACACGAAACAAGGGATAAACCACTACTCCTGTTCAAAATATCGGAAAGGAGTATGAACCGAACGATAGGCTAACATAGACGGACTATATAGAAATACATAGATTCTAATAATGATGCCTACTACACATACATACATACACACATACACACACACAATCTATCTATCTATCTATCTATCTATCTATCTATCTATCTATCTATCTATCTATCTATCTTGCAATTATTTACAGAAAAGATAAACGAGAAGCTACGATATGGTGATGGGAAATTTGACTCAAGCCAAGATGCCTAGTCACGATTAATAATGTTATAAATATGTAATATAGATTCCGGAAAGAAAGATTGTTTAACACGACACAGTGAGCCAACTTTCCTAGTAGCAGTCCTAGCAATTGATTCAATTATAATCTTTCCACTCCAGATCAAGGTGAGAAGGCACTACGTATCACTCTCCTGGAGGTTAGCATCAGTCGTGCTGATAGAAGCTAGAAAGGGTTTTCTCAGATGATTTCTTAAAATGATCAAGCCGTTCCTTGTTCCAATTAACAACAGACTGTAGGTCAGAAATTCAACCATCTGGTAACGAACGACGGAAAATCTCATTTTATTTGCCGCATCACTTCAGGACGTAGGCGATCATGGCTCTCCACTTTACCGTATCCCGTGTTGCCCTCAATATGTTTTGTCCTTTTGCTACTTCTCCCAAACCCTGTTCCGTCATCCACTTGCTTAGGCCAGTTACGTATTTTGCGCGTTGCTTTCACTTGCCTCTCTTTCTCTTTATCCGCCCTTTGAATATCAGATTCTCCAAGCCCTCCTTTCTCATTAATTTCAGCTGTCTTTTCCTGATGTCAAGCGTAAGATTCCTCCTTGTTTGCATTCATTTCCAAAACCTCATCGTTGCTCACATGTTCGGTTCATGGTATCCTTAGCATTTTTCTGTAGAACAATGCATCCGTTGCCTCAAGACTCTTCTTCATCCGAAGGCGCATTGGAATTTTGAAAGATACTGACCAGAAGCTAAAAATAAAATAGCATAGCGTGTCGTAGCTGTAAAGATCGAAACTGGTAGAACTTTATCATGTGAAGACTGACCATAGAAATAGCGTTAGAACTATAGATATATATTGTACACAGAGATTCATGTTGATCATATTCACCGTAGTCTTTGAATATTAATGGCTGCCTTTATACACGCCGGATTGAATATTTTGAGCTTTCTGATTGGTTAATTCTTATATTGGTCAACTATAAAATGAGTCAGCTCATTTTGGTTGGCTCACTAGTACGTAAAGCTACGCAAAAAACTCTAACAATCTGAACTTAACAAAAATGATGTTCTATAATGCTTCTGTCATTTCAACTTTGCTATATCATTGAGAAACCTGGACTTGAAATAATTGCGATATCTAAAAATTAAAACGTTTTTGCCAACAAAAGCTTCGTTCAATCTTGACCATCAACTGGAATTACAACACCAATGTAGAAAAAGTAAACAGTCAAAGCATCAAATCGTTGATCATTAAACACCGTTTTCTATGATCAGAACATGTAGCAAGAATGGAAGTGTCAGGGTTTTTACGTCAAGGCTTATTCAGTGTGCTCACTTCAGGGAAAAGACCATAGGGTTGCCCTCTTCGAGAATAAAAGGATCAACTCAAAACAACATTGGAAGCCACTGGACTTGAGTCTAACTCGTTTGAATCACCATTGGAACCAAAATCTTCGAAGGGATCAGAAGAGAAAAGGAACAAGTCAAATGACAAGAGAGAAGAAAGGCTCGACAAAATCGACTTCGTCCTCCACCAACATTACGATGCAATCAATGCTATCGGCTTTTCCATTCAAGAATTGATCTTCGTCGTCAATGTCATCATGATAAAAGAAGCGATCAGCAAAGAAGAAATTAAATTTAGAAAGGAGATAAAGCAAACGACATAATTATAACATCTGTCACAAAATGCTTTCATAACGATACAATAATTATAACAATATTAATAACGGAATCATCAGTAGTCTTTAGATTTGTTTCTGAAATAAGCTTGTGGGTAAAAGGCTTAAAAACAAAAATAATTTTGATAGATAACAATAATGATGCCTAGGCCTTGATATTAATTTCACCATAATTGGAAAGCTTAAAAGGTACAAATTCATCCGGGTTGAATGTTAAAAGAAATCTTTTTATACAATAATTAAGATTTCTTCATGGCAGAGTCAGGGTTTCTACGTCAAGGCTTGTTCAGTTAGCTAACTTCAGGGAAAAGACCACGGGTATAAAAGGATCAACTCAAAACAACATTGGAAGCCACTGGACTTGAGTCTAACTCGTTTGAAACACAAACACCAGGCAGTACCAAATGGAAATATTCCATCACCATTGGAACCAAAATCTTCGAAGGGACTAGAAGAGAAAATGAAGAAATCAAAAGACAAGAGAGAAGAAAGGCTCGAAAAAATCGACTTCGTCCGCCACCAACATTACAGTGCAATCAATGCTAAATGCTCTTCCATTCAAGAATTGATCTTCTTCGTCATCAATGTGATCATCATGGAGGAAGTGATCAGAAAAGAAGAAATTAAATTCATAGATATGAGTTAAAGCTGACCACGACGATATACTGTACATTGCCGAACATATAGGGAAAATTCTGACCGGGTTCTCTTCTTCACAGTTTTCAATCCAGAATGTTTTTTTCTCCAAGACTGGTTGATAAACAATGCTCTATAGCTCAGTCAATCATTGTTTAATCCATCGAAGTTCAACAGAAGGAAATTTTGCTTTTCAAGGGGCCATAGTCCGAAGTGAGCACAAACAGTTATCTGAATTCTGCTCAGCGATTTAATTCTCCAGGATGTTAACTCTCTTTATACTATTATTCATCCAGCACAAGGCCATTCTCACTATATATATATATATATATATATATATATATATATATATATATATATATATATATATATATATCTCAGTGTATTCATATCTATCTATCTATCTATCTATCTATCTATCTATCTATCTATCTATCCGAATCTCTTCATATTTATCTATCTATCTATCTATCTATCTATCTATCTATCTATCTATCTATCTATCTATCTATCTATCTATCTATCTATCTATCCGAATCTCTTCATATCTATCTATCTATCTATCTATCTATCTATCTATCCGAATCTCTTCATATCTATCTATCTATCTATCTATCTATCTATCTATCTATCTATCTATCCGAATCTCTTCATATCTATCTATCTATCTATCTATCTATCTATCTATCTATCTATCTATCTATCTATCCGAATCTCTTCATATCTATCTATCTATCTATCTATCTATCTATCTATCTATCTATCTATCTATCTATCTATCCGAATCTCTTCATATCTATCTATCTATCTATCTATCTATCTATCTATCTATCCGAATCTCTTCATATCTATCTATTTATCTATCTATCTATCTATCTATCTATCTATCTATCTATCTATCTATCTATCTATCTATCTATCCGAATCTCTTCATATCTATCTATCTATCTATCTATCTATCTATCTATCTATCTATCTATCTATCTATCTATCTATCTATCCGAATCTCTTCATATCTATCTATCTATCTATCTATCCGAATCTCTTCATATCTATCTATCTATCTATCTATCTATCTATCTATCTATCTATCCGAATCTCTTCATATCTATCTATCTATCTATCTATCTATCTATCTATCTATCTATCTATCTATCCGAATCTCTTCATATCTATCTATCTATCTATCTATCTATCTATCTATCTATCTATCTATCTATCTATCTATCTATCTATCCGAATCTCTTCATATCTATCTATCTGTCTATCTATCTATCTATCTATCTATCTATCTATCTATCTATCTATCTATCTATCTATCCGAATCTCTTCATATCTATCTATCTATCTATCTATCTATCTATCTATCTATCTAAGTACACTTGAGAAGAGTAATTTCCTGTAAAATCTTTTTCAAGGAAAAGATTTAAAAAAATATTAACTGATTATACGGTCAGTAAATGTCGAATGTTGTCTGTATGGAAATAGTTACCCTCACCCCACTGCCATTCCCGTTGATTTGACAACCGAGCCAAGCCTACATGTGTCTTGTTGTAGTTCTAGTTTCTGCAATGATCGTATCCCAGCGATTAATCTCAACGACACGATTTCATAGCTTTTTCAACTAATCCAACCCTGCAGACACATTCGTCAAAATGGTAGCTTTGATCATTTCCCGACAAGCGGGAAGAAACTCTTGAGCCGAACATTTGCCTTCGGTCAATTCATCGACCGTTTCTGCAGCGAGATTATTCGGCATTCAATTGTAGTCATCTGATCTAATTCCTATTGCCAAATGCCAGTTCGCAGACCAGTCCGGAGCTGACCGATATATTTCTACAATCGTGTCAGGATGGGCGAGCCTACATCATCGGGCCCATTCCCGTTCATGTTGATATAATTTTATTATCAACGCCACTGTCCACACAATGTATATAGGATGGTTTTCAGTGACTTGAATTTGAATATCTCTAAGTTCATTTCTTCTGAATCGGGCGCTATCTTTAGTTATTCATTCCATTCGCTAGGGTGCATGCAGGCGATGGCATTGTGGTTAGCAATTGAGGTACCTGACATAGAGAATCGTAATCGATACACATTTCACGGCTTCCAAATCACTTTTGCTGCGCTGGAACTGATCAATCCTCTTTAAGTTTTCTCATATCAT
>OZ038500.1:16672102-16677102 GCA_964036315.1 Acanthosepion esculentum | reverse complement strand
TTTACTTTTTTAAAAAGTTCTCAATACGAAGTAGATCAAAATATTATAATATTTTTTATTATAATAGATAATAATAAAACCATTTTACTTCGCTACACAAAAACTTTCATGTTTCAAATTTAATTTTATCTATTGGCCCCTTTAAGAAGCTTCCTAAGTATATAAGACAAAATAGCTTAAATTTTTGTTTCTGATAAATTTATGTCTACTTAAACAAATCATAACATCATACTTGGCTACATCCATTATACATTTGTAGTTGCCATGATTTATACAATCGTTGAAGGACATGTCTGCATTCTAGATTTTAGTGCCATTTGTTAGTATATACCGGTTGCAACAGCAAAATTGTCCAAATCGTGTAACAGCAAAATTGTCAAATTGTTATATTAAGTTTTGAACCGTTGTACCTTTGGGACTTAAATAACATTGAACATGACAGACAACCAAGAAAGAGCAAATTCTTAGCATAGTTCTTATGTTCACCAAGATTTCATTTCTGCTGTTAGTTTATTAAATGATTTCATGAAAATACTTGTTGGTCTTGGAATATTCAATCGTATTATTTTTAAAGACTTAGGGTCTGATGATTATTTCAAAAATAGTATTTCTCAATAAGCAGACCAATATTTGTTGGTTTAAATACAAATTGAGAGGTTTTTATGATTTTATTTTGAGAAATATTGCTATCGGTCAATACAGAAAAGAAAAGAAAAAATATTTATTTCCAAAAAATGAGGCATTCCTGTACAGCGATAACAGTAGCTAATCTAGAAAAAGTAAGGTCATTTTCAGATTCAGCGCCCTCAAATTAACCAAAAAAGATATTTGTTGTCCCGATACCATTTCATTTTTTTTTTTGTTGACCAGCGTAGTGTTTTTATAATGTATTATGAATATTTATTATTTTTCAGACCCATACTAGTTGGAATATAATATGAAGAGTTTATTTATATGCGCGGATTGATATAAGAATGTATATCGAAAACAGTTATTGTGTTTCTTATTAACAACGCCGGAAAAACAGGAAAAACGGCCCTAGCTCAAGAACCCCTTGTTTAATTTTTAATGAGATTTGGCACTGCACTCGACAGGGGTTCAAGGTACAATATTCTCCTAAATCGTTTAAGTGACTTGAACTATATAAAACTGGCGACGTTCTAACGCTGTAAAATGCTTATGTCATCGGATTTATAAATACATACATAATTCAGTCGATAATATGTTAAGTGCGCCTGCGCAGTGCAAAGTAGTCAGTGGGAAAGAGTAATGTCTGTAGAAAATGGGAAATAAAATCGGCCGGGAATCGAGAATAATGTATAATTAATCGTTATTCATTGAACCTCGATGCAAGCAGCAGATTCCATTGGCCGGCTAAAGAAAGAAATGCTGACAGCAGAAAAGTAATATATGATAAAAGGTGCACGTGATTAAGCAAGTTTGATAAAGAAAAAAAATGGCGCGCTGTAGAGAAAAGACTCATACTCTCGACTATTCATTTTCTTCAGTGCCATTAACGATATACGCCTGGACGAACATATCTCTTACGATTCCTGACTAAACTAGGCAGAAGATTTTTCCACAATAGTCTGCAGTTTCTTTTTGAGGTAGACTGGTTGCCAACCAAGGCTATAGGACCCAGCCTGTTGCTATTCAACCTATACGTGATATAAACTTGGACAAACATCTCTCTTACTATTCATGATTGACTAGGCAGAAGATTTTCCTACAGTAGTCTGCAGTTTCTTTTTGAGGTAGACTGGTTGCCAACCAAGGCTATAGAACCCAGTCTGTTGCTATTCAACACATACTCGATATAAGCTTGGACAAACATGTCTTTAACTATTCATGACTGACTAGGCAGAAGATTTTCCCACAGTAGTCTGCAGTTTCTTTTTGCAGTAGACTGGTTGCCAACTAAGGCTATAGGGCCCAGTCTTCTGCTATTCAACCAATACGCGATATACGCTTGGTTGATCAGGATTGACTAGGCAGATCATTTTCCCACAGTAGTCTGCAGTTTGCGGTAGACTGCTTGCCAATCAATGCTACTGGACCCAGTCTGTCCTGCTATTTAACCCATAGCTGGGGGGGGGGAGATAGAAGTGACGGATTCATAACTTTCCCAAATGTATCTGCGCGTAAAAGAATGTAACGAACTCGACTAGAATTCGACCTCAGCTCTCCGATTTTTCATGCCGATTTGTTATCGATTACACCTCAACTAATTCGCGGCACCTAAGGTTTAAAATGATTTTAAAAAAACGAAAAACCTATCTTGAAGCATTCATTTTGCTTTAATTGAAAGCTAAATGATTATATTTACTATTTCCTATAAACGAAATACTCTGTGGTGTTTGGAACCGATTTTTATTTTTTTTTTGTAAAATAGCTGATTTTGTCTTCTTTTATTGCAATCCAGTTCTCTATCTGTCTATATTTCTGAGATGAGGTATCATGTACATTATTTACATTATTCGGACTATTGTCCTCATCTTTGTCGCCATATTTATTACAAAGTTTCGGCCGTTGTACGCTCCGGTCTCCTTCAGGTGGTTGGAATGTGGAACTGAACCCTTTATTTCGCTCACTGGGGTAGACTGTTCTAGTTCCACGTGCCATGTTTAATGGATGTCAGTTATCAGTTATCTCCTGTTAATTTCCCTCTGAAAGTTCTCCACTGCTTTAACCGGGTATTGAACTCACACTCTTTGGATCCTGCCACTGGATCTACTCAACGGCTTTATCCGCTGTGCCATGTGTCCAATTCTCTGTATTAAAAAGTTTTCCAAAAATAAAAATATACTTTTCTGAAACTTTATTTGAGGAATATTAGCTGATTTAAAATATAATTAATCTGATTTGAAACAAATATTATTTACGTTAAGTCTAAAATAACACAGAAATGCATTTTAAAACAAACATCGCGCTGATTTTTAACCGAGATTTTTTACGCAATTGACGAGCGTTGACAAATGCTGATAAAGTTTTGAGAAGTTTATTGTTGTTCTCTCTCTTTCTCTCTCTCTCTCTCTCTCTCTCTATATATATATATATCTATATCTATCTATATATATATATATATATATATATATATATATATATATATATATATATATATATATATATATGTATAAAAGCAATTAAAAGCTTATCTAATTAAATAGTGTCATAGTTTTATCGAATTTTTATTTTACTATTCGGAGTAGATTTCGGAAAATCAGTTTGAAAAATAAAAGGATGATTTACATTCTCCAAGGAGACCTGTTTTAAGTAATAATAAAAATTCTGCGATCAAAATTTAATTTCTCGAAATTTCATGAAATTAAGTAAGGGGTGCAATAGATGTAAAAAAATTTCAAGATTTTCTAAAAATAATAATTTCATTCATTTGAGAATAAGTCCTGAAAGTTTCAATTATTTAATTTTGCAAGAATTTTCAAATCAATGTTTTATTTTATCGGATAACATAATAAAAAATATACTTTGTTCTTTCCTTTTAATAATAACGTAAACATTTTGACGATAAAACTTTACTTTTATCATGTTTGGTGCCTTTTCCCCCTCACGCTTTGCTCTTTTTTAGTGAAAATGTGGAGGTAACTATTATAAAACACCAAATCTATCTTATATACATCATGTTTATAATTATGTGGTATGTGTAAAGAAATACACCTATGTGTATATACCACTGAACAGTTTGATTAGCCTTTAATAGTTTGAATAACGATGTACACTGAGATATCTATCCACATTGTTAGTTACTTATGAAAATGGTCAGATTATGGTAAAATCCAATGAATGGATTCCATTTTTTATAGATTCCATTTTTTATTCATCACTGAGATATCAGATTACTTTTCATAAATAAAGATTGACTTAAGTTGATTATGAATTTACATTTGCATTTTCTAATTTGAAAACTGTGAATACACTCTTTACAAAAAACGAAGCAAAAAATGAAATCGTTGCAAAAATGCGACATTATTAGAAAGGCGCTAGTAAATTGAAAAAAATGATGGATAGAAAAACATTAAATTTCGATAGACTGAAGATATACCGATGACAAGATGAGGGAAAATGAAAGAAAAGGATATTTGTTTTTACTTGAGAAAAAACTAGAAAACAGAAATACACTAAATTCCGATAGACTGAAGATATACCGATGACAAGATGAGGGAAAATGAAAGAAAACGATATTTGTTTTTTTGTTATTGGGAAAAACTAGAAGTATGTAATTAAATTTCTCGTCTGCCGGAGAGGTAAAACAATGAAACCATCTGATTTCGATTAGAACTGAGATTTTAAGTGACAGGCTATTCTGGACCACCCAGAAAGAAATATATAATATTTTTACGACCATTGAGTCACGGAGAGGAAGACGGAGCTCTGGACGCGACTTCGGTCAATTGAGAAGTAACGAGTTCCCGGAAGAACATATGTGCCGAATGACAATTAAATTTTTCGTCTGCCGAAACACGATAAATTTTCCCAAATCAAGTGATTGTCCCCTTCGTACCACTTGTTGGCCAAAGGGCTGCTGAGGAGTATGAAAATGATAAATTCCAGACTTGAAAACGACCACGTACAAAAGCACGATGAGAAAGAATTTTGAACCATAATTAAAATTTGGCCGTTGGGATGGGTTTGGTCAGGTTATCAAGAAGGAGAGGACCCAGGTAGAATTTCAGGGAAGGCGGAAGACTCGGGCAGTGATAGTGAGAGGCACTCACACAAAGCATGAACGAGACGGGTTTGATCAGGTGACCAAAGGAAGGATAAAAGCCCAGTTAGAATTCGAATGAGGGAGAAGAAACGACAACCACCGCTTCACCTGATCTCATGTGATTTGCCGCCCAGAAGTCTCGTTCCAAAATTCTAACAACAAACAGTGTCACGATAATTGGAGAGTATTGATAGGTACTGCATGGAGACTATAGCCTGCTTAAGCTATCAATGATTGTACCATCAACTTTGTATCGAAGAATTGCAAAGAAATA
>OZ038500.1:16624602-16667102 GCA_964036315.1 Acanthosepion esculentum | reverse complement strand
GTGTCAAAGAACATGAAAGAAGTAAGAAATTTTATTCAGTAAAGGAAGCCAATATGTTCAAAATGCAGTTTCAAGTGAATGAAGAAGTAAAAGTAAAATATAATACACCAACTGCAGCTTCAAAATACTTTAAAAATGGAACAAAGCCAAATGCAACCGACTAGATACAAAAACGATAGCAGGATAAGCTCTCCAATATTCAGCTCGTACCAAATAAGCTGATGCAGACAAACCCCGTACCCATCAGTGTCTACGCGGTGCAGGGTTAAAAGCTGAAAAGCAAGGTTATATTCTTGCTGCACAAGACCAATGCTTGTTAACTAGAAATTACCAACACGCATACTGAAGAATTACGTTAGCCCAATATACACATTCTGTGATAAGTATCCAGAAATAATTGACCATCTTGTATCAGGTTGCACGGTATTGGCACCCACTGAATATAAAAACCCGGCACGACAGAATGGGCCAATATCTGCATTGGAAAATCTGCAACTTTACGGAATGAAAACTGCAAGAAATTGGTATGCACACCATCCAGACCCAGCTACAGAGATAGGACATGTAACAATTTTATGGAACTTTACTATACACATAGATAGAACAATCAAAGCTA
The DNA here is from genome assembly GCA_964036315.1 of Acanthosepion esculentum. NCBI lineage: Eukaryota > Metazoa > Mollusca > Cephalopoda > Sepiida > Sepiidae > Acanthosepion > Acanthosepion esculentum. The sequence continues at coordinate 16,666,486 of OZ038500.1, read as the reverse complement.
TTCTTCTAGACATCGTGATCAGAGACCGCAAAAAAGAAAATGTGCTTTCTTATTGACATGCCAGTCTCTGTAAACTCAAGTGTATTTTCGAAGATCTTTTAAAAAAAAAACTATCAAAATACAAGAAGCTTGAAACGAAATTCCTGGCGGTCCATGCCTTAAAGAAAAAAAAATGTAATCACAAGTACAGCTTACGCCTTAGGAAGGGCTTTATCTATGTAAAATATGTGTGATCTTAGGGTAAGTTTTTTTTTTTTTTCCTCAGATAATTCTCAGTGGAAAATGTCATGATGCCATTTCTGACTTTAGGCCTCTGGTTGAGATCCGGAAAGAAATGAGTATACACCAAGAAATCAAAGGAAATAAAATGATGATGATAATAAAACGACTGAGAAAATACGTGAAAATTGCGAGAGTTTTCTGTTTTTTGTTTTTTTAGGCTCATCGAACTTCAGCCAAAGAGTGTTCAATGATAACTGCAGCTATAATATTCCATAAATATTAATGAACATTGTCGCGAGCTTTGCATAGAATAAATTTGAATCAGGTGATTTGCGTGTAACCTTTCAAAATCTATGCGTCACCATGTGTTTAACATACGGTAATATATTTGGATTTACGATTGGTGACCAAAAAATTAGAAAGTAAATATGAATAAATAATTCGTGTGTATAATTTATGTGTGTAAATGTATCATACTTCTAGTTCCTCTATGCGGGATACGGATGATAATGTATATACGTTTGTGTGTGTGTGTGTGTGTGTGTGTGTGTGTGTGTGTGTGTGTGTGTGTGTGTGAGGGGTTAATACGCATCATTGTTAAAATCTGTCTAATTTTATTTCGTCTGTCTACGTTATCCTATCGTTCCGTTCACATTTTTCTCCGGTGATTTGAACAGGAGTAGGGGTTTATCCTTTGTTTTTTTTTGTTTGCTTGTTTGTTTGTTTGTGTGTGTGTGTGTGTGTGTGTGTGTGTGTGTGTGTGTGTGTGTGTGTGTGTGTGTGTGCGCGCGTTACTGTGTGCGTTATTATTCCGTTATAAATAAAATTTATGAGTCCTGGGTATGACGATAAACTACGTCTGGCAGCAATGCCTCTGATCTGGAGGTTTTGAGGAGCGCGGGACCGCCTCTCGATTGCTGCTATTTCCAGGTCCTCCCTGACCCGGGCTGGTCACCCTTGTTAGGATCCCAGCTATGGGCAAAGAGTTAACCCAAATACTAGGATTTTTATAGTGAAAATTACCAGCAATACATTTCTGACAAAAAATTACCAGTAATACATTTCTGACAAAAGATTACCAGCAATACATTTCTGACAAAATTTACCAGCAATACATTTCTGACAAAAAATTACCAGCAATACATTTCTGACAAAAAATTACCAGTAATAAATTTCTGACAAAAAGTTACCAGCAATACATTTCTGATAAAAATTTACCAGCAATACATTTTTGACAAAAATTTACCAGCAATACATTTCTGATAAAAATTTACCAGCAATACATTTCTGACAAAAATTTACCAGCAATACATTTCTGACAAAAATTACCAGCAATTTATCTTCGAAAAATAATTACTAACAATACATTTTAGAAAAAGAAATAAATATTACCAACAATGCATTTAGAAAATTGACTCGAAAAAAAAAAACTATTTACAATAAATTTGTCAATGAAACCTGATATCCTACTAACCTATTTCTTACAAAGATTACATATTCTATTCATACGAACCTATCCTAAAAATATTGACGGTATTAAATGACCCATTGAAGTTGATATGCCTTAAAACAAAATAAACCAAGACAAACCAGACTCTGTACAAATACTCTCTTTACAAAAATACGTCCATGAAACCTGAAAAAGTGATTTCTTACAAAGATTACATATTCTATTCATACGAACCTATCCTAAAAGACGGCATTAAATAACACATTGAGTTTGGTATCTGTCTATATAACCAGTAATTAGGAGTGCCAGAGAAAAGCGATAATAAGAACAAAAAATTGCAATATGAGCTCTGGTAAAAAGGTTATGATAAAAGCAAAAATTGCAATATGAGCACTGTTAAAAATGATTGCTGAAGACATTAGGTTCATAATAGCCAGAAATTCATACACGGTTGTCCTCAAGGACACATGGCGCAGTGGATAAAAGCGAAACCCAAAGCGGATGAGTTCAATACCTGGTTATGGCGGTGGAGAACTTTCAGGGGGTAATTAACTGTTAACTGACATCCATTAGACGTGGAACTAGAACAGTCTACCCCAGCGAGCAAAATAAAGAGTTCAGTTCGACATTCTAACCACCTGAACCTAACCGGCCTAAACGTTGTAATCAATATGGCGACAAAGATGCGGACAATAGTGCGAATAATGTAAATAGTGTCCATTGAGTTTGATATGCCGTAAAACAAAATAAACTAAAACCAAAAATATCTGAAAATACGAAAAAAGAAAAATTGCTCGCTGTTAATCATCTGAATCCTTTTATGGCTCTCATCAGTATGGCTCCTTATCGGGCTAACATTATCGGCTAACATGAAGTAGAAAGACTAGAATCCATTGCTAGGTCAGTTGCTAAGAACATTACTATGTCGGGCCAGCAATTTTTATCTCCGGAAACTATCATACACTTCTATAAGCACTTCTGTTGGTCTATTAAACGTCCATGCATTGAATATTGCTGCCATATCTAGTCTGGCGCTTCTGCAATAAATTTAGAGAGTCTTGATAAAATCCAAAGAAGAATCTATCTTGCATATTTATAAGTCTACCATTCATCCATGCATTGAATATTGCTGCCACATCTGGTCTGGTGCTTCTGCTATATATTTAGAGATTCTTGATAAAATGCAAAGAAGAATCTATCTTGCATATTTATAAGTCTACCATTCATCCATGCATTGAATATTGCTGCCACATCTGGTCTGGTGCTTCTGCTATATATTTAGAGATTCTTGATAAAATCCAAAGAAGAATCTATCTTGCATATTTATAAGTCTACCATTCATCCATGCATTGAATATTGCTGCCACATCTGGTCTGGTGTTTCTGCTATATATTTAGAGATTCTTGATAAAATCCAAAGAAGAATCTATCTTGCATATTTATAAGTCTACCATTCATCCATGCATTGAATATTGCTGCCAAATCTCGTCTGGTGCTTCTGCAATAAATTTAGAGATTCTTGATAAAATCCAAAGAAGAATCTATCTTGCATATTTATAAGTCTACCATTCATCCATGCATTGAATATTGCTGCCAAATCTCGTCTGGTGCTTCTGCAATAAATTTAGAGATTCTTGATAAAATCCAAAGAAGAATCTATCTTGCATATTTATAAGTCTACCATTCATCCATGCATTGAATATTGCTGCCAAATCTCGTCTGGTGTTTCTGCTATATATTTAGAGATTCTTGATAAAATCCAAAGAAGAATCTATCTTGCATATTTATAAGTCTACCATTCATCCACTCTTTGAATATTGCTGCCAAATCTCGTCTGGTGCTTCTGCTATATATTTAGAGATTCTTGATAAAATCCAAAGAAGAATCTATCTTGTATATTTATACGTCTACCATTCATCCTTGCTTTGAATATTGCTGCCACATCTGGTCTGGCGCTTCTGCTATATATTAAGATATTCTTGATAAAATCCAAAGAAGAATCTATCTTGCATATTTATAAGTCTACCATTCATCCTTGCTTTGAATGTTGCTGTCTCATCTGGTCTGGTGCTTCTGCTATATATTTAGAGATTCTTGATAAAATCCAAAGAATTTGCAACATTATTGGTCTCGGCTTCAGACACTTTCACACCGCTATAAATTTATTTCCCTCTGCCTTTTCTATAAATACTTCCATGGTAATTGTTCGGATGAGCTCTTTTCTATAGTACCTAGCCTTTGTGAATGTAAGCATAGTACTTGATTGGCAACAAGGTCTCATCAGTTTACAGTGGAATTGGCTTAATGTAACCGTAAGTTCTATGCCATCAGTTTTTTTTTCTCTCGCAATTCTCACTTGTGGAACTCTCTTCCGACTTCGTGAATTCCAGCAACCTTTGAGCTTTAAAAATTTAAATGCAATGTCAATCGTTATCTACTGTCTTCTTGATTACACTTCTATTGTTCTCGCTCCTTCATAATGTTTTTGTTTTTCTAATTCTTTCACACCTAGTAACCCCTTGGGTTTTAGGGGCTTTATTGCCTTGCCTGGGGTAAATTCGATTTAAAAAAGAAAGACAGTATGATTAAAGATAAAAGGAAAACTTTTCTTTGCCAATGCGTTTCGATCACTATAAACATAATTGGACTGAAATTTACTATTCATGAATAATTATATTTTAAATTATCGATACAGCGTTTTGGTATTGATTTTAAAAGAATAATAAAATCAATCAACCATCAAAAGACAATCGAAATGAAATTTGTCTTTGTGGAAAAAGTTTGACTCAGTGCAGGCAAGAATTTAGTTTTAACTCATGACCCATGAGCGGGCATATTGGATTGGGTTATTCTTCTTCCATATGTCATCTCCTTTTGAGATGTGGGTGATTATGTTTCTCCTCAGTTTTTTTTTATAATATGTAGCTTTTAATAAAGTTAGTTCTTTTTCTATTTTTCCTAATCCCTGTTCTGCTAACCGTTTACACAAGCTCGTTGGATAGATTGTGCGCTGTTTTCCTCTGTCCCTCTTGTCTTCAGCATGTCCTATTCGGTGAAAGTGGCCGCGTTCAGTGCAATCACTTTTTCTAGTTAGCCTAAGGCACCAAACATAAACTACAAGAAGACAGAATCCATGGTTATCAATAAAAGTACGAGACCGAAATGCGAACACTGGAATCAAGCAGACGCGGAAATTTAAATATCTGGGAAGAGTTTACACAGAGAACGGTAAATGCGACACTGAGATCCGAAGACGTATTGGGATGGCTAAGGACGCATTCTAAAAGCTGGGCAGAGTATTGCGAGACAGGAGGAATTTTGGTAACGAAGAAAAGGATACTGAGCTGTTGCGTGACATATGTCTTTTTGTACGGCAGCGATTTCCTCAGAGATGAAGAAGAGAATGGAGGCGACGAGATGTGGTTCCACAGAAAGATACTAAGAATAGCATGGACCAAGTGTGTGAGCAACGATGAGGTCTTAGGATGCAAACAAAGAGGAGGCTTGTACTTAACATCAGGAAGAGGCAGCTGAAGTTCCTGGAATACATAATGAGGAAGGAGGGTCTGTAGAATATGATACTCACGGGTCGAATAGAGCGAAAGGGAGACAAGGGAAAACAACGCATGACATCCCTAGCGGGCTTAAGCAAGTGGATGACAGAACGTGGTCTGGGGGTGGTAGTAGAGGGAAGGAACTTGTTGAGAGCTGCAAGGGATAGAGGGAGGTGGAGAGCTATGATCGCCTGAAAGGACACGGCATATAGAAAGAAAAGAAGTCTTTTTGGTATCTCTCCTAATCCCTGTTCAGCCAAACATTTGCCCAAGCTCATTAGGTAAGTCATGCGTTGCTCCCCCCTTGTCCTGTTCGGTGAATGTGGGACCGCGTCCGGTGCAATCACTTTTGCTAGTTCGCCTCCCTCACCAAAATTTGTGTAATCTAGTGGATTTTGTTCGTTGTATAGATGCCAAAAAATCTCCAACACAGCTCTTGATCTACTTTGACAGGCTGTTGCCATGTTGATCTGAGCGAAACTTCGATCGTACTGTCTCTTCCACTCCAGGAGATCCTGCTGGAAAAGGTGTAAACTTGCCAACAGAAGAAACGATAATTTAATTAAAGGGGAAATGTGAAATGTAAAAATCGTACAACAGCTCTGGGCCGGTTCCTTCCAAAATCACACCATTTCGATCGTTTAGGTATTCAGAGATGTCTGTTTGTTAAGTAATGTTGGTGGTACTAACGTGTTAGCAGGAAATAATTTTCACGTACGATTTTTCTATAATGCACTATAAATGGTGGGGTGGGGGTGTCCATTTTCTCTCCTAGGCATGCACTCTGAAGATCTCTGGGTAACTCTCTCAGACGCTACATTAAACACTAATTTCTGCGCAAGCGTAATCCGTGTATATAGACTTCAGTCCGGGTATTGACTCGATTAATTAACGTTAAAACAGTAACAAAGCACATAGTGAGTTTCCAAGCGTAGCTTAGATGTGGCACAAGGCCGAAAGTAAGGGGCACCTAGTGAGTATCGAACTTACTACGCAGTCGTAATTGTTCTAGCGAGACAAGCTTGCTAACCATTACACCGCCTCAAGGTGTCCTAGTGATTTTCCAAGCGTAGCTTAGATGTGGCACAAGGCCGAAAGTAAGGGGCACCTAGTGAGAATCGAACTTACTACGCAGTCATAATTGCTATAGCAAGCCGGGCTTGCTAACCATTACACCGCCTCGAGGTGCCTAAATGATTTCTCAAACATAGCTTACATGTGGCACAAAGCCGAAAGTAATGGGCACCCAGTGAGAATCGAACTCACTACTCAAACGAGACAGGCTTGCTAACCATTACACAGCCTCGAGGTGCCTAAATGATTTCCTAGGCGTAGCTTAGATGGGGCACATTACAACATGTCGAAGTGCCCTAGTGATTGTCTAAGCGCGGTTTAGATGTGGCACAGAGCCGAAAGTATGGATCCCCCAGTGAGGATCGATACCGAAAATTCTTGCTGCAGACTTTTGGCAAATCCATTAGTTACATCATACCAATTTCCTTGGACATTATTTACCATATTCGGACTATTGTCCTCATCTTTGTCACCATATTTATTACAACGTGTCGGCCGTTGTACGCTCCGGCTTTCTTCAGGTTTGTTGGAATGTCGAACTGAACCCTTTATTTCGCTCACTGGGATAGACTGTTCTAGTTCCACGTGCCATGTTTAGTGGATGTCAGCTATCAGTTATCTGAAAGTTCTCCTCTGCCTTAACCGGGTATTGGACTCACACTCTTTGGGTCCTGTCACTGGATCTAACTGACGCCTTTATCCACTATGTCATGTGTCCTTAAGGACATCAGTGTATGAATTCTGGGTATTTCTGTGTATTATAAACCTAATGTCTTCAGCAACCATTTTAACAGTTCTCGTATTGCAATTTTTGCTGTTATCATATATTATTATCGCTTTTCTCTGGCACTCCTTATTACTGGTTCCCATATTGTATTCATTTCTATGCTTAGTCGGCTCAGGAGATTTTTGTGGCCTAGCATATGTGCTGGTTCCTTAAGTTTACGAATTTCCCAATGGTGTTCCTTGTCTATGATCTCAACCTGATCCCACAGAGGGCGGTGATCTCCCTTCTCTCTCCATATGTGGTCAGAAACTTCCTTGGAGTTATGTCTTTGAGTTTGACCAGAGTGTCCATTATACTAAATCTTAGTTTAATTTGCTTTCAAACTTTTCTGAGGCTCTCCTTATGAATATTTTATGGGTTTATTGTTAAAAGAAGAAAACCTGAAGGTATTGAAAATCCTATGGACTTTTGGCAAACTCATTAGTCATGCCACGTCAACTTCCTTGGGGTTAAGGTGTTGGGTCGGGGCAAAGTGTCAGTTATGCTGAGTTTTACTTCATCTTGTTTTCCCAGGTTCATAAGTATTTTAGAGGTTTAAATTTTTATTTGAAACTGAAATTCCCTCTAGCTCTAATCCAAATAACCACTCTCCATTGTATTTTGATTCTAATATCTCTACTCCTTCAATCAGAATTCTCTCAATACCTCAATTGACTAACCATTTTTCATGAAGTAGTACAAAATGCCGTAAGCTTCAATTTAATTGATAATGGCTCGCAATTGTTAACTGGAGAGCTGAGTTCTGTAGAGAGAAAAGGACGACCAAAGAGACGGGACCAATGAAAGTAGTTCACCGGATGAAAACCCGGTGAATGTAAAACAATATAAATACGAGCCAAACAGCACCCAGACATTCCATTTCACACTGCGCGACGAAGTAGTTCACACGTTACAAGTTCCAATTCCATTTTTTTAAGCGTTTTGCCTCAAGCAAGGCGGGAAGCCACTAGCACGCGAGGGGTTACAGAGAGTTGGAGCGAGAGCAAATAGGAGTGATATAGAAAAGGATGAAGAGAAGGATAGGGGATAGATCAAGGCATCTGGAGACGTCGATTGAAATTATATTTGAATAGTTGGAGATTAGAGCTATCAGGAAAACAGGAAAAGGGGAGGGAGTTCCACAGACGAGAAGTGCGAGACATGAAGCTATTGGAGTAGAAGAGACGGCTACATTCAACAGTCTCGGCAGTGAAAGGGTGAGAGCGAGATGCCAATCTAGTTGAACGCTTAAATTCATGAAATCTGGGAACCAGCGAAAGCAGCTCATCGGAGCAGCTACCATGAAAGTATTTGTAAAAAAAGACAGAGGGAGGCGACGCCATATTCACTTACGTACAAATGCCCTTGAGAAATGTATGGATCCACCTCCTTTCCTCCAGCTATGGGTTAATTAGTATGACTTGTATTACTAAATCATTATTATCTCCCAGAAAATTCTTACAATCTAAAATCTGACTTTAAATAACATGCAAAGGGTTGATAAGCCGTAGAAAATGAACGAATCAATCACTGTTAAAAATCTTTAAACCACACATATATCTCTAGTAATTATATCCACATAAAAATGTATATGCTCAAAAGTATGAGTATCAGCTACCACGTATTCAATTGTGAAGGCAGAATAACATATATCGTATTTTTATTACTTCAGATATCCCAAGAAAATAAAATTTCGGCATTAAAAGACCCATAACTTTTTGATATGCCGTTAAACAAATAAATAAAATAAAATCCATGAATTAGTATGACTCACCAGGGCCACTTCTCTGCCATTTATTTACAAAAAAAAAGTTATGTTGGTCAGTTACTTTCCCTCTGTTTCTCTGGCTTTCAATAAGTCATGTAAATTGTACCCCACCAACCAAATAGTAGGGGTACTATGGCCAAAGCCGTTTAGGGCATGATAACCTGACAAAACCCATTACACTTCAACTTGGTTTTCCTTCTCCTAGACTGTTTCCCACATCGATGCAAGAAAGCACAGTTAGTCCTACTATTTAACCCATATATGGGTACGGGAGAAAAGAGATAGATTTATACATTTCCCGAGGGTATTTGTGCGAAAGTGAACGTGATGAACTTGACCGCAATTCGAACTCGGGTTGCCGATTTCTATTTCCAAGTACGCTAATCGTTACCGTACACTAGACTAAGTTCAATAGCTGAGTCAAAACTAATTTATAACGTCAGTCAGAAGAGATGCTGTCAACTATTTTAAAAATAGCCTTTCCTCGCTGTCGTCGGATTCAATTATTGACCAACTCGGTAATAGCCACGAATTAGTTAATGCTTGGGTAATTTTTTATTGAAAAGGAATTTAGAAGATTATTGATTCTTTTTTTTCTGTAGCTGTGCCGAGACAAAAAACGTAGGAGAAAATCCACAAAACCGTATATAATCTAAATTGGTAAAGGTCACCTAGCGTTGCCCGTCCGCCTTACGGGTTAAAATAACTCCCGAGGTGATTTAATGAAAACTTCGATTGTGCTGTATCTATTTTTTCTTAATGCTATCTACCTTCGAGACACAGGCGATTGCGGTTCTCCGTAGGTTCATTTTCATGATTTTGTAGTGAGTTTATTAACCTTAGAACACTAACCATCAATTAAAGTTAAAGTTACTATTAAATATAAATCTTTATTTGAAATATTTTACATGCAGGCACTTCAAACTTTGTACTTTGAGTTAACATTAATAGGAACTGAAAAACATTATTTAGGTAATAAAATCACGTACTGAAAATTGAAATTAAAAATAGGAAAATTTGCGCTGGGTACTATATACCCGTGGTTAGTGTTCTAGGGTTAAAGGTGAGCATTATATCAGAATCTGAAATGATTTTGTTACGATTAAGTAGCGACTTCCATCCTAATTGGGTGCTCCATACTTTTGGCCTTGTGCCATATCTAAGCTACACTTAGTAAATAATCAATCCTTCCTTCCATCCTTACTTTTTTCATTCTTTGCTTCATGCATATTCTTGTTACTATTCCTTCCTTCCTTCCTTCTTTCCTTCCTTCCTTCATTCATTCTTGCTGATTTCTCTTGCTATTCCTTCCTTCCTACCTATTCTTAATATTCCTCCATTCCTTTGTTTTTTTCCATTCATTCTTTCCTCATTATTCTTCTTACTATTCTATCTTTCTTTTTTTTTTCTTCCCTTTCTTCTTTACTCCCTCCCTTCAATCCTTCATTCATTCATTCATTCATTCATTGATTTTTTCTATTTCTTTTGCCATTCCTTTCTTCCTACTTTCCTTCCTACATTCATTCCTGCCTATTCTTCTCACTATTCCGTTCTTCCTTGTTTCTTAATTCCTTCCCACCTATTCTTCTTACTATTCTTTCTTTCATATGTTCCTTCTTTCCTGTGACTTCTTCCCTTTTATCCTTATGGTTCTTCAAACTATTCCTTTCTTATATCTCTTCTTTGTATTTTTCCTCGCATTCTGTTTTCGCATTGAGTTCTTTACTTCCTTCCATCTTTTTTCACGTCTTTCTTTCTATTATTTTGAGTTCATCTTTCATACTTCATTCTTTCATTCGTTCCTTCCTCTTCATTTTTCCCTCCTTCCTTCCTATTCTTTTTACTACTCCTTCCTTTCTCTCTACTATTCCTTCCTGCCTTCGTTTTTTCCAATTCTTTTTACTATTCCTTCTTCCTTACTATTCCTTCCTTCCTTCATTCCTATTATTTTACAATTCCTTCTTTCTTTCCTACTTACTAACACTTCTTTCCTTTCTTCCTTCTTATTCTTCTTAGTATTCCTTCCTTCCTTCCTTCATTCATTCATTCATTCCTTCCTTCCTTCCTTCCTTCCTTCCTGCTTACTATTAATTCCTTCCTTCCTTCCTATTCTTTTCATTATTCGTTCCTTCCTTCCCTTCTTCCACCTTACTATTCTTTCCTTCGTATTCATTTTCCTTCCTTCCTTCATTCCTTCATTCCTTCCTTCCTTCCTTCCTTCCTTCCTATTCTTATTACTATTGCTTCAGTCTTACTATTCCTTCCTTCCTCTTTACTATACCTTCCATCATTCCTACCTTCCTTCCTTCCTTCCATCTTCTTTCCTTTCTATTCTTTTTACTATTCGTTCCTTTCTTCCTAGATCGTTACTATACTTGACTTCCTCCTTACTATTCCTTCCTTCCTCCCTCCTTACTATGCTTTCCTTCCTATTCATTTTATTTTTCCCTTCCTTCCTTACATACTTGCTTCCTTCCTATTCTTTTTACTATTCCTTCCTTTCTTCCTTCCTTCCTACCTATACCTTTTACTACTCTTTCCTTCCTCCTTATTATTCCTTCCTGCCTTCCTTCCTTCCTAACATTTTTCCTTCCTTCCTTCCTTCCTTCCTTCCTTCCTTCCTTCCTTCCTTCCTTTCTTCCTTCCTTCCTTTTTTCCTATTCTCTTTACTATTCCCTCGATCCTTCTTACTATTCCTTCCTCCCATCCTATTCTTTTTATTATTTCTTCCTTTGTCCTTACTATTCCTTTCTTCCGATACTTTTTACTATTCTTTAGTTCCTTTCTCCTTACTATTCCTTCCTTCCTTCCTTCCTTTCTTCCTTCCTTCCTTCCTTCCTACCTACCTATCTACCTATTCTTATTACTATTCTTTCCTTCCTTCCTTCTTTCTTACTATTCCTTCTTCCATACTATTTTTTCCACCTTTTTTCCTTCTTTCCTTCATTATCTTTTTACTTTTCATTCCTTCTTTCCACCTAAACTATTCCTTCCTTCCTTCCTATCCTTTTTACTTTTTCCTTCCATCCTTCCTTCCTTCCTTCCTTCCGTCCTTTTCTTTTTACTATTCCTTCCTTCCTCTTTACTAATCCTTCTTTCCTTCCTTCCTTCCTGCCTATTCTTTTTACTATTCCTTCCTTCCTTCCTTCCTTCCTTCCTTCCTTCCTTCCTTCCTTCCTTCCTTCCTTCCTTCCTTCCTTCCTGCCTATTCTTTTTACTATTCCTTCCTTCCTTCCTCCCTTCCTTCCTTTATTCCTTCCTTCCCCCTCCCTCCTTCCTTCTTTTCTTCCTTATTTCCTTCCTCACCATTATGTCAAATGTTTGATTTCTAATGCTGAATAAGATTCCTTCCATCTTCCCTTTTATTTTCTATTCTTCCTTTCTTTTCTTTCTCTTTTTTCCTGTCTTCAACACCATTATGCCAAATGTTCCTTTTTCTGACGCTGAATATTTATACCGGATGTCAGAGGAGACAAGTTCTGCAAAGGAGCAGGTGCAAATCCTCCTTCTCCAAATATGTCTTCTTTTTACGGGGGCTGGTACTTCAGTTACTCGGCACACTTTCGTTTGGAATAACATTTCTTCCACATTGCATAGTTTCTGAATATCTTTAACGAAATCAACCGAAGAATTATTGGTGAGTTTGTAGAAGACGTACTGTCGCTAACTGATTTTTTTATTTTATTATTAGAATATTGTGATACTGTTAGCGATCATATTATGACGCCTAAAAAATTGGGGGTACATGCCTGGTATTTTTTCCTATATTTTTGGAGAGGTTTCACTAAAAACAAACAATATATATATAAGAGATTTAAAAAAAAACACATTACGTAGGCACCTCCTCTTTTTTTGCGGGAAAACAGATAGCGTAATGAAAAAAGGCCACAAACTTAACGAAAATAAGTTTTATCGTCAAAATGTTTATGTTATTATTAAAATGAAAGACCAAAGTATTTTTTAATTATTTTTTGAAATTTTTTAATCCTTTCTAACACGTTCGAAATTTTGGTTAAAATCTTCTTTTGTTTACGTCATCGCGGGGGTATGAAAATAAAATTGTTTTTTTTTGCGCTTTTTTCCGTTGAAAACACATTGATTTGGAAATTCTTGTAAAAATCAAATAATTGTCCGATTTTAATTAAATTTTCAAGACTTATTCATAAATGAATGAAATCATTTTTGAAATATTTTTTTAGAAAATTTTCGTAAAGTTTTTTTTAATATGTTACCCCCCCACACTTATTTAATTTCATGAAATTTCGCACAAAACCTTTCTATTTCCTGAATTAAAAGAAAGTAAAAGAAGAACGAACGAAAGAAAGAAACAGAAGAACGGAAGAAAGAAAGAAACAGAAGAATGAAAGAAACAGAAGAAAAAACAGAAGAAAGAAACAGAAGAATGAAAGAAACAGAAGAAAAAACAGAAGAACGAAAGAAAGAAAGAAACAGAAGAATGAAAGAAACAGAAGAAAAAACAGAAGAACGAAAGAAAGAAACAGAAGAAAAAACAGAAGAAAGAAGGAGAGAATTAGAAGAAAGAAATAAAAGAACGAAAGAAAGAAACAAAAGAAAAAACAGAAGAAAGAAAGAAAGAAAGAGAAGAAAGAAAGGAAGAAAGAAACAGAACAAAGGAAGAACGAAAGAAAGAGAGGAAAGAAAGAGAAGAAAGAAAAAGAAGAAAGAAACAGAAGAAAGAAAGAAAGAAATTGAAAAATAAAGCGTAATGAATGAATGAACGAAGGAGTGAACGAATAAAAAGGACAATTAACAGTTCTGAGGCGAGTAATGAGGAAAGAGAGCTTGGAGAATTTGACACTCAAAGGACACTCTGAAGAATCAAAGGGAAAACAGTGATTTTCCTACCTAATGGGCTAGTGTAAATGATGTTGGAAAGATTGATATGGAAAAAAAAAACATTGTTCAAAGCAGCTTTTCTCAACCATTTCTTTCTTGTTGCCCCGATTTCGTGCCCAAAATTTTCTGGCCACAGATAAGTTTAAAAAATCAAGAGGACATCGACGTGGTGTAGTGGTTAGCCTTCTGGTCCTTACTGGATAACTGATATTTTCGGCTTTTTGTCACATTTAAGTTACGATTAGTAAATCACTATAGCAGAAAATATAACACAAATAACTATACATTTCCTGGTGTTTATCTATCAGACTGACATCCGTATCTTGGTTCAACTTTAGAGGTAAGTCTCCTCTCTTTTCAATTGAAAAGTCTTTCCAACCCTACACAATGAAACAAAAAGAAATGTTTCAAATAAATTTGAATATATGACGCGTTCGACGGAGGAGGGGCGTATTCAACAAAAGATCGAAAATTGCTTTTTTTTTTTCACTGCAAATTATTCATTATATCATATCCAAGTATTTTACAAAGAATTAGAACTGATTACACAATATTTTCAAGCTTAATTTAGGTTTAGAGTTTTTTGAGGTGGATAGAATCGGCGAGAAATCAAACAGAGAACAGATTTTTTTCCCCTAATAATTCTACCTACATGCAGACTCTACCCAGCCTAAAAAAATAATGTCGGATACTTTCCACCGTCACTCTGTCTATTTCTCACATTCGAAAATTCCGAAATGGAGCCTCAATCTCCGTGATTCATTTTTGTCACCTGGTTAATATTAATAAAGGTTTTTCGTACTGATTTCATCGGTACCCTTTCGTTTGACTTTGTTTTATTGACCAACTTATCTTCGCTAGTTTATAGACTATATGAAACATCAGTGGACCCTTTTTTCTAATTATATATATATATATATATATATATATATATATATATATATATATATATATATATATATTCTGAAAATAAGATAAATTGGTTTTAAAATGACAACTGGAAAAAATCTTTTACTTTTTACCGACGCGTTTCGTCTTCCGAATTTATCAAGGCAAGCAATGAAAGCGAAATGCTTTGTAGCCATAGTTACCATCAAATGCAAAATTTCCAAAAGAGATGCTCTTGCCTAAGCCTGTTTCTGGATATTGGTAACTTTCTTTTTACGAAGAGTTTGTTTTTGGTTTTCCATGTTGACAATATAGCTAAATTTCCCAAGAACTAAGAATTTTTTCCAATTGTCAGTTTAACAATTATTTCTGGGAACTATTTACATTATTCAGACTATTGTCCTCATCTTTGTCGCTATATTTATTACAACGTTTCAGCCGTTGTACGCTCTGGTCTTCTTCAAGTGGTTGGAATGTCGAACTGAACCCTTTATTTCGCTCACTGTGGTAGACTGTTCTAGTTCCACGTGCCATGTTTAATGGATGTCAGTTATCAGTTATCTCCTGTTAATTCCCCTCTCCAAGTTCTCCTCTGCCTTAACCGGGTATTGAATTCACACTCTTTGGATCCTGTCACTGGATCTAACCAACGCCTTTAACCACTGTGCCATGTGTTCTTGACAAAGATGAGGACAATATTCCGAATAATGTAAATAGTGTACATAATACCTAATCTCAGAAATATAGACAGATACTGAAAGGTCGAAACGTTGTAATAAATATGGCGACAATGATGAGGACAATAGTCTGAATAATGTAAATAGTGTACATAATACCTCATCTCAGAAATATAGACAGATACTGGATGGCCGAAACGTTGTAATAAATATGGTGACAAAGATGAGGACAATAGTCCGAATAATGTAAATAGTGTACAATATATCTCATCTCAGAAATATAGACAGATACTGAATGGCCGAAACGGTGTAATAAATATGGCGACAAAGATGAGGACAATAGTCCGAATAATGTAAATAATGTACATAATACCTCATCTCAGAAATATAGACGGATATTTCTGGGAAATTGTATTTTTTTAAATATTATTTTTGATGGATACTCATATTTGAGTGAACGCTCTATTTTTAATTAGATAGTATGTAAGGATTTTATTTCGAGACAAGTAGTATATATATATACCAGCCAAAATGTTATTGGTTTTACAAAGTTTTTAGGTATTGTAGTGCTTATCAATATTTATTAGTTTAACGGAAAAATCAGGCTAGTTTATTATTATTCGAATTTATGCGTACGTGTCGAGTATCCTGATCATGTGTCCGTTTCGCTTTTTGTTTCTCTTTTTAACTTTGGATTTGATTAAATCATAAGGAGAAGTTCTGTCCGTTAACTTTTTCATTAAATTTTTCAAATTAGTTGTTTTGTGATATCAGTAAATTTGCCAAAACTCATATTTAATTTTATTTTATATTAGCAGCATGGCCCGGCATTGCCCGTGCTTGATTCAAAAATCGTACGACTCATACAGCAATCCCTTTCACGTGACTTAAAATATTTTTGCCCTTCCTTGTCTTTAAAGGAGTGTCCTTTGCCGTGCTGATGTTGCTACATGCCTTACTTCTTGCCTATCTCACACTGTGATTTTTTTCTAAGCTCTATACTAAACATTCAATCTGTTACGAAAAAAGAACTAAACAAAATGAACACAAAACGATCAGCTTTAAAAAAGGACTCGTAACTGGAAAAACCGAATGAAAAAGAATGTTAACAACAAATATTTTTTCACACCCAACCCAGTTCTGCGGATTCAGAATCAACGTTGAGTTTAAGCAAGCGAATGAGCCAATTGGAGTAAAGTGTCATGCAGATTTAAATTTTTCCCACTTGTGACGAATGCAGCTATCGATTTTTTTTTGCATGCTAGCATGCTAGTTAACATTCGTGTTAGTCAGCTGTTGGCTCTCACGCTGGCCAATAGAATATTCCTGTCTATTCGTGGCGGCCAGCTATAGGATCTCACTCTTGCCAGTATAAAATGGCCGCAAACTACATGAAAACTGCCGTAGAAGCATGAAAAAAATCGATTATTTCCACTATTGATGGGAGTTGGGAAATGCAAAGTCGGTCTTGGCCTTCCCACTAACTTGGAGCATTTGCATGTAAATTTTGGTGCAAATCCGTCGAAAATTGCGGCCGTGCATTCGTTACACACACACACACACACACACACACACACACACACACACACGCAAACATCCTGCCTTTTATAGATAGAGATTATTTTCTTCCCTAGTACTTTCGAATGTTGCTACATTCGTTTTCAATGATTGTTTTGTGTATAAGTAGGCAACTGTTCCCAGGTTTGATGGAAGTAATGTCAAATAACTCAAGGTAACGCTAAATAAACGGTCAAACTGAGAAAAAAAATCAGTTAGATTGATAGACAGCTAATAAGTCAAAGATTGGGATAGATAGATTTGAGTGATTCGGGCTTTTTTTACGGATTATCAACCCTTTGCAGGCTATTTACAGCCAGGAAATATTTTTAGACCGTAAGAATGTTTTGTTTGTTTGTGGAGATAATCGTGGTTTCGTGAGACAAGTCTAACTAATTAACCCATAGCTGGGGAGAGAAGAGGTGGATTCATACATTTCCCAGGGACATTTACGCGTAAATGAATATAACGAACTCAATTGGAATTGGAACTCAGCTCTCTGATTAACAATTGCGTGCCATCACTTTCAAATAGTTAACCCCCAAAATGGGATCAAGACACCATGAAAAATAGGTTTGAATACCAGCAATACATTTTTTAAAACATTATTACCAGCAATGGATTTTTGAAGAAAAAAATGATTACCAGAATTACATTATTACCAGCAGTACATTTAAAAAAAATATTAACAGCAATACATTTTTTGAAAAAAAAAATATTTGCATCAATACAATTTAGTAAAACAATATTAGCAGCAATAATAATATTGTAAGCATTAAATAACCCATTGAGGTTGATATGCCGTAAAGCAAAACAAACCAAATCAATATATACTGAAATAGATAGATAGATAGATAAAAAATATTACCAGCAATAAAAATATTGTCGGCATTAAATAACCCATTGAGTTTTATATGCCGTAAAACAAAACCAACTAAACCAATATATACTGACATAGATAGATAGATAGATAGATAGATAGATAGATAAAAAATATTCCCAGCAATAAAAATTTCGTCGGCATTAAATAACACATTGAGGTTGATATGCCGTAAAACAAACCAACCCAAACCAATATATACTAAGATAGATAGATAGATAGATAGATAGATAGATAGATAGATAGATAGATAGATAGATAAAAAAATATTACCAGCAATAAAAATGTTGTCGGCATTAAATATCCCATTGAGGTTGATAAACCGTAAAACAAATCAAACCAATCGAAAATTGGTCACTGTGTCGTGCCAGTAAATGTTTCTCGCCAGAATCCATCGTGCACATTTACAAATCTACCATTGGTTTGTGCATTGGATACTGTTGCCATATCTGTTCTTGTGCTCCTGCTGTACATCTCAAGATTCTTGTCAAAATCCAAAGAAGGATCTGTAATGTAATCAATCCTGAATTGGCATCTCAATTTCAGTCTCTTTCTCAACGACGTGGCGTGGCTTCACCTTGTCTTTTCTACAAATATTTTCATCGCATCTATTCTGATAAACTTTTTTTCATGTTGCCCCCTCTACATGAATTTAAAAGTTCTACTTGATTGGCAACTAAGTTCCTCCGTTTTAATATTGAACTAGATAGATGGTAACAGCCACTTTTACTCTAACAATTTCTTTTCTCGCACTTCCCACCCGTGGAATTCCCTCCCGCTTTCTTGCTTCCCTAATAACTACCTTCTTCAAAAATTCAAATGCAACGTAAATGGCTCTCTTCTGACATTTTTTTAAACCTGTTCTTTTTTGTCCTTTCTTTAATCCTCCCCATTCCCTGTTTTCTCATTCTCTTTCACTTTCACTCCTTGTAAACCCCTGTGTTCTAATAGCATTGTCTCCTTGCTTGGGGTGAAATGATTAAAAAGAACTTGAACTACAAAATATTTGTTCAGCTCTATTCACATCACTATGACCTTGTAATTAATCCTCTTGAATCAGATAAAGATTTCACCAGGACTAGCCCAGTGTTGGCCGTAATGGCCACTTGATTCATTTTGCTCTAGAATAGCGATAAGATGGGAATAGTCGGCTGTCTTGGAAACTCAAACAGCCATCATAATAGCAGCTAATGAGTTTGAATGACAACAGCAAAAAAATAACCTGAATTCGAGCTGCGTTCTGTTTCTCGGTAAAATAAACATTTTTGGTTTCATGTGTCGACTGCTTCCCTTCATTTTAATTCCTTATCAGCCACTTCTCTCATTTGGCTACACTCCTCGCCATCTTTCCATCTCATTCTTATATAATATTTTCACGACCTCAGACCCTTTTTTTTATCAGAAGTTCTATGCAACTGGCTCAGTTTCACCCGAAAATCTTTTAGAGATATAAACTCCATTTTTTCAAGCACTTAAGATAGTTTAGAAGTTCTGCCCGGTTCCCTGATCAAATACAAATTTTCCTTTTCAGAATTGTTTTTCGTTTCTTTTTTTTTAACATTCTTTTTAGTTATTTTACTAAATTTACTTTAGTTTGGCATAAGGCTACAAGAATTCAGCACCCAGTGCACATCGGACTTCCATTTCAGTATTAATAACTAAATTGTATTTCAAGGCGATAAGATTAATTTTGTTTATCATGATCTCTACATATTTCATTTTCTAAATAATTTATAGGGAGTATAATTTATAGGGAGTACAAAATTAAAATTATAATTTTATTCTTGAATATACTGTATACCTGCTGAGAGCAAAACGGTGATATGCACCTCCAAAAGAGTGTTTAAAAATAAAAATAATCGAAGCTCTTATTATAAAATAACGACAAACTAATGCTAAATAACATCGATAATGAACACGGCCATAATGTACTGGCTGTATTTGGGAAATACGAATATGTCTAATTTTCAGCAATTCTAAAACTGTCCAAAATAACACTGTCGCACCATTTATTATAGTAGTATAACTAAGACGGTTGAAGAAGGCTATTGGATTAGCCGAAAGCGCTTGGAATGAACAAAAATTTGAACAATTTCTACACTCATTAAGTCTAGCAAGGAAAACAGTAGTTTGTATACAAGAAAAATATTGAAAAAAAAGTAATAAAAGTACGGTGTCAGTCTTGTTTAAAAAAACATATATTAAAGAAAAGTTTGCTAAGTACATAACTATATATATATTTTAAGACATTTTTTATGTTTATACGCTATTTATATATATATATATATATATATATATCTGTATATCTTGTATATATATATATATATATATATATATATATATATATATATATATATATATATATATATATAGTCAAACCTAATGAGCCAGACACACCTACCAAGGTTTCACTTAGGCAGATCGTCAGGTTGTTTACTCGTATCGGGGTTTTTTCTTTGGGCCTTGAACCTGTATCTGTGCGATTATTTTCGACAGACTTTCATGTTCCTGGCTCTTTCTTTTTTTAAAACCTTTTTTTTCCTTCGTGATTGATTTGGCTATTGTTAAATCAAGAGTTCGAAGGTTTTTTTCGGCCCGAGTATAGTTACCTATATTTTTATATATATATATATATATATATATATATATATATATATATATATATATCTGTATATCTTTTTGAATCTGTAGGTCTGACGAATTGGATCGTTCTTACGATTCCAATGGAATAAATTATGACCATGGAATATTAGTGTTTAAGTCTTTTTATTATATCTTTACTCTGTCCTGGACATCGAGTTCTACATGGATCATATCCTCTTGGAATTATTTTTATACATATATGTATGTGTATATATAATTGCATATGTATGTGTACATTCACCACTAATATTGTCTCTCTCTCTCTCTCTCTCTCTCTCTCTCTCTCTCTCTATATATATATATATATATATATATATATATATATATATATTAAAGAAAAACAAAAGGAATTGATGGAACCAACGGACAACTTGCCAAAACCTAAAAGTATTATCCAGATCAAGTCTCGAATAAAAACGACAATACTGAAAAGAAAAAAAAGAAAAAGGAAAAAGGCTTAAATTCATACCTCCCTGCTTAGTAAAGTGCTCGATGCCTGGATTGCCTAGACCGAGCAAAAAACGCTTAACAACATTAAATCCTATGAAAGGATGGTCCTAGTTGTAATCCGAGTTTTGGCGTCTGAAGATCGCGTAAGCGTATTTATATATATATATATATATATATATATATATATATATATATATGTGTGTGTGTGTGTGTGTGTGTGTGTCTGGGTGTGTGTGTCTGGGTGTGTGTGTTTTTGCCCTGTATGCCAAATGTTTTGGTGCTAACATCTTGATTTCGATAAATCGACTAAAAATTTAAAATTGGGGGCCTTTTTTCAAAAACAATTTATTATCTCACTTCCCTTCCTAATGAATTCTCTTTCTTCCATCTCAACAACAATAACAACAAAACAACAACAACAATAATAATAAATATAATATGAAATTAATCCATTATCGTATGAAGTTTGTTTAAAAATTTATCTCGCTTTTGACTAATTTACTTGTTTTTGACTTATCGTAATCCAAAGTTTGCTGGATGTTAATTTTTAGCTAACCACACTCTCTAAAAATTGAACAGTATAGACTAGCATTTCTCAACATTTTTAACCTTGTGGAGAACCCTTGAAATAGTTTTCATTTCGTAGGGAACCCCCTTGCATAAAAACTAGTATATATCATTGTTAAGAAAAAAGGCAATAGGGAATCTGTTGTTTTAGTCGACGCGTTTCGTCTAATGTGGACATTTCAAGGCGAAAAAGACGAAATGAATTTATTGAAACAAAGTATCTATAAATAAATGTCGTTAGCAAACAGAAGAATTTAGTAACGCAAGTTGATTCATAAGATCAACTGAGGTTTGGATGCAGCTGTGTTCCCTTCCCAAATCGAACCCGTAGGCCTCGACCGTGGTGATGGAAAGCGGCCGGATGGCATTACCATTTTCCCTTTTATGCGACCAGTGCAGATACATTTTCTGCCTGTAATTTGATCAGGTCCGCGGATGAGCCGGGGTCCGTCGCCCGGGACGCAGAGATAAAAAAAATAGTTAAATATTCTTCTCTTGCAGATAGATTTTTTTTACTCCTGTGACAGTGGAGACTTCTGGGGTCATTGGCCCTCGTTCGATGTCGTTCCTTCGGAGGATTGGCGCGATTGCGTCTCGATTAAGGAACGAGCCTCGCGAAACGGAGTGGCTCTTGTAGCGTGTCGCACTGGCGATGGTTCGAGATAATGCTTTCTCCATCATTGCGGCTGGCAGAGGATAGAAAAGAATTGTTTATAGTTACTTTGTTCTGGAATTGTCATCAATGGTCAACTGAACTTGCTTTGTTTCAAAAATAAAATATGCACAAATATAATATAAAAA
Organism: Acanthosepion esculentum; assembly: GCA_964036315.1. Lineage (NCBI taxonomy): Eukaryota > Metazoa > Mollusca > Cephalopoda > Sepiida > Sepiidae > Acanthosepion > Acanthosepion esculentum. The sequence continues at coordinate 16,644,333 of OZ038500.1, read as the reverse complement.
ATGGACATTTATATAATGATTTATATGTATATATATCTATCTATAAAAAGCAGTATGTGTTTGTGTGTATAACCGATGTTGCATTTTCCAACTCCCATCGATAGTGGAAATAATCGATTTTTTCATGCTTCTACGGTAGTTTTCATGAAGTTTGTGGCTATTTTCTACTGGCCAGAGTGAGAGCCTATAGCTGGCTGTTACGAATACGCAGGAAGATTCTATTGGCCAGCGTGAGAGCCAACAGCTGACTGACACGAATGTTAACTAGCATGCTAGCATGCCAAAAAATCGATAGCTGCATTCGTCACAAGTGGGAAAAAAATTTAAATCTGCATGGCACTTTACTCCAATTGGCTCATTCGCTTGCTTAAACTCAACGTTGATTCTGATTCCGCAGAACTGGGTTGGGTGTGAAAATGTATTTCTTGTTAACATTCTTTTTTCATTCGGTTTTTCCAGTTACGAGTCCTTTTTTAAAGCTGATCGTTTTGTGTTCATTTTGTTTACTTCTTTTTTCGTAACAGATTTAATGTTTAGTATAGAGCTTAGAAAAAATTCGCAGTGTGAGATAAGCAAGAAGTAAGGCATGTAGCAACATCAGCACGGCAAAGGGAACTCCTTTAAATGATAGCGATTTCTATATGAGTCGTACGATTTTTGAATCAAGCACGGGCAACGCCTGGCCATGCTGCTAGTATATATATATAAAAATATCCTCATTGGGTGCTCCATACCTTCGGCCTTGTGCCACATCTAAAAAGCTTCGGGTACCTCGATGTGGTGAAATGGTTAGCAAGCTTGTCTCGCTAGAAGAATTGCGACTGAGTAGTGAGTTCGATCCTCACTGGGTGCTCCATACTTTCGGCCTTGTGCCACATCTGAGCTACGCTTGTAAAAATCACAATGTAAAGAAGAGACTTTAAGCAACAGAAATGTGCTTAAAACAAGGAAAAGAGTACTGAACTGTTATGTGATATCTATATGGCAGTGAATGCTGGATAATCTCTTCATATATGAAGAAGTGACTTGAAGCAATTTATGGGGCACATAATGAGGAAAGAGAGTTTGGAAAATCTGATACTAACAGGACAGTCTGGACGCAAAACTAACAGAGGAAAACAAAGCATAACTTACTTTATGAGGTTGAGTAAATGGATGGCGGAAAAGGGTTTAGGAAAAATATAAAATGTACAAAATTTATTAAGATCTACAAAGGTGAGGAATTTGTGGAGAGCCAAGATTTCTAACGTCCTGAAGAGACAGGGCAGAACAGGATTTAGGAGAGATAACAAAAAGACAAAATTTATTAAAAACTACGACGGACAGGAAATCGTGGAGGGTCATGATCGTCATTGTTCTGAAGGTACACGGCACATAGAAGAAGAAGGTGCTTGAATAAATGGATGGCAGAACAGGGTTTAGGTGAGATAACAAAAAGACAAAATTTATTTAGAACTACGACGGACAGGAAATCGTGGAGAGTCATGACCGTCATTGCCCTGAAGGTACACGGCACATAGAAGAAGAATGAGCTTGAGTAAATGGATGGCAGAATAGGATTTAGGAGAGATAACAAAAAGCCAAAATTTCTTAACTACGACGGACAGGAAATCGTGGAGAGTCATGATCGTCATTGTTCTGAAGGTACACGGCACATAGAAGAAGAATGTGCTTGAGTAAATGGATGGCAGAACAGGGTTTAGGAGAGATAACAAAAAGACAAAATTTATTAACTACGACGGACAGGAAATCGTGGAGAGTCATGATCGTCATTGTTCTGAAGGTACAGGGCACATAGAAGAAGAATGTGCTTGAGTAAATGGATGGCGGAACAGGGTTTAGGATAAATAACAAAAAGATAATACTTATTAAGAGCTACAAAGGTGAGGCAATTGTAGAGAGTCATGCCGCCTACGCCGTGATTGGACCTCGCATAAAAAGTCAGATTATTACAATAACCAAGTTTTTCCAAAGTTACTCAAATATATAAACATTTTCCCCCCGTTACCAACCACTTTGGATTATAGACTGCATTCCTATCATTCCCGCCAACACATGACACAAACAGAAATATTTCGTTCATGGTAGTACGTGCATTGCAAATATCAAACGTCAAATAATTCGATACAAAGTTATACCGGGAGCCTTGAACCTTCCAAAAAAGAAAATCTAATAATCGTATTGAACCTACTGGCGTACTCCACGTATCCTGACCAGACAATGCCATCAAGATAAAAAAAATCCCTTCAATATTTAATCCCAACTCTATCGACATTAAAAATAAAAATATCTTTTTTTATATCTCTGTGAAATTTATTTTGTTAAGAGCAGACAGATTACTCTTGTTTTCTTGGCTTAGATTTTCTCATAGACTTTGTGGGAAAAAATAAAAACAAAACTATGAATAAAAAATAAATACAAAAATAAAATAAAATATAAAGTAAAGATGAAAAATAAAGATAAAATAAAAATGAAAATAAACAAAGTAAAAATAAAAATAAAATAAAATAAAGAATAAAATTAAAAATAAAAATAAAATAAATATAAATAAGAAACAATAAAAGTAAAAAATAAAAAACAAATTAAAAGAAAAATACTACGAATAAAATAGAAAATTGAAATAAAAATAAAAAGTAAAAATAAAAATAAGAAAAAAAATAAAAATGAAAATAAACAAAATAAAAATAAATATAAAATTAAATAAATAAAATAAAGATAAAGAATAAAAGTAAGATTAAATATAAAATGAACAATAAATATAAATAATAAACAATAAAAGTAAAAAAAACAAATTAAAAATAAAAATAAGCTATAAAAGTAAAAATGAAAATAAAATAAAGTAAAGGAAAGCAAACATTAAAAATAGACAAAAATCGATGTAAAAATGAAAAATAAAAATAAAAAAGAAGAATAATTCAAACAAGAAAATAAACAATAACATTATAGATAAAGATGACATGAGATGAAATTAAACAACAAAGTGAAAAATAAATAAAAGTAAAAAAATAATATATATAAATTTAAGAAAATTAAAAAATAGAAGTAAAAATGATAAATAAAAACTAAATTAAAAATAAAAATACAGATAAACATAAATAAAATATAAAGTATAATTATATAATTATAGCATACAGTATATATATATATATATATATATATATATATATATATGTATGTGTGTGTGTGTGTGTGTGTGTGTGTGTGTGTGTGTGTATTCAAAAATTATAACGTAAACATGTTACAATATCACTAAAAAAGTGTCTATTTTGAATCAACACTTCTGGTGTCTTCTCAAGTGATGGTGTCGAATGTAGAACTAGATGATTTTACATTCAACACCACCACTTGATAAGACACCAGAAGTGTTGAAACAAAATGGCTATTTTTGTAGTGATGTTATAACATCTTTATGCTATAATGTTTGAATAAATGATATTTGCTCTACTGTGAATTGAGCAATCTTTTAAAAATAGCGTTTTTGGTTATTTGAATTTTATTCTGTCTACACCAATCCTATACTTGATTATATATATATATATATATATATATATATATAAATATAAAAGTAGACATGGAAGTCAGCACTTAGAGGCGACAGTCTGTTTCATGCTAGTGCAATCGTCATTGCACTAGCATGAAACAGACTGTCGCCTCTAAGTGCTGACTTCCATGTCCACTTTTATATTTACACACGCTCTATCTCTGATATTGAGCACTTTACCCCATAAATATAGCACACTTTAAGACTATATTTCTGCATATATATATATATATATATATATATATATATATATATTCTGTTTATACATTATTTTAATAGATGCAATTTATTTAAGTAGATGCTCTGTTTTTTTTTATATAAATCGTATTTATTAACAAAATGTATAGACAGAAAATATATTAAATAATTGTCGAACTGAATCCATTTCAATATCTACACAGACACACACACGCACGCACGCACGCACACACACACACACACACACACATATATATATATATATATATATATATTAAATTTAAATAAATACAAGTAACCGTACAAAGAGAAAGGAGAAAGTGACGCCAAAGAAAGAGATAGCTAGACAGTGTTGTCGAAAGGACTGGCAAGAGATTTTACCAGACACAGGCGTCGCCAATGATCGGATCAAGTGGAGGCTTCTTGTTGCGAAAGCCATTCTTCCGCGCTCTTAATACTGAAAGAAGAAGAAGGAGGAGGAGGAGGAGGAGGATAAGGAGCGGTAGGAGTAGTAGTAGTAGGAGGAGGACGACGACGACGATCATAGTAGTTTCTGGACAAATTTCTGGGATCTGGTGTTATCAATGTGCTCCATTTTTTACAGTTATCAGCATTTTGTTGTAGTTATCACAACGTTTCGACCGTTATGCTTTTCGGCCTTCCTTAGGTATATAGGTGTATATCGATCCCCTTATTCAATCTAAAGTGTTACATTTAGTTGCAGTTAGACAGTGGGAATGGTGCTTTTATCTAGCTAATGCCTTTCCATTATGTGGGTGGTATTTCTGGTGCACCCTGTGTAATATATACCATTCAATAAATGCCATTTCTATTTAGTAAAACCACTGATACATTCACCAGCTTATAAAATCTGTAATACCCATCATATTATCTCAAGGTACGGGGGTGGGTGTGGCAATATAAAATTCATATCATGGTGTCCAATTTCGGTAAAATGTGAAGGATTTGGTAGTTGCAAAGATGTTAGTATAATTCTGTAATCGTGCAACACTCTAGCCGGTCGTCCAAGACTTCCAACACCGCGACTGCTCGCTTAAGTGACCGCTTCAATCTCGAGCTAACCTTATCCCACGTTGTGATTTAAGTTTGATCATAAGTCAGCCAAGATCGAATCATCGCACGTATCTTCGTGTTGGGCTGATCCAAGCAGGGCGATGATGTACAGGAAAAAAATAATAACACACGAATAAATTGAACAAAAGTAAATACTGTTTTTATATCAGTCCTCTGTATAATAATTGGTTTATATTAGATTTCTCATGCAATTAAATATCTGTCTAGCCCGCATCTAAATCAGAAGTGATAATATCGTCGACCTGGCAAAAATCTGGTTTGCTGTTGTTAGTAAAGTTTGGGACGAGGCTGAAGTCGGCGACTTTCGTCGGCAGATAATCACGTGGGCCTCTATTCTGTCTCTGGTCTCGTCTCCGACTCTTTTGCCACTTTTCTCTCTTCTGCGACTCGTCTCCTACTGGCGAATTCGCTTCGTGCATTCGTATTTATTGACATAATTTTGGGGAATTCCTTTCTCCCAATCTCTCATATCATTCATTACCTCTCACTAGACCTTCTCAGCGAGTGTTGGTGTGTTATTCACCACTCCCTGTCTCGAATCACTTTCGACCAGGAGAATCAACTCCAAATTCGTTGTTTACGAAAATGAAGTTTTCGCTTTACAGCTTGCATTTGCAGCTGTGTGTCAATCAACATTGCCCCCTAAGTCTGGGTCACTTTTCCATTGTTCAAACTGCTCGACAAGCAATTCAAGTCGTTTATGTGTGAATTAAATCTTCAATTCTTCCCACGGGTTTTTGGTATTAACCCTTCTCGTTTCAATGTCTCTCAGCACATAACACTTATGAGAAGAAGCTGCTCTAGTGGAACTTACTTCTCACCAATGAAATACGGAGGGAATGTGGGTGGTTCACTACAATGGGAGTGGCATGGCGGATCTTAGCCGAGCCGTGAAATTTAGAACTACTGGAATGAAGGAATGCAATTTGTCTGAACAGTTTCGATGGAAATTACGTTATACCAGCAAGAAACTTGCGACGTTTCGCCTGTAAGGAAAGGGGTTTTAGGGTGAAAGATAATTCGTCACCCACAAGGACGCGGAAACGGTTCTATCGAGGCTGGAAAGTAAAGACTGGGTAGCTCCTGCCCATAATAGGATGCATTACTCCATTTTCGGCCTGATCTAGCTCTTCTAAAGAATAGGGAACCGTTTTTCCAGGGTTGTTAGCAATGGATCATATCTCCGAGTTACCTTGACGCCCCCATTAAGTAATTCACACATCGGGTGACCCCTTTTGTTAGTAACCATATATTCTGTTTTCTTGTATTTAATAGTTAGCCATTCTTGTTTGTCTTCCTTGACAGCCTAAGAATAGTTCTTTTTTGTGTCGTCTCCATTCAGGAATTGTGTGATTATAACCCTCCACATCTTTCTATGGTTTGTAACGGAAAGTAAACCTTGTCTCTTTACAATCTCTTCTAGACACTGTTCTGTCATCCCATTTACACATACTCGTTTGGGAAGTTATTCGCTGTTTCTCTCTTGTCTTCAATAAGTGAATATCAAACTCTCCGAGATTTCTTCTTCAGTATGTTTCCCGATAGTTCATCTCTTTCCTTCCTCATTTTCCTTAAATTTTCCTCGTTACTGAATATATATATATATATATATATATATATATATATATATATATATATATATATATATATATATATATATATATATTGTTTGGCTTCAGTTCAGTTGTTTTCCTCTGTCTCCCTTTGTCTTGAGTATATCCTGTGAGCGTTAAATTCTCTAAGCCTACTTTCTTCGTTATATGGACTATTAATTTCAATTGTCTATTTCTGATGCTAGGCAGAAGTGTCAAATCTCCTCTTCATCTGTTAGGAAATTACCCAGCATGCACTGCCACTTTGGAAGATTGATCTTAAATAAAAGTTCAACACGCTTTTCTTCGCTTCTAATATTATTTTCAAGTTCCATAAAACATTAAGTTATTTCGAAAGCATTTTTGCTATTACAGTTTGCGTTCGGATTTCGCCGTCATATTTTGTTTCGTCTGATAAAACACTTCTAATTTGTACCAAGCATATTGGGCTGTCCGTTTTGCAAACAAACACATAGTCTGACGTCTTTGGGTACCTCAGCGTGGTGTAAGGGTTAGCAACATTAAAACTGAGTAGTGACTTCAATCCTCATTGGGTACCCTATTCTTTCGACTTTATGTAGCATCTAATCTGCGCTTAGAAAATCATTTTTGGGCACACCGACGTGGTGTAATGGTTAGAAAGATTTGTCTCGCTAGAACCATTACAACTGAATAGAGAGTTCAATCCTCATTGGGTACCCCATGCTTTTGGCATCCTGCCGCATCTAGATAAATCATTTTTGGGCACCTCGAGGCGGTGTAATGAGTAGCAAGATGGTCTCGCTAGAATCATTATGACGGAGAAGTGGCTTTGTGCCACATCTAAGTTACGCTAAGAAAATCACTATAGTCTGTCGTCTTACAGTTGCTTCACCTTCTCTTATTCATCTTTGATCAAATTATTCAGCATTCATTACCATATTCAAAGATTGCCATTATACAGGACTTCAAAACTCTTTGAGTCTTTACCTTTTCGAAGACAACTTTCACTATTACAATATTACTACGGAATTAGGTGTCGCATTCTTCATTGTATAATATATATATATATATATATATATATATATATATATATATATATATATATATATATATATATAAAGAAAAAGCCTACCCTCAACAATATTAACTACGAACAAAGCCACAACGTTCTAACCGTATTTGGAAATTAAAACACCCCTACTACACACTAAGACATACACATAATGCACACACTCAATTAAGCTGAAAAATCAAATCATCCTTGATAATGACTAAAGATATAGCCGAAAGAGCTCGGAAAAATAAAACATTTGGACAGTTCTTACACACCCTTTGTCCAGCAAAGAAAGCTCTTGTTCGTACACAAGAAAAATTAAATAAAAAACTTAACCGTAGTACCTTGTCAGTCGTTTTTAATGAAACTTGCATATATATATATATATATATATATATATATATATATATATATATATATATATATATATATATGTATGTATGTATGTATGTATGTATATATATATATATGTATATATAACATTTCCAATTCACATATTGATACATATTTTTTAATCCTACCTAAGCTTTTAAATATATATATATATATATATATATATATATATATATATATATATATATATATATATATATATACAAGTATAGGATTGGTATATACGGAATAAATTCCAATAACCAACAATTACTATTCTTAAAAGAGTGCTCAATACAGAGTAGAACAAATATAATTATTTATTCAAAAATTATAACATAAATATGTTATAAAATCACTACAAAAATAGCCATTTTGTTTCAACACCTCTGGTGTCTTATCAAGTGATGATGTTGAATGTACAATAAATGGTTTTAAAAGGTTCAAATTAATTAATCACCCCTCGCCAGGGGAAATATATATATATATTGTGTATATTTCGGCAATTTTTCATTAATGCGTGTTTCATTAAATAATAGACATATTGATTGATTTTCGCTTCCCCGTCTCGTATATACGAGTTTGTCGTTACTTTGAGCTTATTCAAGCAGCAAGAGCGGACTATCATTGTAGTTTCGTCTGTGTGTTGTTTGATTTATTGAAATTGTCATCTTTGATAATGGCTTATGTAAGCCGAAAGCTTAGATTGGATTTAAACATGTATCAATATGGTGTTTTCTTTCGTCTTTCAACGATAATGTGATTAAGCTTATTAGACAATATGAAAGGAACTTACTTAAAATAAATAGACAAAACCTGTCTATATATTATATATATATATATATATATATATATATATACATATATATATATAATATAATATAATTTTTTTTAAGAAATAGGATTCCTTCGCTACATAAGAGTTCTCATGTTTCAAAAACGAGAGCCGAAACCCTCAATATAATTATTGAAATTAAGTTGAATTAAGGTATCGAGTCCCGTTTCATCCTCAAGCAAAAATTTAGGTTCACTTGAGGATGAACCAGGACTCGATACCTTAATTTAACTTAATTTCAATAATTATATTGAGGGTTTCGGCTCTCGTTTTTGAAACATGAGAACTTTTATGTAGCGAAGGAATCATATTTAAAAAAAATATTATAATATAAGCTCTACTTCTGTATGGAGCACTGTCTTTTTAAAAATAAAAACAAAAATACTAAAGAACTCCGGAATATTTACCTAACGTGTTCTTTCCTATTTTTCTGCATACCTGCACACACACACACACACACACACACACACACACACACACACATATACATATATATATATATATATATATATATATATATATATATATATATATATATACCCAAGTTTAGGATTGGTATATACGGAGTGAAATCCAATAACCAACAATTAATATTCTTTAAAGAGTGCTCAATACAGAGTAGAGCAGATATAATTATTTATTTGAATATTACAACATAAATATGTTATAAAATCACGACAAAAGTAGCCATTTTGTTTCAACACTTCTTGTGTCTTGTCAAGTGATAATATAGAATATAGAATAAACGGTTTTAAAAGTTTCAAATTAATCAACGACCCTTAGCTAAGAGTAAACGCTGTTACATAAGCTAGAGTGGCCAATCAAAAAACAAGTATAGCGTGATTCGAAAAATTTGACAACTAAGCAAGGTTATCTAGATATTAAAAGATTTATAAAATTTGAAATTAAAATTAAAAGTAAAAAATTAAAAAATTAAAATTACCTATTTAGAAATCTAAATCAGATCTTTATTAAGTTTTAAATTGTAGAATTACCAAGGAGAAAAATATAAAAATAAAAATAAAAGATATATATGCTATTTAATTTATATTTTCATTGAAATTAAGTTGAAAGTTGTATTCAGAATCCCAGACAGAGATGTATACATTTTTCGTTTCATTTCAACATGTTAGTCGCCTCTCACGTGAAATCATTCGAACAACGGCATGTTAAGCGCTCGGACGTATTTAGATATATACACACACATACAAAAAAGCAAACCACACATAGGCAAATGCACTATACTTACACATACACATCGATACACACAGGCACATACATCTACATTCAATATGATCTAGACGGTCAAATGTCGAAGCTATTCATGGCTTAATATGTTATTAAGCGAATTTAAACTTGAAAAATAGCTAAACCGGTCCAATATACATAGATAAAATTTAAACAAATAACTATATATATATATATATATATATATATATATATATATATATATATATATATATATATATATATATGCATATATATATATATATATACACACACATACACATATATATACATATATACATTTTTGAAAACATATAGTTTTCGACACATTTACAGACAAAAGTAAATAACCACCTCCACTTATAATTGAACACTCGCACATCCGCATATAAATTAATGCATGCACCCGCATAGACACATATAAGGATAATAGGTACGCATATACAGACCTACGTACATAAACATACACATAGATAAGCACATATAAATATATTGACCCATACGTCGACGCAGAAAAGCAAATAAGGCAAGTGAAGAAATACATATAAAGATGCAACTATATACAAACACACACATACATACATACACATCTAGATGTATATACATAAGCACGCATGCATATATGCATATAAACTAAATATATATATAGACATTTACAAATACAAGTGTATACATGAAAAATTAAACAAACGTAAATTAAAACGACATGAGTATAAAAATGCATATACACATCCGCTAGTACATATATATACACACATACATACGCAACTCCACATAGATATATACACATATATATCTACAGACATACATATACATACATACATACACACATACAAACATACATATTCACAAATATATATACGCATATATACATATACATATATATATATATCTATATATATATATATATATAAACACATATACACACATACATACACACACATACACATATACGCACACACACATACATATACAAACACACATACACATATATACATAAACATATAGACACATGCATAAAAAAGGAAAAAGAAATAAGCATACATAGACCAACTTATATTCTAATAATATTCCAACAACATTATGATAAAATATATTAAAAATTAATCATAATTTAAGAAAAGAACAACGGTCTGTAAACAATTAAAGGTACTTTATCAACAAAAGTAGATTTTAGTTTGTATCTATGATACACTCCAAGACACTAAAGCCTACATACAAATACACATACAATGACACACCAACATATATATATATAAATATCTAATCATATATAAATACCCATATCGACACATCCAGATAAACAATACACAAACAGTAGAGCGTATAGACACCCACACATACATATAAATATACACCTATATACATACACATATACATAAACATATACATATTTAAACATACATATATATACATATATATGCATATATAAACTTATACATATACATAGAAACATACATACTACATATACATACATATATGCACACTCACACATACATATACATACATATGCAATATGCATACACATATCTACACTCACACAAGTACACATAAATATCTCTATATACCCATACATATACTCACACATTTAGTGGTAGACACTTACCAGAATTTACTCCCTTACTCATACACATAAACAGGTTAACCTATGATAGAAGCCAATATACACAACCATATACCTTCATAAAAAAATTTAAAAAATACGTATATATACCCCTATATACACATATACATATCCTACACTAGAAATAACTCTACATAACATACAAATATATACATCTAAATACAGACACGTATGATACTTTGTAAGTACCCAGTACACATTCATATCGATAAGGCGACTATCATGCTAAAAAGGTAATAGTCTATTAAGTTTAATTTATCATTATCATAGAAAGTATATGATTTCTATACTAAGTTAAATTTAAGACGATGCTTACAGTTAACTGTTAGTTCATATCTTTGATTTAAAAGATCAGTCTTATTTTTAAATCTAATTATTTCAAGTTTCTCGTTAAGGCATAAGTAACACGGGGCATATAGTGAGTTACATGTCCGGGCCTTTCTAATTAATTTCCATTTAACCTTAGGTGTTTTATTTTTCTCTTTTAGACTCCAAAAGTATTTGGATAATGAAGTCATATATTTATAGTTACTATTATTAAAAGATTGCAGATGACCCCGCCAGCGTTCCTTGTAAAATATTTAACTCTAATACTCTTAAGTTAAGCTATAGTTGTGCTGATAACATAGAAAAAATAATTAAAAAACATAACAATAGTATATTCAGCAAGTATATAAATTCGGAGAGCCTGACAACCCACAAGGTTGCACAAAGCAACATTAAGCAAAATGACACTAATAATAAATCATGTAACTGCAGGAATCCCAATAATTGTCCACTAAATAATAACTGTTTAACTAGCTCTGTAGTTTATCTCAGTACTATATCAACACTAGAAAATCCAAATATAAAGAAATTCTACATAGGTTGCACTATGAGACCATTCAAGGAACGCTGGCGGGGTCATCTGCAATCTTTTAATAATAGTAACTATAAACATATGACTTCATTATCCAAATACTTTTGGAGTCTAAAAGAGAAAAATAAAACACCTAAGGTTAAATGGAAATTAATTAGAAAGGCCCGGACATGTAACTCACTATATGGCCCGTGTTACTTATGCCTTAACGAGAAACTTGAAATAATTAGATTTAAAAATAAGACTGATCTTTTAAATCAAAGATATGAACTAACAGTTAACTGTAAGCATCGTCTTAAATTTAACTTAGTATAGAAATCATATACTTTCTATGATAATGATAAATTAAACTTAATAGACTATTACCTTTTTAGCATGATAGTCGCCTTATCGATATGAATGTGTACTGGGTACTTACAAAGTATCATACGTGTCTGTATTTAGATGTATATATTTGTATGTTATGTAGAGTTATTTCTAGTGTAGGATATGTATATGTGTATATAGGGGTATATATACGTATTTTTTAAATTTTTTTATGAAGGTATATGGTTGTGTATATTGGCTTCTATCATAGGTTAACCTGTTTATGTGTATGAGTAAGGGAGTAAATTCTGGTAAGTGTCTACCACTAAATGTGTGAGTATATGTATGGGTATATAGAGATATTTATGTGTACTTGTGTGAGTGTAGATATGTGTATGCATATTGCATATGTATGTATATGTATGTGTGAGTGTGCATATATGTATGTATATGTAGTATGTATGTTTCTATGTGTATGTATAAGTTTATATATGCATATATATGTCTGTCTATATTTCTGAGATGAGGTATTATGTACAGTATTTACATTATTCGGACTATTGTCCTCATCTTTGTCGCCATATTTGTCACAACGTTTCGGCCGTTGTACGCTCCGGCCTTCTTCAGGTGGTTGGAATTTGCATGTGTCTATATGTTTATGTATATATGTGTATGTGTGTTTGTATATGTATGTGTGTGTTTGTATATGTGTATGTGTGTGTATGTATGTGTGTATATGTGTTTATATATATATATATATATATATATATATATATATATATATATATATATATATATATATATATATGTATATGTATATATGCGTATATATATTTGTGAATATGTATGTTTGTATGTGTGTATGTATGTATGTATATGTATGTCTGTAGATATATATGTGTATATATCTATGTGGAGTTGCGTATGTATGTGTGTATATATATGTACTAGCGGATGTGTATATGCATTTTTATACTCATGTCGTTTTAATTTACGTTTGTTTAATTTTTCATGTATACACTTGTATTTGTAAATGTCTATATATATATTTAGTTTATATGCATATATGCATGCGTGCTTATGTATGTACATCTATATGTGTATGTATGTATGTATGTGTGTGCTTGTATATAGTTGCATCTTTATATGTATTTCTTCACTTGCCTTATTTGCTTTTCTGCGTCGACGTATGGGCCAATATATTTATATGTGCTTATCTATGTGCATGTTTATGTACGTAGGTCTGTATATGCGTACCTATTATCCTTATATGTGTCTATGCGGGTGCATGTATTAATTTATATGCGGATGTGCGAGTGTTCAATTATAAGTGGAGGTGGTTATTTACTTTTGTCTGTAAATGTGTCGAAAACTATATGTTTTCAAAAATGTATATATGTATATATATGTGTATGTGTGTATATATATATATATATATATATATATATATATATGCATATATATATATATATATATATATATATATATATATATATATATATATATATATATATTTATATATAGTTATTTGTTTAAATTTTATCTATGTATATTGGACCGGTTTAGCTATTTTTCAAGTTTAAATTCGTTTAATAACATATTAAGCCATGAATAGCTTCGACATTTGACCGTCTAGATCATATTGAATGTAGATGTATGTGCCTGTGTGTATCGATGTGTATGTGTAAGTATAGTGCATTTGCCTATGTGTGGTTTGCTTTTTTGTATGTGTGTGTATATATCTAAATACGTCCGAGCGCTTAACATGCCGTTGTTCGAATGATTTCACGTGAGAGGCGACTAACATGTTGAAATGAAACGAAAAATGTATACATCTCTGTCTGGGATTCTGAATACAACTTTCAACTTAATTTCAATGAAAATATAAATTAAATAGCATATATATCTTTTATTTTTATTTTTATATTTTTCTCCTTGGTAATTCTACAATTTAAAACTTAATAAAGATCTGATTTAGATTTCTAAATAGGTAATTTTAATTTTTTAATTTTTTACTTTTAATTTTAATTTCAAATTTTATAAATCTTTTAATATCTAGATAACCTTGCTTAGTTGTCAAATTTTTCGAATCATCCTATACTTGTTTTTTGATTGGCCACTCTAGCTTATGTAACAGCGTTTACTCTTAGCTAAGGATCGTTGATTAATTTGAAACTTTTAAAACCATTTATTCTATATTCTATATTATCACTTGACAAGACACAAGAAGTGTTGAAACAAAATGGCTACTTTTGTCGTGATTTTATAACATATTTATGTTGTAATATTCAAATAAATAATTATATATATATATATATATATATATATATATATATATATATATATATATATATATATATATATTATGAAATGGACAAAGTCCGACAATTATTTTAAGACATTTTTATGTTTAACATTCTTTTTATAGATTATTATAAACAGAGCATTTACTTAAATATTTGTATCTATAAAAAAATGTTAAGCATAAAAATGTTTTAATATATATATATATATATATATATATATATATATATATAAGTGACCATAGAAGTCAACACTTAGAGGCGACAGTCTGTTTCATGCTAGATGCAATCGTCAGGCTTTATATATATATATATATATATATATATTATAACATTTCCAATTCACAGCGCGTGTCTTAGTTTTCTCCTTGCTATCACAAATACCCTATTTGTGATTGATGACAGGTACATAAAAATCATGAATACGACAGAAGGACGATCCTCTTTGCAATATTCTAGTTTCAAGCTGTCTCAGAATGTGATAAATGTATGCTTGCCACATTACTGCATACAGTGTGATGTAGTAAAAAAAAATACAAACTTTCTTTTATTCAATTTCTCAATCGATTAAACGAGAGATCGATCACCAGTCTATGTCATTGAAACCAGGGCATCGATACAGGAAATGAACAAAAACACGATGATTCAAAGAGAATCTTTTTATCTTGTGTTTTTCATTCTCAAAACACTTTCAAATGTTGCAGACGGAATAAAAAACAAGAACAACTCGTTCTAATGACGAATGGGGGGAAATACATTTTACTTAACACTCAAGCTCCGCCTCCTCGCCTACAAAATCAGTGAACTTTGTACTTTAGGCCGCTGGTGGCTGGAGGAGAGAGAGAGAGAGAGGGAGAGAGAGAGAGAGAGAGAGAGAGAGAGAGAGAGAGAGAGAGCAGAAATGAAGCTAGCATCGGATAGACTTAGGTGCTTAATAGATGAAGGAGGGACGTTTATTTATTTGAGTAAATTTTGCGATTCCCATTATTAGCACCACCACATTTATTAATTTCAGACATTTTGTTCCGATAACTGATTTTCTTATCCCTTTTCCATTAGAACTTTGCCTTTATTGACTATTAAGAATATTAAATATTGTTATTAAAACAGCCCTTATCACTTGAGGACCACCAACAGCAGCAACAACTAAAATGGATAGCACACGTAACCCGGAGAAAAAAAATAATGACATAATCAAAATAACTGTATTTTTAAAATAATATATATATATATAAAGACACTTTTATGTTTATACATTCATTTTATAGATACAAATATTCAAGTAAATTCTCTGTTTTGTAATAAACAGTATTAGTAACATTTACCGGCCTGAATGTCCGAGAAATTTTCATAGAAAATATTCGTCCTACGACAGGAATCGAACCTATATCCTATACGGAACTGTCATATAGACTGACTTACCTTAACTGTTTCGGCCACAGAGGAGCGTTTGATTAGCAAGCTCGATTTTACACTGAATCTCTCACGTACATTCATATCTGCTCATGGAGTATCCGAGTGTAATCAAATGACGTCACACATTATGAAATGGACAAAGTCTGACAATTATTTTAAGACATTTTTATGTTTATACATTCTTTTTATGAGCAGATATGAATGTACGTGAGAGATTCATGGAAGATTGAAGTTTAAAGACAGTAAAACCATATAAAGGCAGCCATGATTTTCTTTCTCTGAATATATTCACTGCCAACCTCAGATATTGAAGATCTGAAGAGTTACTGAACAGCTGCTACTAGTGATATTAGTGTTGTTCCATTGAACACATTACGTACTGCACTGGATTCAATATTCAAAGACTACGGTGAACATGGTCAACAAATATTACCAGAAAAAAAAGTTGTCGGCATTAAATGACCCATTGAGGTTGGTGTGCCAGTAAACAAACCAAAACAAACCAAACCTACGTAACCTAAGTTTCTTCCCATTTGTTCCTACATGAAGAGCAAAGACCCATCCACTATGTATGCCAATAAAAATAGACAAACATCTTATATAAATGAAGAATTAATACCCTTTTCCTATTGTTATGGTCCAGGTTAGGACCAAGAAAGAACAACACGAACACATGAGTAGAAATAACGAATATATATTACACGGAATAATAATACAAGATGTGGAAGGTGTTAGTGTGACTGTCAGTCTGGTTTGGAGTGAACTACTATCGGCTCGACTCGATTCGTCCCTCTCTCTTGAGAGGCGTAGTATATAGTGTTAGGAAGAGTTCATTCTGTAGTTATAGGTAAGGACCCGTAACGCCTATCTTAAATTTGAAATCGTTTCGCAAGTGTTTACATTGTTGAGGTATTACCTTTCGAATGATAACATTTTTGTCAGGCTTAACCGTACATAATGCAGGGAATCCCATATTCTGATGAATTCGCGTTATGATAATTCAAGTCATTCTAAGTAAAAAGTACTCCCTATACATATGTTTTTTCTTATATTTTTCTAGAAACTGAAGTTGTTTGAATTATTTTCAGCAGCTTCAAAGTTTTTAACCTCTTCAAAAAATTACCTGTGTATTATGCGACCCCTATGTTTTGCATAAAAAAGTGATAATAAAAAACTCGCATTATACACAACTAGATACGCTAATTTTCCGGTTTAATAAATGGATAATTCTTTATAGAATATTTTCGTAAGGTGGATGGGGGTGGAGAAATTTCTATGGCTGATAAGTACCGTAAAATAACTGATAGGAAGATTTAGATAGCGTTTTCCTTTTCGTTCATGTCTGACTATGATAGCTCCTTTACCATGGGCCTGCCTCCTACGTAGCCTAAGTTTCTTCCCTTTTGTTGCTACTGGAAGAGCAAAAACTCAATTACTATGTATGTCAATTAAAATCAACAAATACTTTATATAAATGAAGAATTAATAGCCTTTTCTTTTTCTTTTTTTTGGTTAGAACATTCGCTTTGATAGCTAAAGAACAGGAATTAATACTGGTATATATTTTTCCTTTAAATCACATCACCCAAAGAAAGACGATAAAGTCACAAAGACAAACGTGGGGGCCAATACCAGAAAATTAGTCCTTTTTTTTAAAAAAATCATTGATTGTAGGTAAGAAAGCAAGTAAGAAATCTTTTCGCTATTTATTTAACGTCATCAGGAATTTGGGTAGCTGAAATTCGTTAAACTCCGAAACGAAATCACATTTTAATTTTTTTAATTTTAACATCGCAGTAAATTTTTGTCCTTCTCCTAGATCGGTTGCTATCCAAGGCTATAGAACCCAGTCTGTCCTGCTATTTACTCATAGCTTAGAGGAGAAGAGATGGATCCATACCTTTCCCAAGGGTATTAGCCCGTAAGTGAATGTAATGAACCTCGACTGGAATTCGAACTCGGCTCTCCGATTCCTTAATCCAAGCCGCAATCCATTACTGGATAATCAATGGAATAGAAACATAGAATTTCCGATATTCTGGAAGACTAAAGCATGCACTGACCGATACACGGCTATAAATACAATAGTGAGGTCACTGGCCGAAGTGTCCATTAGTTTTGAGGATTTCGCAAATGCGATGAATAGACGGCAACAGGCTCGGATCTTTATGACAAGTGATTGGCTTCTTGTCGTACCAGTCAAATATAACAAATATATAAGATAAAAAATGCCATATCCCCATGAATAAACGTTGATTTCTCAGTTTCCTATAGTGAAGATGGTTGATTTGAATGCTTGATTCTCTGTTTAATAGGGACCTAACAAGATGGAAAATCAATAACGAATAATAATTAGGTTTTAGGAAAAGAAAGGAAATTACTGCTGGGTTAGAAGACGAAGGACGAAATTGGCTTGAAAATCGATAGTGTTGCTATAGACAGAAAGATATAAACTGATTGAGAGTGAAATAGCAAGATATATGTGGCCTAAATTGTAGAGGACACTTTGGCTCAAAATGTGGTTGGCTAATGGAAAAAGGGATGCAGGTTCGATCAGGAGGCAGAACTTTCCTAATTAGGTCGGTTGTTATTAATTCCACTATTTGATAAAATAAAAAAAGGATTGAAACTCAACAACTTGCACCCATTTACTTGGTCACATTTTCCTCTTCTCCTGCCCCCATCTATGGGTAAATAGCAGGACAGAGCCTTGATGGTAACTGGTCAACTGCAGAAAGAAATAACAAAACAAGTGTTGCACATATATCATATATTAAGTACACAGCAGAGTATTACACACGAGTCAGTGTGTGTCGGTTGTCCCAGCGTTCAATCAATTCGACTGTTAATATTTAACAGCTCCCCCACGAAGGATGTATGTGGTACAAGGCCGAGTTTACAGTGGATTCTCTGAGCCCGTAGGCTCGGCCCAAAATATTCCCTTAGAACCCGCATAAACGGGTTCAGGGTCTGTCTACCTCCCCAGACGAAACTCTGCTTTTCAGCAAAGCCTCGTCCGGGTTCCTCTCTGCTAAAGACAGAGAGTTCGACAGTAATGAACAATGTATGTGGCACAAGGCCGAGTTTAATGTGGGTTTCTCCGAGCCCGTAGGCTCAGCCAAAAATATTCCCTTAGAACGCGTATAAGCGGGTTCGAGATCTGTCAACCTCCCCGGACAAAACTTTGCCCTGCGGCAAAACCTCGTCTGGGTTCCTCTCCGCCGAGGCGGGGAGTTTGACAGCAATGAACAGTCTGCTCGACTGCTCCTCCAAGGCCTTCTCTCCTACTAATCTTATAGTTGGCGGAAGAGTCCAACATGGACTTTG
>OZ038500.1:16529602-16622102 GCA_964036315.1 Acanthosepion esculentum | reverse complement strand
TGAGCTTTTGGCTCACATAAAAATACCCAAATGTTGGACAGTTTTTGTCTTTATTTTCTTCCGAAACTAAAGCCACTATACGATCGGCCCATGATCAAACATAATAGATATTCGCTGTTTGTTATATTTAACAATATATGCTTGAATAATGATCTGCTTCCACAATACACTATATATATATATATATATATATATATATATATATATATATATATATATATATATATATATATATATATATATATATATATTATAATTATTTTCTATTTAAAAAATATGGTTTCATCGCTACACAGGAATTACCACGTTTCAAAACTAAAACTAAAATTTTAAATTTAATTATAAAATTAAATTTAAAATCCATAGCTCCGTTCCATTCTCAAGCGTTTTTTGGAATAACCTATTAAGAAATCTACTTCATTTATAAGCATAGACAATATTAATATTTTAAATTGTTAAGGTTATAGAAAATTCTATCATTTTGATAAGGGGTGGTTGGGTTTTAATTTCCCTAGACAACTTATGTTTCAAATATAAGTTACTTTCAAAATAAGTTATGGTCGTATAGAGGTGCCTGCTCACTAACAATGACATCCGTTTTTCGCGTGTCTGGTGTTTTCCATGATAAAAATTTTTGGCATTTTTATTTAGCCGCTTAATTTAAAATTTTATAGACAAAGATTTCTTAAAAGGGTCATCTGAATATGAGTAAGTCGTATTTTTAATATTTAAAATCTATTCCTACAAATTTAAAGTACTTTTCTACTCCTAATAACTATTAGATTATTTTTTTTACAAATAAATATATTAGAATTACATTCGTATTTAAAAAAAAATAATCAAAGATCAAGTATAAATATGTGTTTCATCTTTCATCTCTTTTTCAAAATTAAACATTAAAGAAAATATTTGACAGTGTCTGCAAAAAAATAGCTATTTCATTTCTTTAAGTATTTTTTATTTTTCAGAAACGTATTAATGTATAACTTTTCATGTATGCACAAAGGACATGGGTTATTTAATGACCTAAAAGCTCTTGCTCTTATTAATTTGCATTTTGCTGTTAGTGTTTTATTGGTATCTTTTAATTGCCAGAAATATTTAGACAAGGACGTTTGATTTTTGTATTTATTATTATTAAAGAAGAATTCATGTTGGTTCCAACGTCATTTGAAATCATGCTTTGTGCATCTAATGTAGATTTTAACTATGTCTGGATCTTCAATATATGAAATACTGCATTGATAAACCAATGATTCAATACAACATTTATTATTGAGAGGACAGTTTTGAGGATTTCTACAGTCACATAATTATCATCATTTTTTTATTTTAGATTTACTCAAGATATTACTATTATATTTTTTTATAATAATTTCAAAGTTTTCAGTACAGCAGTAACTTAATTTAAGGGTATTTTTTATTAAAAATTGTACTGAGTTTACTGTCTCTAGGAAAATGTTTATCTGTTAATGAAAGGAATTTTTGTCCTAATTTATTTTTTACCATTTGGTTGTATGGGGGTGAAAACCAAATGATTTTTTTCTTTCTGTTTTTTCGATTGTGTCGATTTTCATTTTTTATATAATTGAGTTTTAGGCATTTATAGCCACACTTCTTTAGAGCTTTATTACAGAAATTACTATGTTCATAGAATATTTTCTCATTTGCTGAATTTGTACTTATTCTCATTTCGATACATATATATAATATATATATATAACACTTATAATGGATTTACCAAATTACAAAATTCAAAAAGTTCTCACTTGTAATATTTGAACGTTAGGGTTGCGATTTGCACGCTCCAACACTACATAGCCGTTAATAAATAGCTCATTCTTAAAAACATCTTTCGGTCGGAAAAACACATTCATTTCGTCTTCCAGTTTTGATTCTAAAGGAAAAAATACAGCCTGAAGATGAATGCGTGAAGCCTTTGAAAGTACTAGCTGAATTATAAAATACACTATATCCATTTTATACATAAGGATCTCATCATTCAGTAGATTATTAGTAGTATAATGCTTATAATTATGTCTGCTAGCGAAGGGATTTCGCCAATAATTGCATTAATATTGCTAATTGATTCAAGGTATGATTAACACTTTGTAATATATATATATATATATATATATATATATATATATATATATATATATATATATATATATATATATATATTAATTTAAAAAAAATGTAGCTTCCCTATCTCCTTTATGTGTATGTGTAGTCATATAAACGTAAACATGACTTTAGTGCGATAAACCCGTTAAAGACGTTTTGTCTCACGAAAGAAACTTTACATTTTTGTCATTTATTTCCATAATATATATATATATATATATATATATATATATATATATATATATATATATATATATATATATATATACACTAACTTTTTGACATTCTGTAACTTTATTTTTTTCTTTTTTCAGATCGATGCTTTCATAACCAAAACGTAATTTAACAATTTGGTAAAAGTCGAGAAAATTTTATCAAAGTTCAAGGTAACCAAAAAAGTTCTGTCCGTTTTTAAAAGAAAAAAAGAAAACGCTTCACAGTATGTGTAACTTATATTTAGTCTTCGAGGTAATCGCCATCGGCATCCAGCACCTTCTGCCAACGTGTCACCAGTTGTTCAATGCCCTTGCGGTAGAACTCGGGGGGGTTTGACGCAAAGAAGTCCGTGAGGGCTTTGCGCAAGTCTGCTTCATTGGTGAAGGATTTCCCACGAAGATGATTATCCAGGGAGTGAAAGAGGTGGTAATCGGATGGCGCAAGGTCAGGTGAATACGGTGGATGGCACAAAGTCTCCCACCCAAGTTGCCGTATGGTATCCCTGACCACTCGCGCGACATGCGGCCTGGCGTTGTCATGGAGGAAAAGCACACCTTTGCGATTCACCAGTGCTGGCTCCTTCTGGCGCAATGCCTGTTGCACACGTTTCAATTGCTGCGAGTATAGGTCCCCAGTGACAAATGCTGCTGTGTCGAGCCAGAATCTATCTTACATATTTATAAATCTACCATTCGTTCATGTGAATATTACTGCTATATCTGGTTTGGTCTTCTTATATTTAGAGTTCTTCCTAATATCCAATGGTGAATTTCCAATATTAATGGCCCTGACTTGGCATCTCGGTTTCTTTGACTTTCCCACCACCATAACGTAGCTTCTTTGTGACCTTTCTATAAATATTTTCATAGTAATTGTTATGATGTAATTTCCTTTATGGATTTAAGCGACGTACGAGAAGGGCAGTAGAAATGGCGACATTCAAAAGTTCCAAGCTTACAGTTTCTTCTGTCACACTTCTCGCTCGTGGAAATCTCTTCCGCCTTCTTAAGAATCCAGTCAACTTTGATCTTCAAACATTTAACTACGATATCAATCGTTATCTTCTGTCTTCTTAATTCTTGTTCTTTTATTGTTGTCTCTCCCTCGTAGTGTTGTTTTCTCATGTTTTATAACACTCCGTAACCCTCTGTGGCTTTATTACCTTGCTTGTAGCTTGAAGTCTATTTTTCATATCGAAGGAAATTGTCCAGTATTCACCCCCAATTTAGATATTACAACTCTGTCCAGCAATTTTCTTTGTCATTTAAAAATCAAAATGATGAAAGTGCCTTCAAAGAATACAATGTCAATAAACCAATCCTTAAATAGACTTTTTTTCCGAGACGACAGAGAAAACAGCCGATTAAAAATAGGTGTGAAGTGAAAACTGGCAAAAAAATAAATGTAATTGACAAATTCACACTTTTACAATATCGTTCATTTCCTATAATTATATCTTACTTGTCCTTTTATCTTGATATATTATAACCATTGTCTGCGAAAATGGTTAAGAATTGGTGCTTAAAATGATTGATACAATAACAGTACACGTATTCAGGACTGACTTTGATGAATAGTTCCCCATATATAGACAGTGTATCCATAAAGTTCGTGTGCACTTTAAAAAAATTATAACTTTATTTGTATTTGCGATAGAAATAATATGTAAAAAATGTTATAAAGTTTAATGTACCTAGTTTTAAGTATAGCTAAAATAACTAATGTGATTTCAGGCATTATTGGAAATCAGTTGGCAAATGTTTTCCGTGAACTGCAAAATTGTATTACCCTTTGTATTGCTAATTATGGAGGACATGTGGAAACTTAAATAAAATTTCAATAAAACCTAAAAAAATATAGATTTACTTCCTTCTAATCCTTTTTACAAATTATTTCTATCGCAAATACAAATAAAGTTATAAATTTTTTAAAGTGCACACGAACTTTATGGCAATGGACTCTACCGTCAAACGGTTCAGTTCCTAGGAACCGATAGCCAGACACCAGCACATTTGATTTGATAATATGGGTAAAGTTTTTGTGCAGAACCAACAACTCTTTTGGAAGGGTCGAATACAGAAATCTGGTGCACTACGTACCACAAGGTCCCCAAACGAGGGTTCGCAGGTTTTTAATTCAGAGTTGCCCTTCTCCTAAATCAGTTGCCATCAAAGACTATCTATAATGGGGGTGGGTGGGTGTTTGGAGAAGAAGAGGATTCCTACATTTCCAAAGTGAAGTAAATGTAACTTATTCGACTGGAATTCGAACTCGGGTCTCCGTTTTCTCAATACGAGCCGCTATCCATTACTCCACCGACGCGTTCTGCCTGAAGAGTAACGGGACTAGTGTGGTGTGTGAGCTCTGGGCGAAAGAGGGATAAGTTGATTGTGCTATCATTTTACATGAGATCTTGGGAGTAACTGTCATCTTCGCTTTCTGCAACCATTGTATTTATTTCTATATATGCTTTTTTTTTAACAAGGCAAATCGTGGCTGCTTTAACATGACCAATACACCTGCTCACCATACACCGGCTCTCATTACACCTGCTCAAAACACACTGAGCATCCGGCAGTTCCGGAATCTTGTCGCACTGGAATACCCTCCCTTTTCACCTGATCTTGTTCTGTGTAACGTCTGTCTTTTCCCCAAGCTCAAGTGGATCATCAAGGGGCGTGGAGGCCGTGAAGAGACCGGTAACGACGGAGCTGAGGGGCATCCGAGAAGTATAGTTCCAGCGGTGAATAGAAGCTTGGCAGAGAAGGATGGAAAAGGACATTAAACTCTTGGTTGATTACTTTGAAAAGGAAAAAGGAGTAAACAAAATGTTGTAACCGGCCACCCAGCGGGTAGGATTTCTGGAATCGTAATTGTTTTTTCAATCTGTAGTCGTTAACCCTCACGGGTTAGTCACAAGGAATGCGGGCAATGTAAATAAATGTAGCAAAATGCAAGAACTGCATAACGATTTTATACTTTAGGATCTCTTTCATACTACGATTTTATACTATTTCTATTACCTGTTTGATATCATGTAGAGGTTATCGGTTTGGAATAGAAGATAAGCGTGTCTGGGTTCAATTCTGGTCTGTGGTCTTTGCGTTCATATTCACAAATATATCATTCATAAAAGTACAAAACCGTCTCTACTCTCCTCCTAGATACAAGTTCTGTCTGAAAAGTAACGAGATTGATGATGCGTCGTGTGAGGTCTGGGCATCGTCCACCGGGAGTTCTTAGGGACAGACAATCCCTCAGTAAATCTGCGAAGATATACTGATGCGTTTGCTTCGCTCAGTGCAGGAGAAGAGACGAGTTTTGTGTCAGGAAAACAACTTGGCTGCTTCACCACAATAATGCACCTGTTCACAACACCTTGAGCATCTGTCAGTTCTCTTCCGAGAAGAACATCATTCACCTAATCTTGCTCCGTGTAACATCTTTCTTTTCCTCAAGCTCAAGTGGATCATCAAGGGGCGTGGAGGCCGTGAAGAGCCCGTAACGACGGAGCTGAGGAGCATCCGAGAAGAATCCTTCCAGCAGTGCATAGAAGTGTAGCAGAGAAGGAAGAAAAACAATTTACTTTGTTCTTTGGAATTGAAACAAATTGTTTTTGACACCAGTGCCGTAACTTTTATAGTTATGGACGGAATTATTCATCCCAATTCCATAATTAAAAATCAAGCTGTAATAATTTACATTATTTACATTGTCCGGACTGTTGTCCTCATCTTTACTTTCCTATCCACGAGGTTTTGGCTGTTGTACGCTCCGGCCATCTTCATGGTCTGTCTATATTTCAGAAATGTGGTATTGTAACTATTTACATTGTTCTGACTCTTCTCCTCATCTTTACTGTCCTATTTACGACGTTTCGGCCTTTGTACGATCAACCTTTGTCAGGATCTGTCTATATTTCAGAAAAGTGGTATTGTAACTATTTACATTGTTCTGACTCTTGTCCTCATCTTTAATGTCCTATTTACGACGTTTCGGCCTTTGTACGATCAACCTTTGTCAGGATCTGTCTATATTTCAGAAAAGTGGTATTGTAACTATTTACATTGTTCTGACTCTTGTCCTCATCTTTACTGTCCTATTTACGACGTTTCGGCCTTTGTACGATCAACCTTCGTCAGGATCTGTCTATATTTCAGAAATGTGGTATTGTAACTATTTACATTGTTCTGACTCTTGTCGTCATCTTTACTGTCCTATTTACGACGTTTCGGCCTTTGTACGATCAACCTTCGTCAGGATCTGTCTATATTTCAGAAATGTGGTATTGTAACTATTTACATTGTTCTGACTCTTCTCCTCATCTTTACTGTCCTATTTACGACGTTTCGGACGTTGTACGATCAACCTTCGTCAGGATCTGTCTATATTTCAGAAATGTGGTATTGTAACTATTTACATTGTTCTGACTCTTCTCCTCATCTTTACTGTCCTATTTACGACGTTTCGGCTGTTGGGAGGGTTTATTTTAGTTTATGAGCTTAATTCCCTTTCTTACATTCATAACAGGAGTTCATGTAACCAAATAATTCTAGCTTGGTTTCATCTGACAATAAAAACAGAGCTCCAATATTAACTCCCATGTTCTAGATAGCTTCTAGCAAAAGCTAATCTACATTTTAAGTATTTAGTCTTAAGCAAGGGTTTTTTCTTGGGCGACAAGCTCGTATTCCTGCTCGATGAAATCATCTCGTGAATATCTTTGTCAATACATTCAACCCCGATGACTTTACATCATTGACAATATTCTGTGTCGTTAAATAAAGATTCTTCAAGACATTTCTAACAATGTTTCTTTCCATTTCCTCAGAAATTAACTGTTTTCTTAATTTATTCTCAACACTGTGAGGCTCGTTGTACTTCTAGATAATGCTACGAATTGTCGATCTAGGAACATTTAAACGTTTGGAAAATGTTGTATATCCATCACTTTGTTTGTACGCATCAGCTATCTTCATTCGAAGTTTATTGTCAAGTTCAGCCGTCTTCACCATAGTTGTAGAACGAATTAGTTTTCACGGTACGTGGTACTCACATATCGTCTTCTTCATTACCTTTTAGAATGTTATAGAACCAGGTCAATAATATTTCATTTTCAAAGGGTGTTTGTAATAAATGTCAAATTAAGAAAAAAAATTACACTTACAATAAAGCAATATTATTTCATAATTTTCGTACGGAGATCGAATAATTTTGGACGGCACCAATTTTTAGAAAAGTCTAGAACTATGACTATAATAGATCGAAACTACTAAAAAATTCCCGAATTATTCACAACTAAATACGGAATCAACTATTTATGGTAAATTCAGTAAGTACTTGCAAATATTCGCATTTCCTTAGAAAATATACAAATATTCATTGGGTGTGAATAATTCTGTCCACAACATCGTATATTTCTGCGTATGAGATGACCTTTATTTCCCATCACCCTTACAAATAGGGGGTCGTCTTGTACTACAATTCTAAAAAAAGAAACCTTAAATTCTGCGTGTTGTTTGTCGGTAGGCTAACCTCGGCCTCAGTGAGATAACCAATAACGTATATAAAAAAGATTCAGAAATTGCCTATTTGAAGAGTAATTCCACATCAATGAAATCAACTTGTATCCATGCAAGCTCAACTGAGAAAATGTAAATATCATGTTAGTATTGCAGTATGGATGTACTATTATCGTTAATTATAGTACTGTTATTAACGTCATTCTGTGATTGTCGATGAAGCATAAGTAAATGGCCATGCGTACTGCTTGTAGCTGTTTAGATATAGGAAAAGAAGAGGAGGAAGAATAAGAATCAGGAACGCCAGAGATCACGCGAAGAAGCGTAAACAAAACAATGGTTTCCTTTTTAGGAAACGTGTGTCGGAAAAAAACATGATATTGAATCGATTTTGTTACTTCGTTTATTTTGAATTTCTAAGGATGCAGTAAATAACATTTCCAATAACATCATTTTTATGTAATCAATAAGCAGTCGTCTTATACTATAGCTATAGTATAAATTTATGAACATTTGCTATATTTTTACCTCGTCTTATCTAATGGTCGCCTTATACACGGACATTTTTCAGGAGCATATATATTGTCATTCACAGACAGACTGTTTCACTGTATCACCAGGAAAGAAATGTGTATACACCAGAAATCAAAGGAAATAATAATAACAATAATAACAATAATAATAAAAATAATACAAGCACCTTGAAATGAAACTCAAAAGTGTATACACAAGAACGTCAATAATTCTAATTGTAGCTGGAACCCTCGGATTGATTGGAAAAGATTTCAATAGATTCATTGAAGGGATTCATGGTAGCCTATGCTTTAAAGGAATACAAAAATTGTTCTGAAGATTACAGCCTACACCTCATGAGGGCTTTATCTATGTAAAATATGTATGATTTTTTTTCAAAACTACTCAGTGGGAAGTGTCATGATGCCCTTTCTGACCTTAGGTCTCTGGTTGGGAACCGGAAAGAAATTAGTATACAACAGAAATCAAAGGAAATAAAACAGTAATAATAATATTTCAAATGTTTAAAAAATTGTATCCGAGTATAAAAAATATAAAAAATCTACCGAAATCATAAGTCTTTATACAAACGTCGCTTGTCTTGAGAAAAACGGACGTAATGGTAATCAATGCGTCAAAATGAATGAAACGCGGCCAGTGTGAAGACATGTAAATGAAACGTGCTTAATATAATGTTGGTCTTGGTCCTCTTTGAATTTTCTGTTAGTCGATTAGTTACTAAGAGGAATTAATTAGACAGATTAGTATAAATCTTACAGAACTCTCCTGTTGTTCCGTTAATTCCCATCGAGGTGGGAATTAAATAATTTGCGTACATAACCATCCTCATGAGTTTTAAGGATCGTCAGGTCAATAAATTGTGAATAATTTTTCACAAGTGGGATTTGAGTTTAGCAAACAAGAAGAAATCAGATGGATCTAAGTCTGGTGAGTAAGGGGATTGCGGTAGCAACTTATAGCAACTTATAGCAACTTATAGCAACAGTTGGCTGCTTCAGCTACTACAACCTGAACAGTGTGAACGGGTGAGTTATCCTAGAGCCAGCGCACACCCGGCAACTTCCTTCTGCGTTTCGACTTGATTGCTACCTTCAGTTCTTTTAATTCTTATGCATAATACTGTCCATTAATAGTTTTTTTCCCTTTTCCAGGTAGGCTCTCAAGATTACACCTTGAGAATCCCCCAAAACAGAAGCCATCACCTTGTCAACAGACGATGTCTGCTTGAACTTCTTCGAGGGAGGAGAACCAGTGTGTTTACACTGTTTTATTTGCATCTTTTATTCAGGTTCGAAGTGGTGAACGCAGGTTTCATCTTGAATTACGAATCTGCGGTGGGAATTCTTAGAGTCAGCCTGAAATCATGTCAGAAGTGTTCTGAAAATGTCAACCCTTCTCAGTTTCTGTTCTGGTGTCAGCATCCCTGGGACGCATCTTGCACACAGCTTTCTCATCCCCAAGATCTCAGTTAAAATAGTACGGACCTAACCAGAACTAATGCCTGTGGACTTAGCTATCTGCTGGAACAGTAAGACGTCTGTCATCCAAAACCATGCGGTGAATGACATCACCTCGTTCATCAGTGGTTGAGGTCTTTGGACGATCTGACCGAAGGTCATATTCTGTGTTGTCCCTTCCCCGCTTGAATTTCACAGCCCACTTCTTCATAGTTGCATTGGAAGTGTAGCCGTCAGCTAGTGTCTGTACCACGTCCTAATGGATTTTATTGAGTGTCATATCTTTCATTTGCAGATAATTTATGACGGCTCGGGTCTCAGTTTTAGATTTGTCGCACACTTGTCAACTTTGTATGGGCCCAACCTGCACAGAAAATACAGAAATTTGAATTTGAGTTCTTCTTATTTTATAAGAAGTGGTAGTATGTTGCCACAAGAAAAATGGATCTGGTTTCTGGGTGAGGCTTAGAAATCTTTATGCTATCCTCGAAATAACGATTTGAAGTCATTTTTTCGTTCTAAGATTTATATTGATATTAAATATCGCTAACCCTAATCATGATCGAATCTAATCTAACCTAACCAGAAGCATGCATACTTTTCCATACAGACGCAACGTCGTAAGCCTATCTTTTGTCTCTCGTTGTTTTCTTGCCATATTTTCAATTGGGGGATCACATCTTTTCGATTCATGATTCATGTGGCAGATGATTTCCTGCAGTAGGCGGCCATTACTGTCAGCAATAGACTGCCATCCAAAGCCACAGGACCTGCTATTTAGCCCATACATGGGAAAAAATAAAGACTGATTCATACCTTTCCCAAGCGTATTTGCGCTTAAGCGAATGTAATGAACTCGACTGGAATTCGAACTCGGCGCCATTTTTGTCCTCGATGGTGCTTGCATCGACGACAAAAAAGGCGCTATATGGTGGCGGACTTCGCCACATTAATTTAACTTAGATCAGGAAACCAAACTGACGTGAAGAAAAAGAGGATAACCCAAAGACATCATTACACATAAAATATGTATTTAACAAGATGTACAAACAAGGATGTGAAAGAAAAGCATGCATTGAGTAAAGTAAGAGTTGTCTCTCTTTAACTATCAATTGTTCCAAAGTTCCAAAGAAATGAGGTTGTAATAGTTTCTGGTAATGAATGTTTTCAACAGTTTTGCTGTATAAGAAAAAAGATTTATGTGAGTATAGTGAATATTCAGCATGTGAAGATTGGCGCATGGTTTAAACTGACCTGGATTTCTGTGGCAGCTGAGCTCTCACTAATTTACTACGAATATTCTTTGCTTATATTGGTGACCATCGGCTCCGAAAGCGCTGCGCTGGAAGAATCACTCTTCACGTGAAGACAATCTGATTGGCTGGCATTGACCAATCAGAGAACGAGCTTTGGGGAGACTCACAAAAAGATTCTGGGATCCGATTCTTCCAAAAGTGCACGAAATCGACTATATGAAAATGTAGCGATTATAAAATTGTCGCATTACACAGTTGTGTTGATTTATTATCCAATGAATTCTTGTTGTTGTATAATTTGAATTTGCGTAAGTATGTATGTATGCGCGTGATGATGATCGTCACGATATCCTTTCAGGTTGTAGGATGTGGACCATCATGGATACCCAGATATTCCTTTTCCTTTATTATCTGTGAATTGGTATAAGTTATTGGGAAAGATAGTGGTGGGATTTCCTGTTGTCTTTTTCTCAATTTGGAATTCAGACTGGCTGCTAACTAAGCCAAAAGATAATATTTTTATTTTTATATTTGTTATGGGAACTTACCCATAATAGTAATGGACTATCCCGTACACCATAAATACTGCGCCTCAGAGTCATTTCGAGTCAGTCCTTCTTGGACGACTCGGCTAGACGGTCGAACTCTCTGCCTCTGAGGCAGAGGGGAACTCTCTGCCTTTGGGCGGAGAGGAACCCGGACGAGGTTCCGCCTAAGGGCAGAGCCTCGTTCGGGGAGGTTGACCGGCCCGATCCCGTTTATACGGGATCTACGGGCTATTTTTTGGCCGAGCCTACGGGCTCGGGTACCCCACTTTAAACCCGGCCTTGTGCCACATCTGTCCCTCGTGGGGAGGACACTAAATACTCCAGTCCTTCTTGGACGACTCGGCTAGACGGTCGAACTCTCTGCCTCTGAGGCAGAGGGGAACTCTCTGCCTTTGGGCAGAGAGGAACTCGGACGAGGCTCCGCCGAAGGGCAGAGCCTCGTTCGAGGTGGTTGACCAACCCGATCCCGTTTATACGGGATCTACGGGCTATTTTTGGCCGAGCCTACGGGCTCGGGTACCCCACTTTAAACCCGGCCTTGTGCCACATCTGTCCCTCGTGGGGAGGACACTAAATACTCCAGTCCTTCTTGGACGACTCGGCTAGACGGTCGAACTCTCTGCCTCTGAGGCAGAGGGGAACTCTCTGCCTTTGGGCAGAGAGGAACTCGGACGAGGCTCCGCCGAAGGGCAGAGCCTCGTTCGGGGAGGTTGACCGGCCCGATCCCGTTTATACGGGATCTATGGGCTATTTTTTGGCCGAGCCTACGGGCTCGGGTACCCCACTTTAAACCCGGCCTTGTGCCACATCTGTCCCTCGTGGGGAGGACACTAAATACTCCAGTCCTTCTTGGACGACTCGGCTAGACGGTCGAACTCTCTGCCTCTGAGGCAGAGGGGAACTCTCTGCCTTTGGGCAGAGAGGAACTCGGACGAGGCTCCGCCGAAGGGCAGAGCCTCGTTCGGGGAGGTTGACCGGCCCGATCCCGTTTATACGGGATCTATGGGCTATTTTTTGGCCGAGCCTACGGGCTCGGGTACCCCACTTTAAACCCGGCCTTGTGCCACATCTGTCCCTCGTGGGGAGGACACTAAATACTCCAGTCCTTCTTGGACGACTCGGCTAGACGGTCGAACTCTCTGCCTCTGAGGCAGAGGGGAACTCTCTGCCTTTGGGCAGAGAGGAACTCGGACGAGGCTCCGCCGAAGGGCAGAGCCTCGTTCGGGGAGGTTGACCGGCCCGATCCCGTTTATACGGGATCTATGGGCTATTTTTTGGCCGAGCCTACGGGCTCGGGTACCCCACTTTAAACCCGGCCTTGTGCCACATCTGTCCCTCGTGGGGAGGACACTAAATACTCCAGTCCTTCTTGGACGACTCGGCTAGACGGTCGAACTCTCTGCCTCTGAGGCAGAGGGGAACTCTCTGCCTTTGGGCAGAGAGGAACTCGGACGAGGCTCCGCCGAAGGGCAGAGCCTCGTTCGGGGAGGTTGACCGGCCCGATCCCGTTTATACGGGATCTATGGGCTATTTTTTGGCCGAGCCTACGGGCTCGGGTACCCCACTTTAAACCCGGCCTTGTGCCACATCTGTCCCTCGTGGGGAGGACACTAAATACTCCAGTCCTTCTTGGACGACTCGGCTAGACGGTCGAACTCTCTGCCTCTGAGGCAGAGGGGAACTCTCTGCCTTTGGGCAGAGAGGAACTCGGACGAGGCTCCGCCGAAGGGCAGAGCCTCGTTCGGGGAGGTTGACCGGCCCGATCCCGTTTATACGGGATCTATGGGCTATTTTTTGGCCGAGCCTACGGGCTCGGGTACCCCACTTTAAACCCGGCCTTGTGCCACATCTGTCCCTCGTGGGGAGGACACTAAATACTCCAGTCCTTCTTGGACGACTCGGCTAGACGGTCGAACTCTCTGCCTCTGAGGCAGAGGGGAACTCTCTGCCTTTGGGCAGAGAGGAACTCGGACGAGGCTCCGCCGAAGGGCAGAGCCTCGTTCGGGGAGGTTGACCGGCCCGATCCCGTTTATACGGGATCTATGGGCTATTTTTTGGCCGAGCCTACGGGCTCGGGTACCCCACTTTAAACCCGGCCTTGTGCCACATCTGTCCCTCGTGGGGAGGACACTAAATACTCCAGTCCTTCTTGGACGACTCGGCTAGACGGTCGAACTCTCTGCCTCTGAGGCAGAGGGGAACTCTCTGCCTTTGGGCAGAGAGGAACTCGGACGAGGCTCCGCCGAAGGGCAGAGCCTCGTTCGGGGAGGTTGACCGGCCCGATCCCGTTTATACGGGATCTATGGGCTATTTTTTGGCCGAGCCTACGGGCTCGGGTACCCCACTTTAAACCCGGCCTTGTGCCACATCTGTCCCTCGTGGGGAGGACACTAAATACTCCAGTCCTTCTTGGACGACTCGGCTAGACGGTCGAACTCTCTGCCTCTGAGGCAGAGGGGAACTCTCTGCCTTTGGGCAGAGAGGAACTCGGACGAGGCTCCGCCGAAGGGCAGAGCCTCGTTCGGGGAGGTTGACCGGCCCGATCCCGTTTATACGGGATCTATGGGCTATTTTTTGGCCGAGCCTACGGGCTCGGGTACCCCACTTTAAACCCGGCCTTGTGCCACATCTGTCCCTCGTGGGGAGGACACTAAATACTCCAGTCCTTCTTGGACGACTCGGCTAGACGGTCGAACTCTCTGCCTCTGAGGCAGAGGGGAACTCTCTGCCTTTGGGCAGAGAGGAACCCGAACGA
This sequence comes from Acanthosepion esculentum, assembly GCA_964036315.1. NCBI lineage: Eukaryota > Metazoa > Mollusca > Cephalopoda > Sepiida > Sepiidae > Acanthosepion > Acanthosepion esculentum. The sequence goes on along the minus strand of OZ038500.1, from coordinate 16,607,687 downwards.
GGTTCCGCCGAAGGGCGGATCCTCGTTCGGGGAGGTTGACCAACCCGATCCCGTTTATACGGGATCTACGGGCTATTTTTGGCCGAGCCTACGGGCTCGGGTACCCCACTTTAAACCCGGCCTTGTGCCACATCTGTCCCTCGTGGGGAGGACACTAAATACTTCAGTCCTTCTTGGACGACTCGGCTAGACGGTCGAACTCTCTGCCTCTGAGGCAGAGGGGAGCTCTCTGCCTTTGGGCAGAGAGGAACTCGGACGAGGCTCCGCCGAAGGGCAGAGCCTCGTTCGAGGTGGTTGACCACCCCGATCCCGTTTATACGGGTTCTACGGGCAATTTTTGCCCGAGCCTACGGGCTCGGAAAGCCCACATTAAACCGGCCTTGTGCCACATTCGACACACGTGGGCGTGTTGTTAAACATCGTCAGTCCTTCTTGGACGACTCGGCTAGACGGTCGAACTCTCTGCCTCTGAGGCAGAGGGGAGCTCTCTGCCTTTGGGCAGAGAGGAACTCGGACGAGGCTCCGCCGAAGGGCAGAGCCTCGTTCGAGGTGGTTGACCACCCCGATCCCGTTTATACGGGTTCTACGGGCAATTTTTGCCCGAGCCTACGGGCTCGGAAAGCCCACATTAAACCGGCCTTGTGCCACATTCGACACACGTGGGCGTGTTGTTAAACATCGTCAGTGTGTCAGTCAGTCAGAGACAGAGTCGCGTCAGACGATTACTGTAAGACATTGGAATAGTGATACTGGTCGTTACAACATAGTTTTCTTTAACCTAACCTGATCGTTATTACTAACACTTCTACTTCTTTGGTACTTATTTCTATTTGTAATATATCTGTGTTATTTGCATACCTATGTTCGAGTTATTCTTCATTGGTTCTACCTTGGACCATCACCGTGGTACAAGGAACCTGGACCATAACAGCCGCCGATAACAATTACATTAACAAATAATATAGTCCGATATGTCCGACAAAGTAAAACATGCAGCTGCTCTCAAAAACAATCTACCATTAATTGTTAACCGAGGCAAGAAATAGCCTGTAAATTTTAACTCCCCACCCGCCTGAAACGAAACTACTATCTTTTAATCATCATAGAGAACCATTTTTGCCCGCTATCAATATGGCTGATGCTAACCTCCAGGAATGTAATTTATTTCGCCTTCTTGGTCTAGGAGTTTAGGAGGTAGAAAATTAAATTTCTAACAAGAATATATGCTATTTGTGTCATATAAGATACTTATAGTAAATGTTTGCATCTAATTCCACTTATATATTTGAATGATCAGTGATCAAACCCTAAGTTTTATCTAGTCACGATGAAGGCTGTTTTCTTTTAACGTTTTTTTGGGTCTTAAGTTCACTCCAGACTTCAAGTGAAACTCATACTATCTATTTATAAATATTATGGAAATAAGGTCGGCTTATTTTATTGCAACAGAAGTTACCTGATTCCGGTTAGGCTTTAACGTTACAAAAGTCAGATCTAAATAAATAGAGACCTTCTTTCGGTGCCACGCATGAAGCAGGATTGGCAGAGCACATATGTTCATTTTATGATTCATGTGGTAGATGATTTCCTGCAGTAGGCGACCATTACTTTCTACAATAAACCGCCATCCAAAGAGACAGGACCTGCTATTTAGCCCATACATGGGGGGAAAGACTCATTCATACCTTTTCCCAAGTGTTTATGCGTTTAAGCGAATGTAATGAACTCGACTGGAATTCGAACTAGGTCCTACGATTTCTCAATCTGAGCAGTTATACATCAGAGCACACGTACAACCAAGCTTACAGCACCTGATATTCCAAAACAGTCATCCATCGAGGTCAATGATTCTCAACAGCCGTGCCGCGGCACATTAGTGAGCCGCGTGATCCTCTTAATTGAGCCACGAAATGTTGAAGAAATCGCGAAAAATTTCAAGCTGCACAAATAGTCGAACAGAAACATTGAAATAAAGTAAATTCTTATATCTGTGTGTATTTTTAAATCTACGGTTTTATTTCATAACATTTAAATGTATACACTTTAAAAAGTTTGGTAAGTGTGGCGTGATATGTTTAATTTGCTCCGAGGTGTGTCGTTTCTTAAAAATGCTGAGAAACACTGGAATATTCAAAGGAAGCAATTATAAAAAGACAGACCTTAGTCAGCGTTACGAAGGAAAGTAATGTGATGAATAATCAGGAGTTGTTTCCCTTTGTTTTTCTTACTCTCCTCTTACGCCAACCTTTTATTTTCAGTTGAATAAAGTTCTCTTAAAGCCTACACCTGCGTACTTTTGTCATTACAAGTAAGTTGTGGAGAGTCATGATCGCCCACGTCCTGAAGGGCCGCGGCACGTAAAAGAAGAAGACATATCTCGAACAAAATCATGATGCATGGTTACAAGAAAATAAAATCGTTTTATAATCTAGTTTGCTATCATCCTCACCTTCAATAATGTCACTTAGAATGCCACTGTCTTTGGCACCATAATAATTAATATTAACGTTTTTTTTTCTTCATGTAATTGTATTCAAGATTAATTCTTTAATTCAAAATGAAATTATGAATTAATTTCACATTCAACCAAACATTGAAAAAATGGCGACAAAACACCAGGCACATATTTCACACTAAATAAGCTGCACAGATATTTGAATAGAAACATTGAAATGAAGTAAGTTCTTATTTCCAAGGAGGTGCAAAAAGAAGAAGCGAGAAAGACTCCACTGAAGACGAAATCGGTGTCTGCTTATCGCACACTCGGAGTGGATTCATCTCCAGATCCTATCCCGCTAACGCAGGTCTTCCTCAAGGCTCCATCCTAGGCCCTACTCTGTTCCTCATATTTATAAACGACCGTCCTGACGCCATAGACTCCCAAGTCGGCATCTACGCTGACGACACCACTATTTACTCCAGCCTCAAACACAAATCTAGTGAGGCGGTCAAAGCTAACCTGGCAGCTGAAATTGGAAAGGACCTCCAATCGGTTGTGATCTGGGGTGAGAAATGGATGGTTAACTTTAACGCCTCTAAAACAAAACTGCTCTCTATCAACCACCACAAGGATCCATCCCTGCATCCCATTAGAATGTCTGATGACCAACTTCTCGAGAGCTCCTCCCTGCGGCTGCTCGGTCTCACGCTGTCTGCTGATCTGAGATGGAACAAATACATCGAGTCAGTTGCATCAGCCACCGCAAAGAAAGTTGGTTCTCTGTGCCGAGCCAGGAAATTTTTCTCCCCGGAATCGATCCTTCAAGTCTATAAATCGACCATTCGCCCTTGCATGGAGTATTGCTGCCATATATGGTCTGGGGCCCCTGCTGTTTGCCTCGGGGTTCTTGATAAGATCCAGAGGCGGATAGGCAACGTGATGGCCCTGATCTGTCATCTCGTCTGCAGTCGCTCTCTCACAGACGCGATGTTGCCTCGCTCTGCCTATTTTACAAGTACTTCCACGGTAATTGCTCTGAGGTGTTGCGTTCGCTTGTCCCCAGGCCTCGTGAATTTAAACGCCCCACCAGGCTGGCATCCCGCTCCCACCCCTACACCGTGGAAACTGTTAGATGTAGACGTCTCTTCTACTCCAATAGCTTCATGTCTCGCACATCTCGCCTATGGAACTCCCTTCCCTATTACTGTTTTCCTGACAAATACAATCTCCAACGGTTTAAGTGTAGCGTCAATCGACATCTCCAGTTGCCTTGTTCTATCCACTTCCCTTCTCCACATCCTTTCATTTTTCATTCCTATCTGCTCTCGCTCCGGATCTTTTGTGGCCCCCTTGTCTTGATCGACCCACTGTCTTTCTCTTTCTCCACATCCCCTCCCTTGCCACTCCTATCTGCTCTTCCACCAACCCTTCTTTAACCCCTTGCGTGATATGATTTTTTAAATCATATCACCCCTTGCTTGGGGTGATATGATTTAAAAAAAAAATATTGAAGAAACACCAGACACATGTTTCACACTAAATAAGCTGCACAAATATTTGAATAGAGACATTGAAATAAAGTAAGTTCTTATTTCCAAGTTCTTTCAGGAGGTGCAAAAATAAGAAGCGACAAAGACTTCACTGAAGAAAATAACGCACTCGTCAGACAGACTCTGATTTTGTTTCACACCACTCTTCATTCTTAAATATTAAAATAAAAAATCATTCCTTCCGAATCTCAACTACCGCTTCTCTCTCTTCCTTATCACTTGTTGGTGTTAAGGACGCGTGACCAAGAAATATACAATAACACCCTTAGAGACAATAACACTCTTTAAAATTTTGCAAAGTGTGCCGTGTTATTTTCTTTGATACCTCGGTGTGCTGTTGCTTAAAAAGGTAGAGAAAAACTGATCTACTTCGCGGGAAACGGTGTTTCAACGTGATATGAACTTCAACCAAATGGAGTAATATTGGGCTGGAGCTGCACAATCTTCACTTTGCAGCCCTGACGCAGTTTGAAATCGTTTATGCCGTCTTCTTGAAGTAGACTTAGTTTTCCACTATACATCCTTTTTTTTCACAGAAGAAACGTTGTCAGTCTGTCAATACTCCGCCGTTATTTCCGTGGTAAATATATTCAGAATACCTCTATCTATCAGGTCTACTAGTTCAGACATTTACAGCTGGAACACGCTATGCTACGTCGACGGACTCTGATCATCTCCACTCGTTCCGTATTCCAAATGTAAATAAAATTCCATTCAGACAGATTTTTCTCAAGAATAGGATTCCGCGCAGTTGCTTCTTAAAACGCTTCAAACTTGAATTTTTTTAAAATGTCAGTCCCTACTTTTCCACATATTCTTTTAATCATCACACCCGACCCAATTTCTATTCCATACCAGATTCAACATTAACATTTTAATTGTAATACTCAAACTTTTATGCTTCTCAGGTCTTGCACTGGGTAAAATTCTAGTATAAAAATGATATTTTTGATCACGATAATCTGTTGACTACCCCACTACTTCTGGGGCGGTCTTGGTCGACTACACAAAAATAAGGTTACCTTCTTCTTTCTCACAACTGGTGATCGCTAGTGGTTTGTTCGGAGGTAAAATGAGAGCAACAAAGGAATCACATCGACGTGTACATCTTCTAACTAGCTAGTGGGGTTGCTATCCCACCCCGCTGTAGAGCAGTTTCCAGACACGAAAAAAACACGTCTACATTCTTTGGCGGATGTGTAAAACTTAACTCACTGAAATCCCATCATACATTCCCACGCTAGTTCTAACCAATCAAAAACGACTTCCTTTGTTTTCCTGTATCTGACCTCAAAGATCAAAATTAAGAAGTCAGAAGAGAAATACAATTCTCTAAAAAATAATAGTCAGTTCGACTATTATTTAACAAATAGTAAGTCCTGTCACAAATGAAAACTGAGATTGGCAAGCCGACATTTTAAATTTTGAACATATTGATAAAAAAAATACTTGCTTTTTGAAGAGAAGACGTGAGGTAGCAGAGGTATGCTGCTACACAAGGATGATGAGAATGCCATAAAAAACATGTGAGAAAGGAAGGAGTTTTAAGGAAAATGGAAATAAAAAAGATACTTGTATTCAGAATAAAAAATAGTTATGAACTATATTCTGATTTTCAAGCGTAGCTTAGATATGGCACAAGGCCAAACGTATGAGGCACCCAGTGAGGATCGAATTCACTATGCAGTCGAAATTTGTCTAGAGAAACAAAATGGCTAACCATTACACCACGTCGAATTGCCCAATGATGCTCCAAGGTTATGAACTATATAATAACTGTCCTACTGATTTTTGGAGAATATCCTCACAGATGAAGAGAAGACGAGACCACAGAGATATAGTTCTGCAGAAGGATAGTGAGAATACAATAGATGGAACATGCGAGTAACGTTTTAGGGACAATGAAAATAAAAAGACACTCATAATCAGGATGAGGGCACATAATAAGGAAAGAAGGCTTGGAGAATTTTGCACTCACATGATATATCGAAGGCAAAGGTGATACAGGAAAGCAGTAAACTACCTAAAGAACTTACGTAAATGTATGACAGAACTGCCCAAAGGAAAGTCTGTCCCCAACCAAGCACTGGCCAGATGTGACTGCTTCATTCTCAACTGTGACTGTTAATAATGACCAGTAATCGGAAATGATCATTGTCCGGTTTGTTGAAACTTGACTCCGAAAGTTTTCATTCATGTCAATATTCTTTTATTCCCTTTTGTGTTGACCGTTTTGAAGACCATATCGCACAGACTTTATCTCTGGTCATAAAACACGAAACGCTTGCGACTGGGGTAAAATTTCACACCTTCCTCCTCTATGTCTCACTCAAAATGTCACAAATTTATGACATATATTTATGAGCATTTTTTAAATTTAGGGCCGTTGATAACGTGTTACGGGCTTTGCACTAGCTTTATCCAGAAATGATTATTGGTATTTGCAAACCAAAATTTAGTACTGCATATAAACACAACTGTCAACTGCGATTAAGTACTAAAAGTCTGCCATACTAAATTACTAAAAGTCTGCGACACTAAAGTACTAAATGTCTGCGATAGTAAAGTACTAAATGTCTGCGATACTAATGTAGTAAAAGTCTGCAACACAAAAGTACTAAAAGTCTGCGAAACTAAAGTACTAAATGTCTGCGATACTAAAGTACTAAAAGTCTGCAATACTAAAGAGCTTGCGTAAATGGATGACGGAACAGGAAGTGGAAGCGATAGTAAAAGACAAACCTTTATAAGTGCTACAAAGAACAGGAATCAGTCATGGTGAACAATGCTCGTCCACGTTCTGAAGGGCCATGGCACATAAGAAGAAGAAGATTATATTGATAAAACAAGATAAATTTATCTTTGCTTGAGAGGAACTATATATATATATATAACTGTATTATAACAACTTTCCAAAACCAAGAGGGACACACCCAAACGTCTTGAAAGATGCACCCGAACACAGATCACCGTGATAGTCATTTGCATACTTTCTGTCCAACTTATTTTCGTCAACAACTCACGTCACATTAAAGGCTACTTATAAATATATCGTGTATGACCCAGCCTCCAGCCAAAATATTTTTGAAAAACACTTGGCGTTTTGATTTAAAAATGGAAGACACATTCGTTTCCTTATATCTTAAGCTGATATACGAAATATTAATACTGGTTCTAAAGATTACTTAACTGCCTTATGTCAATACTGACAATGGGTGTAACAGCATATTCCTGTTATGACTGCATAATTGCTAAGATATATATGTGAGCGAGCTGACCAATGGGTTACAGGCTTCAGGACACATGGTGTTGAAACCATTCATCAGAAAATATATTCATTTGAAATACAGAAAGAGTAATAAAAATTCTGGATTCATTGAATACTATTTCGATGACCGACTCTTCGTTGAAGGTGCCGTGATCAAAATCGTTCATTATCGATTCCGTTTTCGTTAACATGTCGTGAATCGAGAGATGGAGTCTCTTCACTCTACCATTATTTTGAGGATTTTAAAGCGAGGTATGAACGCGATCAATTCTTGGCTTTTCCCGTGTTTCTTTCATCATGCGATTTACGTTTTCTGTGACGTTATCTGAAACCATCTGCAGCGGAGCTGCGAAACGAAGAAAAAATTAATCTATCAATAAATGACAGTTAACTCCAGGTTGTTTTTTTTTTTAATTAGAAACTGCAAATTCCTCAGGCCATCCACTACTTAAATCGATAAAAGTAACCATATATCGATTGCCTGATAATGAGTAAGGGTAGGCCCTGACATATCAACTTCAATCTTAGCAAAAGAGCATGTGTACATATAAGGATGAACTTTTTGTTGATTTCTAGACTGACAAGGAATGCAAGTTCTAATATGATTGGCAGTCTATATATACCAGGCCAATAGTATTTGCACCTGGTAGAAAGATTTTTCTATTCCTACGTGCCCATTTTCATCAGGTTTCTTCAATATTTCGTTCGAGTGTGCGATAAGCAGACACCGATTTCGTCTTCAGTGGAGTCTTTCTCGCTTCTTCTTTTTGCCCCTCCTGAAAGAACCTGGAAATAAGAACTTACTTTATTTCAATGTCTCTATTCAAATATTTGTTCAGCTTATTTAGTGTGGTAGTTTTTCGTGATTTCTTCAATGTTTGCTTGAATAAGCAGACAAAAAATTTCTTTTCTATTCCTACGTGTCCATTTTCATCAGGGTACCGTCCTGTAATTCTCATACGAAGATGATTTGGGATATATACTCGTACGGTAGGGGTGAAGAGAGGCGGGAAACAAAATGAGAATCTGTCTGACGAGTGCAGTGATTTCTCAAAATAATGGTCTTTGTTTTAAATTATTGTAATAAATAATGGGTCCACATTAGAATTGGAAGAGGACTTGATGATATTCAATAAAACTTGGAAACTTGTTAGCATCGGTTAAAAACAAAAAACGAAACCACTTGACAGCAAGTGGATCCGAATCAGTGTAAGGAGACGAGATATTAAGGACATTACAGACCAGTGTTTCTCAAACTTTTTAAGCAACGGCACACCGACGAGCAAATGAAATTATCACGGCACCCGTAGCAAAATTTTTAAAGGGTATGTATTTAAATGCTATGAAATAAAACCATAGATTAAAAAAACGCACGCACAAATACATTAATTCAATGTTTCTATTCAAATATTTGCGCAGCTTATTTACTATGAAACCTGTGACTGGTGTTTTGTCGTAATTTCTTCAATGTTTGATTGAATGTGAAATTAATTCATAATTTCATTTTGAATTAAAGAATTAATGTTGAATACAATTACATGAAGAAAAAACCGTTAATATTAATTATTATGGAGCAAAGACAGCGTCATTCTAAATGGCATTGTTTAAGGTGAGGATGATATCAAACTAGATTATAGCAGTAAAACGATTTTATTTTCTTATAACCATGCATCATGAGTTTATTCGAGATATATCTTCTTTTACGTGGCGTGGCCCTTCAGGACGTGAGCGATGATGACTCTTCACAACTTACTTGTAATGACAAAAGTACGCAGGTGTAGGCTTTAAGGAAACTTTATTCAACTGAGAATACAAGGTTTGCATATAGTGTCCTTTTATAGTCCCAGTAAACAGAATTAGCTCTCTCAAAGAGGAGAGTAAGAAACAAAGAGAGACCACTCTTGATTATTCATGACATTACTTTCCTTCGTAACTGTTACTGAGGTCTGTCTTTTTATAATTTCTTCCTTTGAATGTTTCTCAACCTTTTTAAGCAACGACACACATAGGATCAAATTAAAATATCACGGCACATTTACCAAAATTTTTAAAGTTTAAATGTTATGAAATGATCCGAACCAGTGTAGTCGAGATATTAAGGACAGTGCAGACCAGTGTTTCTCAAACTTTTTAGGCAACGGCACTCATAGTAGCAAATTAAAATATCAGGGCACACTTAGCAATATTTTGTTTAAATGTTATGAAATAAAACCATTGATTTTTTTAAAATACACACAAAAATAAGAACTTACTTAATTTATACAATTCTTTTCAATTCAACTATTTGTGCAGCTGATTTAGTGTGAAACATGTGCCTGGTGTTTCTTCAATATTTGGTCCGAGTGGGCGATAAGCAGACACCGATTTCGTCTTCAGTGGAGTCTTTCTCGCTTCTTATTTTTTGCACCTCCTGAAAGAACCTGGAAATAAGAACTTACTTTATTTCAATGTCTCTATTCAAATATTTGTGCAGCTTATTTAGTGTGAAACCTGTGTCTGGTGTGTTTTTCGTGATATCTTCAATGTTTGGTCGGAAACTATAAGCTTTCGACTGGAAGAAATTGCACCTCCTGAAAGAACTTAGTATCTGGTCTGAGCTATACCATCCATTATTTAGACCTGTTTAGCCAACGTTTTTATTTACTAATCAAGTATAACGTAAGTACATTTTAATATAAAATATTATATACACTCTGGCTCTGAGGCAGAGACACGCGAACGATGTTACAAAGAATAATTTAGCACAAAATTACTGATTAACAATGACCTTGAGGAATAAAAAACACAATTAAGGAGAGAGAATAATAAGGTTGGTTTGGTTTGGTTCGTTTTGTTTTATGGAATATCAACCTCAATAGGTTATTTAATGCCGACAAGATTTTTATTGTTGGTTATATTTTCTATCTATCTATCTATCTATCTATCTATCTATCTATCTATCTATCTATCTATTTGTTTGTTTTGTTTTGTTTTACGGCATATCAACCTCAATGGGTTATTTAATGCCGGTTAATTATTTACCTATAGCTGAGACTCTAAAAGGTGCTACCACCCCGGGTCAGGGCAGACCTGGGAACACCTGCAATTAAGAGGTGGTTCGACACTCTCAAAACCTCCTGATGAGACGCCTTGCTGTCGGACCTAGTTTATCGTCTTCCTCAGGACGCGGATGTAGAGCGAATAATAAAAGAACAAGAATTGAGAAGACAGAAGATAATGCTTGACATTGTATTTCAATTTTTGAAGATAAAAGCTGACTAGAGAGAAGATTCCGGAAAAGAATTCCACAAGTAAGATTACGGTTACTTCGATCTATTTCAACTGTAAAATGATGAGATCAATCCGCCAATCAAGTACTGCGCTTAAATTCAAGGTACCGTAGAGGAAGTAATATTTATACTGAAAATACAAAAACGTGGCACAAGGCCAGAAACAGGAATGGGGAAACTATTGTTTTTCAATCTGTCTTATCTTAAACTTAACTAGCTACAATTATTGACCCAAACATACCACTATATTCATTGCACCAGAACAACACAGTCTTACTACAGTCACCATAATACCGCTTGGTCTCTATGAAGTGAAAACTAGTTCCCATATATAAAATTTGTCTGTAGGAGATTGGGGAATAAATATAACAAGTTTTAAAAATCGTTTAAGTTAATCGGAAAAATTCCATGAAAGTATATATATATATATATATATATATATATATATATATATATATATATATATATATATATATATATATATATGTATATTTAAGTATTTCACCCCAAGCAAGGCAGGAGTGTCACTAGTACGCAGGGGCTTATAGAGAGTGAAAGTGAAAGAAAAGACTGGGTAGAGGGGGATTGGAGAAAGGATAAAAGACGAACGGAGATTACATTTAAAGTTTTGAACATTGTAGCTATCGGGGAAGGAAGTTAACGGAAGGGAGTGTCACAGTCGGGAAGTGTTAGAAATTAAACTGTTGGAGTAGATGTAGCGGTTAACTATTTCAACAGTAAATCTGTGGGACCTAGATGCCTAGTAGCCAAGAAAATATTTGTAGAAAAGACAGAGGGAAGCCACATTACGTCTGAGAGGAAGTAACTATATTCCCAGAATGTTGTCATCCACAGCGCTCACCTGAAACAGGCCAAATGTTTCAACGACAGAAACGGTGTTAAGGTGAGGATAGTTGGGATCAGTCTGATGGAGTGAAAGTAGCAGTTGCTACGAGTCTCGTAAATTCGAAGGTCAAGCATTAAATACGTTCAAACTGTCTCGTGAAATCGCCATCTTGCGATCTGATAATTTTAATGCTTACATGTCGGAGGAGGTTACCGAGTGAGAACTGTGTCTTTAATTAATCAAAATGTCAAGTAAGATAACATCAAACCAATAAACTCTTCTTAGATATCACGTTAGAACAATTTGCCTCAAACTGTTCTAGGTTTCTCGATAGAAGTTAAATACTTGTTTTATAAAGCCCATCAGTAAATCTCTATCTATAAAGGGCAGGATGTGTATGTGTGTGTGTAACGAATGCACGGCCGCAATATTCGATGGATTTGCACCAAAATTTACATGCACATGCTCCAAGTTAGCGGGAAGGTCAAGTTTCATTTCCCAACTCCTATCGATAGTGGAAATAATCGATTTTTTCATTCTTCTACGGTAGTTTTCATGTAGTTTGCGGCCATTTTCTATTGGCCAGAGTGAGAGCCTATAGCTGGCTGCCACGAATAGGCAGGAAGATTCGATTGGCCAGCGTGAGAGCCAACAGCTGACTGACACGAATGTTAACTAGCATGCTAGCATGCAAAAAAAATCGATAGCTGCATTCGTCACAAGTGGGAAAAATTTAAATCTGCATGGCACTTTACTCCAATTGGCTCATTCGCTTGCTTAAACTCAACGTTGATTCTGATTCCGCAGAACTGGGTTGGGTGTGAAAAAGTATTTGTTGTTAACATTCTTTTTTCATTCGGTTTTTCCAGTTACGAGTCCTTTTTTTAAAGCTGATCGTTTTGTGTTCATTTTGTTTAGTTCTTTTTTTGTAACAGATTTAATTTAGAGACCTTGCACCAAACTAGTACTGCGCTTAAATTCACAAAGTCTAGGTACCATAGCGAAGATTTCATCCAAACAATTCCCATGAAAGTGTTTATAGAAATGGCACAAATTTACGACGGTGGGAAATTGACTGAAGCCAGGTCAGGACCAATAATATTGCTGATTCTTCTTTGGATTTTATCAAGGATCTCTCAATAAATAACAGAAGAACCTGACCATATGTGGCGGCAATATTCTAAGCGTGGACGAATGGTAGACATAGATATATATGATAGATTCTGGAAAGAAAACTTATCGAACACGACGCGGTGAACCAAATTTCTTAGCAACAGACCTAACAATGGATTCAATATAGTCTTTTCCCTCATCACAGCCGAGAACGTTAGCTTCAGAAGGTGCGATGAGTCACTTACCGTGAGGCGTTCCCAAAGAGAAAGTGCTGTTTGAGGAATTTTTATTGCTGATAAATGGGACATTCACTTTAAATTCAGAATTATACCAAGTTCCGTTCTAGTGAACATGCGAATGAATATGCATAATGGCTTATTCCTGAAATTCCGGATTTCACAACAATGGGGAGGTGGTGTGTAGGAGACAGATCTGCAGTCGCCAGGCTATTTCCTTCTTTTTTTTGCAACCTGTCCAAAGACACCAGGAATTTACTTTTTGGTTTATTGATATTAATTAAATTTAGATGAAGACAATACAAAATCTTAAGAGAATCCGATGAGTATCGAACTCACAACAGTATGGTATCGCTCGGTTCACACACCTCTCCAGTCTTTTAAACAGAAGTAGAAGTTTATCCACTTATTTCCTGTTTAGGATTGTGCGTCCGATTCCCTCTAAAATCTTTTCTTTCTCTTTCACTTCCGGCTCATCATTGTGCCTTGATGGCATTATCACCACGCTTGGAGTGATGCCTTTTATTTTGTTATTCACTAACTCGAGTGGCTCTTGGGCCTTGCAAATAGTGAACATCATTGTAAACAAAAAATGAGACAAAATACATACATACATATATGTAGGTTTAACGTTGTTAAGTTTGTAGAGAACCTACACACACAGACACACACACACACATATATATATATATTAAGACATTTTTATGTTTATACATTCTTTTTATAGATACAAATATTTAAGTGAATGTTCTGTTTATAATAAACAGTATTAATAACATTTACCGGCCTGAATACTGTTTATTATTAAAAAACAACAAAACAAAAAAACAGAGCATTTACTTAAATATTTGTATCTATAAAAAGAATGTATAAAGATGAAAATGTCTTAAAATAATTGTCGGATTTTGTCCATTTCATAATATATATATATATATATATATATATATATATACTATATATATATATATATATATATATATATATATATATAATACTAATTTGTAGGTTTGATGAATTTGATCGTGATTACGATTCCAATGTAATAAAATATAATAATGGAATATTAATGTTTGAGCCTTTATGTTATATATATATATATATATATATATATATATATATATATATATAATATAAAGGCTCAAACATTAATATTAATATATGTGTGTGTATATATATATATATATATACACACACCCACATTATAAAATGGACAAAGTCCGACAATTATTTAAGACATTTTTATAAAAGATTTTATAAACTTTTTATAAAAAGAACATATAATAATATATGTCATATATATATATATATATATATATATATATATATATATATAATATCTGTGTGTGTGTGGAGAGAGAGAGAGAGAGAGGGGAAGAGACATATTGAAAATTAATTTCGGTTGAGCTCTGTGGGGAAGGAAGCGTGGATTTGTAAACAGTGACTATTAAAGCTAATATAGCATGACTCTTCGACAGAATTGAGTCCTGTCGGTCACTGTGTGTTTATCTAAATCTAAAAATAAATACGCTAAAATTCACCTTCTTCCCTGCCGTGCGCCGACGGCTTCGTGGTAGAATTTCGATCCTAGCTAGAGGCAACCGGACGTCTAGCCACACTGAAGAGCTGTGATACAGAGAAACAGTCTGTCTGTGGATGACAATAATATATATATATATATATATATATATATATATATATATATATATATATATATATATAATTTGTAGGAAAAGTATTTAACACATTGTGTTGTTTTTATAAATTTCAGAATAAATAATTGGTCAGTTTGAGTGATACTTAGTCCGAATTCCAATCGAGTCCATTACATTCAGTTACATACTAATACCCTTGGGAAAGGTATGAATACTCCTGTTCTTCTCCCGTCCAGCTATGAGTAAATAGCAGGACAGACAGGCTTCTTTAGCCTTGGATGGCAACTGGTCTACCGCTGAAAGAAATGGCAACCAAATGCGGGAACAAATCTGCCTCGGCAGTAATGTAATGAAAGATACATGGTCACCTAGGCGTGTATTACGCACGGCACGTAACTGACTGATTTACTTCAAATATTTTGATGAACATTGTCGAAGTAAACATTAAGAAAAATTGAGAAACATTATTCTTATGCATTTTTATAGCAAATTTTCCAATTTGACTACTCTGCAAAATATTTAACACGATTTATTAATTGCAATAAAAGTACATAAAAACAATGTTTCTCAATTTTCTTTTGTGTTTAGTTAGACAATATTCATTAAAATATTTGAAGTATCATTCAAATTTATAAAACCAATGTGTCAAATACTTTTGCTTTTGTAGATCAGGAGTAATCGGTTAAGTTTTAACGAATTAACTCCTTCAAATTCGATGGTATTTACTTTGATCCTTACGTCGTACTCACATATTCATGGTCATGTACCAGACTAAGTTAAAGACCGTAAATACATTCCACACGCGGTGGCTATTACTCATATCTCGTTTGTTGCAAAGAAAAGGCAAAGATATAAATGAAACTTTACGGCTTCTGGTTCAAAAAGCACTTTCTTTCTCTTGTGATGAATGCGCCTGTCGACATCTGTTCGGCAAGTGGCAAACATTGCTTTTTTTTATGAAAGAATTTATTTTCGAGTCTCTGGGAGAAAAGAAAAACGAGTGAACAAAATATATGGGAAAAAAATGAGTTTCCTTTGATTTATTAAATATAAAACTTTCCTTGCTTGACAAATGGGCGCTCGGCACTTTAAACATTTCATATTTTGATTTCTGAGGTCATTATTTCTAGGCCGTTATATTCTAGAATCATGTTCAATTCATAAGAGTCTTTAGGCAAGGCACTCCGAGGCGGTGTAACGGTTAATAAGCTCATCTCGCTAAAACAATTACGACTGAGTAGTGCGTTCGATACTCATTGGGGGCCCCAAACTTTCGGCATTGTTCCACAGCCACGCTTAAAAATCCATAGGGAATACATGACTAGCAAGCTTGTATCGTTAGAACAATTTTTCCACTGGTACGCATGGGGTTTACAGAGTAGGAGTGAGAGTAAAGAGGTGTGATGGAGGAAAGGATGAAGAGAAGGACAGGGAATAGGTCAGGGCATCTGGAGATGTCGATTGACATTACATTTGAATAGTTGGAGATTATAGCTATGAGGGAAACAAGTAATAGGAAGGGAATTTCACAGACGGGAGTTCCGAGACATGAAGCTATTGGAGTAAAGAGTCAGCCACAGTTAATAGTTTCCACAGTGGAAGGGTGGGACCGTGATGCCAGCCTAGTAGCACACTTAAATTCATGCAGTCTGGGAACTAGCGAAAGTAGCTCGTCGGAGCAGTTATCGTGAAAGTATTTGTAGAAAAGACAGAGGGAGGCGACGTCACGTCTATGAGAGAGCGACTGAAGACGAGATGCCAGATCAAGGCAAACCACATTACTTATCCGTCTCTGGATCTTGTCGATGACCTTAAGGCGAACAGCGGAGAAACCAGACCCTAATTACGACTGAGCTGACTCGTTTTATAGTTCACCAATAGTAGTGTTAACCAATCAGAAGGCTCAAAATATTCAGTAGGACGTGTATAAAGGCGGCAATGTTTTTTCCGGAATATTCACTGCCAGCCTTTGATATCGAAGACTGTAGAATTACGGAACAGCTGCTGGTGGTATTGGCGATATAGTCAGATTCAGTAGATTGTCTGATTCGTGAGTGTTAATCTTTAACGTTGTTTCATTGAACAGATTACGTACTGCGCTGGATTCTATATTCATAGACTATGGGGAACATGGTCAACAATAAGAGCCTCTGGGTAGGGCGCTTCGGGGCTGTTCTAACAGTTAGCAAGATCGTCTCTCTTTGTTTTGTTTCTGCGCAGTGAGTTCAATACTTTATAGGGGCTCCATGCTTTCAGCCTTGTACCATACTAAGTTGCGCTTCAAAAATCATAATAAGAGTGTTTGGTATGTTTTTTTTCCTCATAATTATATATTTTTCTTTATCAACATTATACTTTTAAAAAGTACAATTACATTTTGTTTAGTTACAAGGGTAAGACAAAAATTATCCGCTCTTTCATATCTTTAGGTTTGTCATACTGCCTTCTGCTCATGCGTGCATATAATTGATGTTATTGTGGTCACGTGATCGAAGTTTGAGCTTTATCGCGCCAGTTCTCTTGCTGCTGTTACAGTATAAACATGACCGTTCCGGTTTTGGTTTTATTTTACGCTATTGTCGCATATAAGAATGAACTCTGATTTTTAAATCCTAAAAAGTAAAAATATCCAAAGAAATCTAATGCTATCAATACCGTAACAAATTGTCGACTTTTCTTCTTTTATGTGGCGTGTTCCTTCAGGACGTAGGCAATCATGGCCCTCCACCTTCTCCTTTTCCTTGTAGCTCTTAATAAGTTTCTTATTTCTCCCAGACCTTGCTAAAGCCCATTAAGTATGTCACGTGTTGCTTTCCTCTATCATTCTTTTCCAATATCCGTCCTGAGAGTATCAGATTTTCCAAGCCTTCCTTCCTCATTACGTAACCCAGAAATTTCAACAGCCTCTTCCTCTATGTTAAGAATAAGTTTCACTTTTGTTTAATTTCTCTCCAAAACCTCGTCGTTACTCACATGTTTGGTCCATGGTATCCTTAGCATCCTTCTGTAGAACCATACCTCTGTTTCCTCGAGTCTCTTCATTTTTGAGGAGACCGCCCAACATTCGCTGCTATAAAAGTCAGATATCACGTAGCAGTTCAATACTCTTTTCGTTGTTACCAACGAAACCCTCCTGTCCTGTAATACTCTGCCTAGCTTTTGTAATGTATCTTTGGCAATCCAAATACGTCTTCAGATCTCAGTGTCGCACTTTACGTCTTCTATCAGAATACTTCCCAGATAATTAAATTTCAGCACCTGCTTGATTTTAGTATCCCCGTCCTATAAATTGCATTTTGTGCTCATCTTTTTGTTGAAAGCCATGCATTCTGTCTTCTTGTAGTTTACCCTTAGTCCTTTCTTCTTGCTCTCCTTTGCTACTTTCTGGAGGAGGTTTTGTAGTTTCCTTTCCGTCTCAGCTATCAACACTGTATCATTTGCATATCCTATATTGTTAAGATTATGGCCGCCAATCATGAATCCTGGTCGGATTCTCTTAGAATCGCCTCACTGTATAGGTTGAATAATTTTGTGGAATTTATCTATATTTTTCCACTCACCCCCGTTAAAAATAGAGTCTTCCATAAGAATTAGCTTCAACCAATCAACACCACACATTGTGAAACTCAGCTTCGAGACAACCCCAGAATGTGTATCCATGGCCCAAAATCTATTTTCTCACGAATTTCGCCGGAAGCTACTTTGGCTTCCCAAAGTAAATAAAAGGACGAATTTCAGTGCAATTCACCAGTCAGTAATTCGCCTTGTGAGAGTCAGTGCTTTTTAGACCACTCGGCTAGACGGTCGAACTCTCTGCCTGTGAGGCAGAGGGGAACTCTCTGCCTCTGGGCAGAGAGGAACCCGGACGAGGTTCCGCCGAAGGGCAGAGCCTCGTTCGGGGAGGTTGACCAACCCGATCCCGTTTATACGGGTTCTACGGGCAATTTTTGCCCGAGCCTACGGGCTCGGAAAGCCCACATTAAACCGGCCTTGTGCCACATTTGACACACGTGGGCGTGTTAATGAACATCGTCAGTAATTCGCCTTCAGAGAGATTCCACACAGATCCACGCGTGTCTACATTTTGACTCTAGAACTTTTCGCGCGTCAACACCTGACTCAACTTTCAACCTCTTTCTGTCTCTCTCTAAATTCATTACACATTTCTAAAAAAAAGTGTTAACTACACTACAAACCAGAAATTGTAATTCTAGCATAAGACAAAAGAAAATACAGTCCAGGGTGATCAACTCTGTCAGAACAAGAAAAAACAAAACCAACTTAAATCTCACGTACATTACTTTCTAATTTATCTCTCGATAAATTTCCTTAATATTACATGTGAACATTTTCTAAACAAAAGAACATTAGTGAACTTTAATTCACTTAATATGCTTGATGCAGGCTTCGTCAACTTGCATATAACCAAAATACAATCTTTTCTATATTTGTAAAAATTGTATATAAATGTCCGATAGTTTCTAGTTGAATGCATATCCACCGTTGTTTCTTGTTCATTTTGCATTGAGTTTTATTCGACTTCTACGTCTCTGCTTTTATTTGTTGTGATTAATGGGAAGGACATGCTTTCAAATTCATCACTCTAGTAACAAAAAACCTTCTGATTTCACACTCAATTCATAGCAATCCCAACAAGTCCGTTGAGAAAACACATCCTTGTCTTATACAGCTTTCTATTTTTGTATATCTGCTGAACTCATTTTCAATGCGTAATCAGGCGGTTTGATGCCAGTTTTTGATTATTCTAATGTCTTTCTCGAATATGTCAGAATAGTGTTGGTTGTACTTTAAAATCATTTAACTCACATGTTGTCGCATGTATGAATTAATTCTGCTTTTAAATACTTAAAAGTAAAAACATCCCAAAAAAGCGAATTCTAAACAGAAGCAACAAAAAGCAACGGTTTTAATGGACACTTATTATTGTAGAAATCATTTTCTCTGTGACGAGAAACTGTAACTTTGTCACACTTCTCTTCTTATTTTTATGGGTTCACTCTTCCTCAGTCCGAAAGCAGACTGTTTGGTCCCAGTGGAGGTTTTGGCATCAGCACCACCACCGCCACCACCACAATCACCTTTCCTCACTCTTCTTCTTCTTCTTCTTCTTCTTCTTCTTCTTCTTCTTCTTCTTCTTCTTCTTCTTCTCTCCTCCTTTTTCATCTTTCTTCTTCTTCTTCTCCTCATACTGCATAACCTTCTTCTACTCCCCGTCTTTTTCTTCTTCTTCGCCTCATTCTCCACTTTCTTCTCCTCCCCTTCTTCCTTTTCTTCTTTTTCTTCTTTTTTCTTCCTTGTCCTCCTCCCCACCTTCTTCTTCTTCTTCTTCTTCTTCTTCTTCTTCTTCTTCTTCTTCTTCTTCTCCCCTTGTTGTTCTTTTTCCTTCTTCTTCTTCTTCTTCTTCTTCTCCTCCTCCTCCTCCTCCCGACCTCCTCCTCCTTCTTCTCCTTCTCCTCCTTCTTTTTCATCTTTCTTCTTCTTCTTCTTCTTCTTCTTCTTCTTCTTCTTCTTCTTCTATTTAACGTTTTCAGCTGACGTGAAGTGAAAAGAAAATATTCAATCAATTGCTAAGTCTACAGCTAAAAAAGTTGATTCCCTGTGTCGTGCCAGAATCTATCTTACTTGTTTAGAAGTATACCACTCGTCCTTGCTTTGAATATTGCTGCCACATTGTCACATAAAATCTATGCTATCAGTTTCTTCTGTTACACTTCTTGCTTGTGGGACTCACTTCCAGCTTCCCAGTCACCTATGATCATCCAAAATTTAAATGTAATTCGTTGCCTTCTGTCATGTCTTCTTGTTCTTTTATCCTCCTCTCGCCTTCATATCATATTTTTCTCATATTCTTTAACACCTAATAACCTCTTGCGTCATAGCGGGTTTATTACTTTGCTTGGAGCAAAATGATTAAAAAAAGCCGTGGCTAATCAAAGGTTAATTGATTTTCGGTTGCTATCAGTCACAGGCGTTGCGAACATATATATATATATATATATATATATATATATATATATATATATATCGGAGGGACCAATCTAGTGTTTCTTTCTCTTTTTCGTACAGGAAATGAATAGAGAGTCAAGGAAATGGAGCAATACCGTCGCCAGTGAATCAATAATACCCAGCATAACGCGCCCCAGTCCTCAAAAGCACAAAGCCGCTACAAATGAGAGCTAACGTATTCTTGTGAGTAATATGAATAATTCCATCCAAAATTCCTTTCATGATTAATGAATGCAGAACATGTCCGTCAGTGACTACAGAATGCATCAACCGACAACCTCATGATAAATGCAGCAAAATGGAGAACGCTCTGTTGAATGTGTCATCGACTCATTCTCATTAATCCGAAAAGAACGCTCAACATGTATTTACTTGTAAAATCAGTGAAAGGCACGTTGTGTAAATTTTCTCAAAATTATTATTATTATTATTATTTTTCACTCTTATTTAAATATTACACAATACAAAACCTTGGCGCCATTCAAAGTAGATGGTTATTTTATAACTTTCTTATATCGTTGCAAGAGTCGGAAAAACAGAGTATGATGATATGTACGATAGATAATGGGTAACGCTAGACTTGTAGAGGTTAAGATTGTGCAAATTGAAACAACCGCTTTAGTTTCGTTTCTTTCAACATACGATCAGTTTTAGACCCACTGGAGTGACAGGGTGTAATCGATTTCTGTTTTTTTCCTCAGATTAGGTCATTTGCAGTGGTGTGCAGTAACATGAATCTATTTTCGGGGTGTATGATGAAATTTATTTGGACTTGAATAACAATTGTTTTATCCGTGATTGCAACAGATTTTCATCACCCCCAAACACTATTATCTCGACTGTCGATTAGTTGTCCTGCAGCATTGTCTACGATGGACGTTACTCCAAGGAAGTGTAGAAAAACTGTAACGCTGCACGAACGCACTTACCAGTGAGGGAATTAAAGTACTATGGATTGGCCTGGAAACTCTCCTGATTTAAATCTAATCGAGAATCTGTTATCAATATTCAAGGAACGACTTCGTGGAATAGACATACGAAGCACTAACATATTTACTGGGTCATGTTTCATTGGAAAAAATACGAAAAAGAAGTAAATAATAACAGAATTATTCGTTTTGTTTTAATTAATTTTGGGTGTAGTTTCTTGTTTGGAATTGATATAAATTGTTTGTGACACTTGTTTCTTGTTTGGAATTGATATAAATTGTTTTGAATTGATATAAATTGTTTGTGACACCTTTACAGACAAACCTCTTATATTCATCATTTCTAAGGAATGAATGGATTTATTTTTTAATCCGACATATTTCTATTACTTCAAAGTTTTTTTAGTGGATACCCGTATTTGAATAGACGTCCCGTTCCTTTTTTTATTTTAAACAGTATTTTCATTTACCGGCCTGCACGCTTGATATTCGGTTGGTGCAAGCTATGACGGGAGTGCTGAACGGACCAATCATGTTCCAAAATCTTTCCCACGGCATTGACTTGTCATAGAGAAGAACAACATGTTTTTCTTTCAACCACTCTATACGCTACCACTGTTGCGCAAGAGTAAAGTATGTTTGTGTACCAAAGATGAAAGCCGATTAGAACAAAACCAGATACAGGGCCTTCTCAGTCCTTGAAGCAAACCCTCTCTGATTGACCATATTCATCGTTATATGTGCACTGGGTCATGTTTCATTGGAAGATACGTGAAAAAGTAAATAATAACGGAATTGTTCGTTTTGTTTCAATTAATTTGCAGAGGGGTGTAGATTTGAAGAGCTTATTTTTCTATCTAGCGCAGAACTGACATTTAATTGGTTAATCAAGACACACCCATAAGTCTATTTTTAATTCTGACCTTATATTTCCCATACTTGGGAAATTGGCTGAAGCCGAGATGCCAGGTCAGGACCAATAGCGCTGCAGATTCTTCTTTGAATTTTAACAGGATTTTTCTAAATACGAGGGGGGACCCAAAAGTAACCGGAATCGTTTTCTGTGTGATAAGCCTGTAGTAGTTCAGGCTTCCACCGCTAGATGCCACTTGAGGCAGCCCTCAGGCATCAGTGTGCTAACTGGTGTCATCGTGGGAAGACGTACAGCTCTCTGGTTCACATTTGTTTTAAAGTGATTCACACCTTTTCGTCTATTTTTACCATGGCTGAAAGGATGCCTGTCGTAAACTGAAAGAACAGTTGGAAGTTGAACCAGACCTTTTTTCGAAGGTCATCACTGGTGACGAAAGCTGGTGCTATGGCTACGACCCGGAAACGAAGCAGTAATCAAGAGAGTGGAAGCATCCAACGTCACCACGACCCGAAAAAGCGAGTCAAGTTCAATGTCAAGACAATGCTGATTTGTTTCTTTGATGTGAACCTGAAGCGTTTGCGAGACAAGGTGAGACGAAAACGACGCCCTGACCTGTGGCAAAGTGGAGGATGGTGTTTGCGTCACGACAATGCGCCAGCGCACACCGCCTTGAGTGTGAGACAGGTTGTGACCCAGAATGGCTTGACTCCACTTCTCCACCGTTCCTATTCACCAATACTTGGAAGGGGTGAGTTAAAGGGAAATAACTGAGACATCCGGAAGTGGCTTGGCACGTGGAACTAGAATAACCTACTCCGGTGGACGAAATACGGGGTTTGGTTCGAAAGTCCAATCACCTGAAGAAGGCCGGGGCGTAGAACGGCCGAAAGGTTGTGAAATGAAGATGAGGATAACATGAGGATGACAGTCCGAATAATGTAAATAATTCAAGGATGTTAGCTTGTTTATAAATGAAATTAAAAATGTAACTTTTTTTTTGTAGACGTTGGCAATTGTTTTTTTTTTTATTCCATCTAATAGCCATTCTTCTTGGTGCACTCTTTATTATCGCTCCAAAAAACTCAACTGAAAAACTGTTTCAGTCATTAAAATATGATACTGGCTTTTTGCTTTTCAAATGTCGTTTCTCTAACCTTGTGGAAAAACGCCGCAGTGCATTCCTGGTCAATGAATACAACCAGTTATCGTCTCCGTCTTCGGAACTGAGTGGGTGGGTCGATTGCTAGACAGTAAAGAATGTCTGCAGACTCAAGGCAAATCAGATGTTCACTCATGATTCCCTTTTTCTCTCTATATCACCCCCTCCCTCTCAAACTCATTTTATCTCCCTCATTCTCTCTCTCTCTCTCTCATTCTCTCGCTCTCTCACTCTCACTCTCAGTCATTCTCTCTCTCAGTCTCTTTCTCTCTCGTTTATTCTCTCGCTCTCTCCATCTCGCTCTCAGTCATACTATCTCTGTGATTCTCTCTCTATCAGTCACTCTCTCTCTCATTCTTTCTCTCACTCTCCTTCTCTCATTCTCTCTCACACATACCTCTTCTCATTGATCTTCTCTCTTCCATTTTCTCTCTCACTCTCACTTATTCGCTCTCATTCACTATCTCTCACTCATTCTCACTTATTCTTTCTCTCGCTGATTCTATCTAACACTCTATTTCACTCATTCTCTCTCTCTCTTACACATTCTCTCTCTAACTTATTCCCTCTCGCACACTCCCTCTCTCTCCCTCTCACTCATTCTCTCCTTACGTCTCATTCTCTCCTTGCGTCTCATTCTCTATTTTTTCTCCTGAGAGACAGCAAGAATGCGAAAGATCTTTCAAGCATTGTAAGGGTTTTCTTCTGATAACAACAGCAACAATCTACTTCCTCTGCGTGCCATATCACTTCAGGAAGTGGACAATCATGGCCCTCCACAATATCCTATCCCTTATAGTTCTCAGAAATGTTCGTTTCTTTATCAAAGCTAGCAACCCACCCAGTTCCGTTGCCCATTTACACAACTTCCGCTGCTCTTTTAGCTTTTGATATGACCGGTGAGGGTCAAAATCTCCAAACCCGCTTTTCCCATTATGTGGCCGAGAAATTTCAGAAGAGCGAAGCCCGCCAAACTTTCAAGCATTGTAAGGTTCTTCAAATAAAGTCATTCCTTTTCTTCTCATAACGATAAAAATAATCTAATCGCTCTGAGTTCTGCGTCCCTTCAAAATTAATTTTGGATTGTTTTATGTTTATATTAGATAAAAGCTAACTCACTATG
Organism: Acanthosepion esculentum; assembly: GCA_964036315.1. Classification (NCBI taxonomy): domain Eukaryota; kingdom Metazoa; phylum Mollusca; class Cephalopoda; order Sepiida; family Sepiidae; genus Acanthosepion; species Acanthosepion esculentum. Next base: position 16,583,200 of record OZ038500.1, on the reverse strand, counting down.
GCCGAGTTGTTAGATCGTTCGCATTCTGACCATGAGACCCGGGTTCTAATCTCACCAGGGTCCATTTATTAGGAAGGAAACTTCTAGATGTTATCGGACCGGAGGTGTCGACCCCATTGTGCGGAACCTTTGGAAAGTGCCTGAAAATCATACCACGGTTTGACTCAAGCCTTGTGAGTGAAATTGGGTAGACAGAACACTTGGAGCCGTCGATAACTGTGCTAGCACGAAGTCACAAGTCATCGTGGCAGAGGGCATTGTTCAAATTGTTGATTACGCTCTTTCTCAGAAACTAAGGTTTACTCAGCATAGTCGCAGTATAAACCACAGGTGGGCTCTGTGAGTGTTGAATGAAAGATTTGTGTTTATTACTAGCCGCCTTGTAGACGGGTATCCTCGAATACGAGTGACCAGCTATACATACAGTTAAAAGTACAAATCCTTGGAGAATATAAATCATTTTTTTGTGTAAAACAGGGTCCCCCTTTTACCGAAAACCTGCTCTGAATCATATATGTAATAAAATTTAGACATTATTTAATTAAAAAAAAAACAACCCAAAACTTTTAGTTGCTTTTATTGTCTTTAGAAAATAAAACATCGATGAATAATGAATTTTTAGAAGAATTTTCATTTTTTAAAGTTTTAATTAGAATAATTTATAAAAGTGGAGAATCATGGCCCTCCACAACATCCTATGCCTTGCAGTTCTCAGTAATGTTTTTTCGTTTGCTAAAACTAGTATTCCCACCTAGTTCCGCTTTTCATTCACACAAGCACGTCGGGTAGGTGGCCTAACATTTTCAGCTGACATAAAGTTGAAAGTGTATATTAAATCGATTGCTAAGTCTGCAGGTAAGAAAGTTGATTCACTATCTGAGAGAGACCTTTTTAACTTCCATCATCATGACTGAAGCTAAACTCTAGGAGAGTGGCACATTGTTTCTTCTCGTACTAACGTTTTCAGCTGACATGACGTGGAAAGAGAACATTGAATCATTTGATAAATCTGCAGCTAAGAAAGTTGTTTCAATTTTTCGCCAGAATTTATCTCAGATATTTATAAGTCTACCATTCGTTCATGCTTTGAATATTTCTGCTACATCTGCTCTGGTGCTCCTGCTATATATTTAGAAATTCCTGATATAACACAAAGAAGAATCTGTAATGATATCTGTTGAGGGGTCTCCCCTTTTTACTCAAATAGACTCACCCAAGGTATACATATACTACTGCCAGTGAATACGCGAACAGTCAATAGTAATAGAGTCGAGTCGGTCGAGTAGAACAGTAGAGAACGTTGGATAGTCAGACGGAGGGTAGCACAAGAGTCACAGTAACAAGCACGTAGACTCAGTGAGAAGTCATACAGCGATACGTCAATATAAAAGACTATCTATATATTTGTCTACTAACCCCGAATTCCTGGAACTACTAACCTGTATTACCAGTTTGTATTACTACGTTAATATAATTATTTTCCTATATTCATTCTTGGCGTTTGTTATTATTTGATACCGGATTTCATCTCGGAATCCACAATAATATCAGTCTTGATATGGCATCTCGGAACGTAGCTTCCCTGTGTCTTTTCAATAAATACTTTATTGGTAATTGTTCTGATTAATATTCCTTTATTGTACTGAGACTTTAAGCGCAGTACTAGATTGGCGGCAACGTTTCAGCTATTTACAGTAGGAATGTCTCGACGTAACCGTAAAATCTATGCTATCAGTTTCTTCTATTACACTTCTTGCTTGTGGGACTCACTTCCAGCTTCCTAGTCAACTATGATCATCCAAAATTTAAATGTAATTCGTTGCCTTCTGTCTTTTGTCTTCTTATTCTTTTATCCTCCTCTCGCTTTAATATCATATTTTTCTCATATTCTTTAACACCCAATAACCTCTTGCGTCATAGCGGTTTTATTACTTTGCTTGGAGCAAAATGATTAAAAACGCCGTGGCTAATCAAAGGTTAATTGATTGTTTGGTTGCTATCAGTCACAGGCATTGTGAACACACACACACACACACACACACACACACAAACACACACACACACACACACACACACACACACACACATATATATATATATATATATATATATATATATATATATATATATCGGAGGGACCAATCTAGTGTTTCTTTCTCTTTTTCGTACAGGAAATGAATAGAGAGTCAAGGAAATGGAGCAATACCGTCGCCAATGAATCAATAATGGCCAGCATAACGCGGCTCACTCCTCAAAAGCACAAAGCCGCTACAAATGAGAGCTAACGTATTCTTGTGAGTAATATGAATAATTCCATCCAAAATTCCTTTCATGATTAATGCATGCAGAACATGTCCGTCAGTGACTACAGAATGCATCAACCGACAACCTCATGATAAATGCAGCAAAATGGAGAACGCTCTGTTGAATGCGTCATCGACTAATTCTCATTAATCCGAAAAGAACGCTCCACATGTATTTACTTACACTATTTACATTATTCGGACTATTGTCCTCATCTTTGATGCCATATTTATCACAACGTTTCGGCCGCTGTATACTCCGGCCTTCTTCAGGTGGTTGCAATGTCGAACTGAACGCTTTATTTCGCTCGCTGGGGTAGGACTGTTCTAGTTCCACGTACCATGCCTCATGGATGTCCGTTATCAGTTTTCTCCTGCTAATTCCCCTCACCAAGTTCTCCACTGCCTTAACCAGGTATTGAACTCACAACTCTTTGCGTCCTGTCACTGGGTCTAACCAACGCATTTATCTATTTATTGGTTAGATCCAGAGAGAGGACCCAAAGTTTGGTTAGGTTCAGTGATCTGCCTCCCTCTGTCTTTTCTATAAATACTTTCATGGTAATTGTTCTGATGAATATTCCTCTATGTTATCTAGATTTTAAAGCTCAGTACTCGATTGGCGACAAGGTCTCATTATTTTACATTTGAAATGTCTATCGGCCTTGGAATTCTCTTCCGGCTTCTTGTATATTTTTTTCATATTTTTAACAACCCCTTGCATCTTAGTGGCTTTATTACCTTGCTTGCGGTGAAATGATTAAAGAAAATCATGAGAGATACTTCGGCTTAAATGCTCACAAAAAGTCATTGTGATTTTTTGTCTTTAGCAACCTTGTAAGTAACTCTTATCAGACCTCTTTAAACTTCCCTAACTTACGTTAACTTACTAACGGGCTACAGGTCTTTCACTCTAAAATAATATAACTGTCAATAAATAGCATATTAAAAAAACATCTTTTGGTCTACACTACACATATTTCCTCTTGGTATTTTGTCTGTAAATGAAAAATTGCACTCTTGTTCAAATTCAAGATAGGACATCTAACGTAGACCTGTTTAACAAGTGTAATATTGGAGGAATCGAGACTTTTCTCATACAGTCTCAGTTACGGTGGACTGGTCATGTCTTGAGAATGTCTGATGACAGGATACCCTTGATCCTAATGTACAGCCAGTTAGATCAGGGCTACAGGAATGTAGGACGCCCATGGCTAAGATAAAAAGACAAGCTAAAGAGCAACTTGTCAGCTGTCAACATACCTCATAGCACCCTCGAGCGCTTAGCCTTGGAGCGGGTAGTATGGAGATGAACGTGTTTTAGTGGACTCAGCAGTTTTCAATCAGCTTGTCTGAATCGTCTTCCAGAAGAGAGAGCAAGATCTAAAAGGTTAGCCAATCTTTGATCTCACCCCACTATCCTTACTCTTGCTCCATATGTGGCCTCCTTTGTAAATCACTAGCGGGTCTTAAGGGCCACTTAAGATTATCACACAAAATTAACTGAACCAATTAAGTTGTCTGATCCTCATACGTCGAAACCGACGGGACAGTCCATTATATATATATATATATATATATATATATATATATATATATATATATATATATATATATATATATATATATATTAAAGTTTGCAGCTTTTATATTATATCATAAGTAACTTATACAAAAAATTTATTTGCAATTTTAATGAGATTAATGGCAAAATCACTTCCCTAACAAACTTAATGAGACATTAACTTACTATCAAATATTTGAATAATAAGATTCTTATATTTAGGTTGTTGTAAGATGGAACTGACGAGCCAAGTACTTTCAACAGTTTCAACTTTTCATCATCTTCAGGGAGCAATTTTTCCATTTACAGGCTAAAACGAAATAGGTGTAGTGTAGACAGATTTTTTAAAAATATACCATTTATTGACAGTTATATTATTTTTGAGTGTGCGATGACGCAACGCTAGAATTCTTGTTCAAATCAAGAAAGTGAAAATCTTGTTTGGATTTCGTAATGTGATAAATCCACGAAAGCTTGTTGTTATGTATGTTTTTTCAGTTAAAGTGGTTTGGACTTAAGGTTAATCCAATTAGCAGAGTAAAATGTCTTTAAGATTCTGAATTTACGTACTGCGCATCTTATTTTCGTAAATATATTAGAATGTGCAGCTTTATTATATCATAAAAAGGTAATTTATACAAAGAATTAATTAGCAATGGTAATGAGATTAATGGCGAAATACTTCTGTAAAAAGACTTAATGAGGCATTGACTTACTATCAATAACGCGATCCTTATATTTCAGTTGTTGTATATTTGAGTTGTTGTAAGATGGAATTGACGAGCCAAGTACTTTCAACAATTGTCATCTTCAGGGCGCAATCTTTCCATTTACAAGCAAAGCACCAAAAGGAAATATGTGTGGTATAGTGCATGTTTATATACGCGGATTGATTTAAGAATGTGTATCGAAAGCAAACACTGAATTTCCTATTGACAAACGACTCTAGCTCAAGAGTCCTTTGCATAATTTTAATGAAATTTGACACTGCACTCAACATAGGTCAAAGGCATAATATGCCTCTAAATTAGTTGGGGTATTATGTATCGTTTAGGAGGTATCTCGGTAACACTCATACTTACATATTAGAGATTTACTATTATATAAGTACTATTATTTAAGAATTTTTTTATGCAAACAAGGAGGAATTTATACTTAATATAAGGAAGAGGTAGATGAAATTTCTGGTTACAAGTGATGATAATGGAGGGTCTGGAGAATCTGATACTCACGGGACGAATAGAGGGAAAAGGAAACAGAGGAAAGCAGTGCATGACATACGTGGCGGGCTTGGGCACGTGGATGGCGGGGAGTGGTCTGGAGGAGTTGGAAGAAACACAAAACCTGTTGAGAGCCACAAGGGATGGGGGAAGTGGAGAGCCATGATCGCCTACGTCCTGATAGGACCTAGAAGATAAAACGAATGTGAAAATTAATTGAAACAAAACGAATAATTCCGTTATTATTTACTTTTTTCGTATTTTCCCAATGAAACATGACCCAGTACACATATACCAATGAATATGGTCCATCTCCATCTATTCATATCTATCTATCTATCTATCTATCTATCTATCTATCTATCTATCTATCTATCTATCTCCTTGTGCAAATTAATTAAAAAAAAATAAATAATTCCGTTATTATTTACTTTGTTTCGTATTTTACCAATGAAACATAACCCAGTGCACATGATAGTTTTTAGTATGTCCATTCCACAAAGTCGTTCCTTGCAGACTGACCACAGATTCTCGATTGAATTTAAATGAGAAGAGTTTCCGGGCTAGTCTATAGTACTTTGATTTGCTCACTGGTAAGGATTGCCAGTGCTTTCATGCAGCGTTACAATTTTTGTATGCTTCTTTAGAGTAACGTCAACTGCAGAAAATGGCCGTGGGACAACTAATCGACAGTTGAGACAATAATGACTGGGCAGGATAAAAATATGGTGCAATCACGGATAAGGCAATACTTTTCAAGGCCAAACAAATTTCATCATACATCCCAAAAATAGATTCATATTACTGCACAACACTGTAAATGACTTAATCTGAGGAAAAAATAGTAATCAATTACAAGTGATTCCAGTGGGTCTAAAACGGTCCGTATGGTGAAAGAAAGAAAACTAAATCGGTTGTCTCAATTAATTTGTATCATTTACATTATTCGGACTATCGTCCTCATCTTTGTCGCCATATTTATCACAAAGTTTCGGCCTTTCAGTATCTGTCTATATTTCTGAGATGAGGTATTATGTACACTATTTACATTATTCGGACTACCGTCCTCATCTTTGTTGCCATATTTATCACAACGCTCCGGTCTTCTTCAGGTTGTTGGAATGCCGAACTGAACCCTTTATTTCGCTCACTAGGGTAAACTGTTCTAGTTCCACGTGCCATGTCTAATGGATGCCAGTTATCAGTCATCTCCTGTTAATTCCCCTCTCACCGCCTTAACCAGGTGTTGAACTCACACTCTTTGGGTCCTGTCACTGGGTCTGACTAACGCATTTATCCCCTGTGTCATGTGTCCTTGAAGACATCTGTGTATGGATTTCTGGGTATTATAAACCTAATGTCTTCAGCAACCATTTTTTACCAGTGCTCGTACTGAACAGGAAATAGGAAAGATAACAAAAAGTCAAAGTTTATTAAGAACTACGAAGCACAGGAAATTGTAGAGAGCCATGATCGATAACATCCTGAAAGGATACGGCACTGAGAAGAGGACGAAGCCCAATAGGCAACATTCGAAAAGTTTCTACATTGTCGTTGAGATAGGAGTATATTCCTCACTCGTACTGGAGATTTCTTTTATATAAAATAATTATCATAATAATTATTGTTGTGGATTCCGGGAATGGAATCCTGCACGAATAAATAAACAACGCCAGTAATTGAGATAGAAAAATAAGTGTATTAAACGTAAGAATACAGACTTGAAGTGAAGATTAGTAGTCCAGGAATGCGGGTTAGTAGAAAGTATATGTACAAGTCTCTGTAAGTGAAGCCGTAATTATCTCTCTCGCTGGACTCTCGTATAACTCTCTGTGAACACCCTGTGTACTGTCTCCGTATCTCTCACCCTGACTCAACATATTCTCAACCTGCAGGTATTCTCTCTGTCAGTATAAGTATACTTTGGACGAGTCCATCTCGTGTAAAAGGGGTCTGCCCCGCAACAATTATTAATCAGTGCAGAGTGATTTAAATTTGATGGTCAGCTAAAAAAATAAATGATAATTCTCATTCCCAAACCGAAACTATTTTGCTTGTCTGTCTGTTAGATTGTGAACAAAGTGGGCGCATAAACAAATACTTTTGCTTGGTGGCATCCCGTCTTGAGGTTTCTTTATTCGTGCAAACAGCCATCTTGATACTATCGATCTGTTTCAATGGCCGATTTTATTTCATTCTTCTCTCTCTTCCAAAACAAAGCCTCTTTTGTTTTCTTTCTTTTTTCTCTCTATTTGCTATCGCGGATAGACAATATTGTCTATTTGATTTTTTTTTTGTCATAATAAAATTATTATTAACCATAAACATTTCAGGGTATATATTTATAAGATAAATATAACGCGCGACTTTTAGCTTATGATAATTATATAAATTAAATAACTTCTACTGTGACATGGTTAGCCGATGGGATCAAAAAATTCATTTCGCGGACAAAATCTGGTTTAAGGAGACAAGGCGTGATTCACGTTAAAAGACGGGATGCTTGAATTTACTTTAATGGTAATGTAATATCTGGCTGCTATTATCCGAGTTTGTATGTCTGTTGGGGCGGATAGCCAATCTTTGTCGCTCAGGCACATTTGTGCTTGTTCAACACACACACACACACACACAGCCAACCTATAGTTTATACTGCAACTATGCTGAGTGAACCTTATTTATAGTTTTTAGGAGAGCATTATTTGGCGTGATCAACAGCCTGAATAAGGCCAGCACCCTCAAACACTTGCGACTTTGTTCTAGCTGTTGAGCTAGCAAGAAGTCGCAAGTCGATAGCTCCCAAATAGTTATATCTACGCAATTTCACTCAGAAGAAGTGGTATGGTTTTAAGGCACGATAGGATCGCTTCTACAGGTCGATGACATCAAGAAGTCGTCATCCTGACAAATCGACTATAGTGCGATCCCAGGTCTCATGGTTGCAAAACGAACCTCTATCCGTGATTACACTATAATGATGTCTTTATAGAAATTGTATATAGTAAGCATCCGTCTATCTCGAGAAATAAATGTAGTGTCTTGTTTGGTCAAAATTCAGTCCATTGGTATGTGTTGAGTCTTGACTCATTGTTGAATCTCGCCTATTGCATGGAATAATAATGCAACACAAAATGTACTTAGAACAAGAATGTATTATAACAAGAAAGTGTACACAATAAGTACATATAGTATTTCTGTATATTTCTGGGAAGACGTTACTGGAGAATGTGTTGACTAGTCGCAGTCGATCAGAGTCTCTAGTTGGATCTCGTGATTCCTCTTCCTCCTCTTCCGGTACCAACCATTATTTATATAGTTGATAGTCACCTATGCAGATTAGGTGGATCCTACATAACAGTATGGAAAGGACGCAGACCTGGGCGATGGTATATTGAGCCCGTGCTACCGAGACTACATGCCCACCTCTCTCGGTCGTAGCGACAAGATCCAATGGAAATCCAAAGGCCAATTATACTTGGGACGGCTTGGCAGCAGGAAAGTTGTTAATGTTGACAACCAACCATCTTCGGGTCTCCACTCCGGGTCTTTCTGTCTAGATCAGAGGTTCTCAACCAGGGGTAAATTTACCCCTAGGGGGTAAAAAATTTTATAGTCGGGGGTAAATAATTGACGTACTTGATAATTTAAAAAATAATGTTTTGGTATTTTTACTAATGACTGAATTGCACAATTTTAGTCACAAATTAGTCAGTACTAATCATAATCATTCATTCAAAAAAAATTTTTTTTTAGTATTTTCCCAAATTTTTTTAAATTGCCAAAAACAAAAATACTAAAAAAAAATTGTTTGAATGAAATATTATGATTAGTATTAATTTGTAGATCTACTAATACATCGGATAAAATGAATAATTTTTTTATTAATGACTACAAACGTTAATAAAAATACTGAATTTTATACAGAGTACTAACTTATACTAAAAAATTAGTAGATTAGTACTAAATAAGAAATCAGTATTTTCAGTGTCGCTTAGTATTTTTTTAATCACCATATTTTGACTAAAAAAAAAACTTAGTATTTTGAATGAAAAAATCATTCATTCATTTAGTGACGAAATTGTATATCAATGCTTTATGATGGCTATGAATTTTTTGTAGGGGAGTAGGGGGTAAATGGAGAAATACATAAAGCCGAGGGGGTCAATGATGGAGGAAAGGTTGAGAATGGCTGGTCTAGACCCACTTCCATAGCCTATTTTGGATAGGACCGCAAGTCAGCGGGAGTTCAAAATCCAGGGTCCTTCCTGTATTGTTGAGCTCTGTCTATTCGAAGCAGCTGGTTATGAGGTGCCAGATTTTCCTCCCACGCTCATTCTCCGGCTTCGAGCTGGACTTATTTGTCAGAGGCTATTTGAGACGCATACCATGGAAACATTTTATAGAGAGTGGGACGTTGTCCCCCACTATCACTCCTGGCTATGACAACCTTTGCAAAATATATAATGTACGTATATAAACATTATAAACATTACGCGTTTTAGAAAAGAAGTGTATTAGAATAATTACATTACGAGAAACTTTCAAGTAGCGAATGTCTTTGTCTTGAGTATCAGCTTTTAAGATCCGGGTTTTAAACAGGGTTTTAAAATTAACCTCCAGTACGAGTGAGGAATATCTCAACGACAATGTACAAAATTTTCGAATGTTGTTTATTGGGCTTCGTCCTCTTCTCAGTGCCGTATCCCTTCAGGGAGTCACCGATCATGACTCTCCACAATTTCCTGTTCTTTGTAGTTCTTAATAAATTTTATGTTTTTATCTTTTATGCCAAAATCTAAATATTTTAAACACAATTTTATGGCTTCAACTAAATACAATCTTAACGCAATCTTACGCCTTCGACTACAGATAAAATCTATTGTTGGTAAATTTACTATAAATATGTATTGTTGGTTGGTTGACTTTGTTTAGCGGCATATCAACACCTCTATGGTTTATTTAATGACAAAATCTAAATATTTTAAACACAATTTTATGACTTCAACTAAATACAGTCTTAACGCAATCTTACGCCTTCGACTACAGATAAAATTTATTGGTGGTCAGTTTACTATAAAAATGTACTTTTATACTTTCTTATTCTTTTGTTTTTGTTTCGGAGTTCTTTATTTACCCATAGCTGGGAACCTAATTCGTGCTACCACCCCGGCTCAGGGTGGATTTGGGAACAACACCAATTAAGTGGTTGTTTCACACTAGTCAAAACATCCAATCTCCCGATCAGATTTTATGCTGCCGTATGAAGTTTATCGTCATACCCAGGACGAGGTTATTTAATGCCGAAATCTAAATATTTTGAACACAGTTTTAGGGCTTCAGCTAAATATAATTTGAATGCGATTGTATACAGATAAAATGTATTGCTCTCCATTTTGCTTAAACATGTATTATGGCAATATTATTATAAATATATATTGTGGGTTGGTTGATTTTGTTTAGCGGCATATCAGCATCAATGGGTTATTTAATGCCGAAATCTAAATAATTTGTACATTATTTTATACTTTCAAAGTAAAAGGAATATGTTTTATATATATAGTTTAGAGATCATAAAATACATTGTTGGTAATTTTACTATAAAAGTTACTGATGATTCTTGCTTGGGTGTGGGGGTCACTGTTTGCCCATAGCTGGGACCCTAACAGGTATTGCCACCACGGATCAGGATAGACCTGGAAACAATGGCAGCTAAGAGGTAGTTCCACACTCCTTAAAACCCCCAATTTCCTGATCGGCGCCCTCGCTGCCGGATGTGGTTTATCGTCATACATACGACAGCGCGTATGTGAATGTCACAAATTCGACTGGAATTCGAACTCTGCTTTCTGCATTTTCATTACGAGCCACTAAACTTTACTTGAATAAATAGAAGGCAAGAACAGGTTTTAAGAGAAATACAAAAAGAGAAAATTTATTAATAGCTATAAAGGACAGGAAAATGTGGAGAGTCTTGATCGCCATTGTCGTGAAGAGACGCGGCACATAGAAGAATGAGCTTCAGCAAATGGATGGCGGAAGTGAGCTTAGGAAAGATAACAAAAACACGAAAGTTACTAAGAACTACGACGGACAGGAAATTGTGGAGGGTCACGATCGCAATTGTCCCGAAGAGACACGGCACATAGAAAAAGAAGAACTAGCTTTGTAAATGGATGACGAAACACAGTTTAGGAGGGATAACAAAAAGACAACATTTATTAAGTACTAGGACGGACAGGAAATTGTGGAGAGCCATGATTGCCATTGTCCCAAAGAGACACGGCACACAGAAGAAGAAGAAGAAGAAGAAGAAGAAGAAGAAGAAGAAGAAGAAGAAGAAGAAGAAAAGGAAGAAGAAGAAGAAGAAGAAGAAGAAAAGGAAGAAGAAGAAGAAGAAGAAGAAGAAGAAGAAGAAGAAGAAGAAGAAGAAGAAGAAGAAGAAGAAGAAGAAGAATGTGCTTGAGTAAATGGATGGTGGAACAGGATTTAGGAGAAATAACAAAAAGACAAAATTTATTAAGAACTACGACGGATAGGAAATTGTGGAGGGTCATGATCGTCATTGTTCTGTAAAGACACGGCAGATAGAAGACGAATGTGCTTGAGTAAATGGATGATGGAACAGGGTTTAGGAGAAATAACAAAAAGACAAAATTTATTAAGAACTACGACGGATAGGAAATTGTGGAGGGTCATGATCGTCATTGTTCTGTAAAGACACGGCAGATAGAAGAAGAAGAATGAGCTTGAGTAAATGGATGATGGAACAGGGTTTTGGAGAAATAACAAAACGACAAAATTTATTAAGAACAGGAAGTTGTGGGACCCTGTACACAAAAAAGAAAGACCTTACAGCACCCACACGCCAATGGCTGTCGAAGTGCATATCTCGAAATAAAGTCAGTAAAATGTGTCATAGATTGCAATGTGGTTGTTCATGACGTTAATTTTGCTTGGCATGGCCCAAAAATTAATAAAAATAAAAAGACGAAGCAAACATACAAATCCAAGATTAAAAGAGAATGTCATGCTTTCTGACTGAACAGAAAATGACAGTGAGTTGGATACGGAACGGAGATAAACAAACCACGGATTTTGGAAAGACATGGAGAAGAATTGTGACAGGAATCTTGTATCTGTAAACGAAGTAGAGTCGTCCAGTCTGTCAAAAGAGTGATGAAGCCTCCAAGCGTTCATAGAATGATGCCATGTATGAGATCGGGTCGTTTGGGTTTTGTAACTTCAACGTCAGCAGTTATGATAGGTAACTACTTTGTCATATCATATGGCAAACGAGAACAGGGAAGAAGAAGAAGAAGAAGAAGAAGAAGAAGAAGAAGAAGAAGAAGAAGAAGAAGAAGAAGAAGAAGAAGAAGAAGAAAGGAAAAAGGTAAGAGAAGAAAAATTAAGAACAAAAAGAAGACACGCAAAATGTAAGAGAAGAAAATTAAGAAGAAGAAGAAAGAAAAAAGGTAAGAGAAGGAAAAATAAGAAGAAAAAGAGGAAAGGAAAAATGTAAAAGAAGAAAATTAAGTAGAAGAAGAAGAATGAGAAGAAGAAAAAGAAGAAGAAGGAAAACGATAAAAGAAGAAAAATTAAGAAGAAGAAAGGAAAAAGGTAGATAAGAAAAATTAAAAAGAAGAAAGAAAAAGGTAAGAGAAGAATAAATGAGAAGAAGAAGAAGAGGAAAGGAAAAATATAAGAGAAGAAAAAATAAGAAGGAAAAGAAGAAACGCAAAAGGTAAGATAAGAAAAATTAAGAAGAAAAAGAAAGGAAAAATGTAAGAGAAGAAAATTAAGAAGAAGAAAAAGAAGAAGAAAGGAAAACGGTAAGAGAAGAAAAAATAAGAAGAGGAAAAGAAAAATGTAAGAGAAGAAAAATAATTTCACTGTTATACTAAACACATCAAATTGTTAACATGAAAAGTTATTGAGCAAAATGTGATTCACATAATAGCGGGAGTAATCACTGAATCATAGATATCAATGAATGTCTAAAAAATATAACGCAAACGGTTCATTGGCCTCTATTTTAGTTGTGATTTCTAGATATATATACATTGTTTCAAGACATTTGTTTCTTTACATCTCATTATTAAAAGTTTCTAACAATTGCTGTCATTTTTGACGGCACGGATACAAAGAAGAAGAAGAAGAAGAAGAAGAAGAAGAAGAAGAAGAAGAAGAAGAAGAAGAAGAAGAAGAAGAAGAAGAAGAAGAATTAAGAAGAAAGAAAAAAGGTAAGAAGAAAAAAGAAGAAGAAGAAGGGTCCTGTTTGCTGAAGACATTAGGTTTATAATACCCAGAAATTCATACACAGATGTCCTCAAGGACACATGGCGCAGTGGATAAAGGCGTTGGTTTGATCCAGTGACAGGACCCAAAGAGTGTGAGTTCACTACCCTGTTAAGGCAGTGGAGAACTTTCAGAGGGAAATTAACAGGAGATATCTGACAACTGACATACATTAAACATGGCACGTGGAACTAGTTCAGTTCGACATTCCAACCACCTGAAGAAGGCCGGAGTGTACAACGGCCGAAATGTTGTGATAAATATGGCGACAAAGATGAGGACAATAGTCCGAATAATGTAAATAATGTCGCCAACGCAATATAATATGGCTTGGTTAACCCTTCAATTGGTGAACTATAAAATGAGTCAGCTCATTTAGCTGGCTCACTAGTACTTGTACCCAAAACTCCAATGACTATTTGCGTTATTTACCATCGGTCTTCTTCAGGTATCTGTCGATTCAAATAACCTTAGAGGCAATTTAAAACTGAAATCATTCTTTGATCTACAGAGATAGATTGTTTCGATCCGCTGTGCATGTCTAGAGACATTTCGTCTGCCTGGTTGTCACTAGCCCTGTTTCCATTGAGCTACCCGGGTCAGAACGGCTCACAATTACTATGCCACGAAATTCACGAACCAACACTTTAATCTATTTTACTATCGTCTCGTGGGACTAACTTGAATCTAGAACTGGTAGCCTTAAACCTAATATTCTTATTGACTGTCTCCTGGTGCCGCCTTTCTATCGCGCCTGATTTACTTCGCTTGACGCTTGCTTTTTTACTATTCTTGCTGAAGCCTGTATTTTGAAGCTCAGCTCTCACCACTTTTCTTAAACTTTTCTTTCTATTCTAGGCCTGTTGAGGAGGCTGTCTTGGCCTAGCATATTGCCGATTGCTTTAGACCTCTCATTCTCCAGTGTCCTTCCGTGTCTAATATTTTTACTTTCACAAGAGCAGGGGAACATCCTTCTCTCTCCATACATGATCTGTCATACCGGGTTATGGGTTACCTGTTGTTCATGATGACGGTAGTCTTTGAGTATAGAATCCAGAGGTTGGCAGTGAATATTTCGAAGACAGTAGGGAAGCGTAGTTCAGGTCAGCAGTGGATATTGGTAGCAGAGCGTAGTTCTTCCTTCTATCCTGGTCATCTTTGGTTCTGACAGGTTCACATTGGACATTCGGAGAGAGTAACCAAAATGGCCGCCGTTATATAAGACGGATTCAATATTTTAGGCCTTCTGATTAGTTAACCTTCATTTGGGGGAACTATAAAGTGAGTCCAGTCATTTAGGTTTGCTCACTAGTTGCATAATTGGTACACAAAAATTGTAACATTACCTCCCCCCTAATTTTCGAAACCGCTACTTGGAGACGGTTTCCGATACTATAAATATTCGGCGATATCTTTTCTCGCCCTCCTTTTCTCATTTTTTCCGCTTAGACATCAACATGTAAATTTGTCGCGAAAGAACGTGTTCCCTTTTTGGGACATGAATGAACAATACATACACACACGTACGTACGCACCTTTCACTTCATTTTTTCTAGGACTTTCTTCTACGCCCAACTACACATACACAAAAAATTCACTAGATTAAATGATTTCTCCATTAATGTTCATTGTTTAGTAAACAGCAATATTCTATTGTATATCTAACCCTTTATTGTTAATACATTATCATTTGTTGTTAAAACATTATCATTTGTTTTAATACATTATCATTTGTTTTTAATACATTATCATTTGTTGTTAATACATTATCATTTTTTTGTACATATATATCGGTTCTTGTTGTTTCTTTATGTTTCTTCAGGTTGGTCTCACATCCCGAGTCTGCCATGTTTGTTGTGGGCATTTCAGGAGACACACACGTTTATCTCTCAACGCGTACACCGGCCCACAACACTTGGTTTCATTATCTCATTCCTGTGTATTCCATTGCCAAGTCAATCGATGTTTCATTCCTTTTTTCATAGATTGATGGCAAACAAGTGATTCTTGCAGGCTGTTCACTAGTGTAGTGTATTCCAAACTCACTGTCCTCCCCCGTTGTAGCTTAGTAAACATCTGTTTTTCACCTCTTTCACAATTGTCTATTTAAATCGTCTGCGTAAGAAACATGAGAGTGTTTACACAATGGGCGCATGCGTATAGCGATACGCACGCATGTGTATAGCGACACATACGCAGATATATTAGAAATAAAACACCGTGAATTCAAATACGATGAATTTTCTTTGTCAGTCTGCTTGACTTGAGTCTGTAATTCTGTTTGTATTTAAACAACGAAGACGTAACCTAAATTAAGGATTGCAAAAATAAAACGCGTCTCAGACCGATCTTTCCTGCTTTGTTATATGTCAGTAATATTTTCGTATGTACTAATATAATGCAGTCGCCCAGCGAGTACATTTGGTGCAGGGCAGAGTTTTGCCTGCTGCCGATGCTCTGAAACGTTAATTGATTAAAATGTTTTACCGCACACAAAAGAATCGGTCATTAATTCTATAAATAATAAAATAAAGAAAAAAACAACACTAAGATGTCTGACATTTCACTTCCTGAAGATCTAAAATTTCAAGACTTAATGTTTATAGAACAAAAATACAATGCTCAGGCAACGTTGGCATTAACTGGATACATTGGCAAGTTGTGTTAGCTGGGTAGACTGGATTTGTATTTTTACCCACTTCCCAGACAAATAGATTAGTGGGGAGTCGAAATATTCAAATAGTATCACTGTTTAATATGGAGATTTTCTGAGCGTGTCTTAGATCTGTCGTAAAACCGAAAATATGGAGCAGGCAGTGACGAACTCACTCACTAGTCAGTCGTAACTAAAGCGTATATTAGATATGACACAAGGCCGAAAGTGTAGGGCACCTGGTGTGGTTCGAACTCACTACTCAGTCGTAAATGATCTAGCAAGATAAGCTGTCTAACCATTAAACGACGTCGAAGTGCCCAATTCTTGTAAACGTATATTAGACGTTGCACAAGGCCGAAAATGTGGGGCGCGTAGCAAGGATCGAATTTGATCGTAATTGAGCTAGCGATACAAACTGTCTGACCGTTACATCAAGTCGATATGCTTACTTCTTCTAAGCGTATATTAGATGTGGCACAAGGCCGAAAGTGTGGGGCACCGAATGTGGATCGAACTCATTACACAGTCTTAATTGAGATAGCGATACAAAATGTCTAACCATTACACCACCTAAAAATTTCCAATTTTACTAAGCGTATATTAGGTGTGGCACAAGGTCGAAAGTATAGTGCACCAAGTAAAGAGTGAACTCATTACTCATCCTTAACTGTGCGATACATGCTGTCTAACCATTACACCATGTCGAAGGTCCCTCTTCTTCTAATCTTAGTGTGGGGCACCTAGTGAGGATCGAACAGACTACACAGTCGTACCTGAGCTTGCGATAGAGGCTGACTAGCCATTACATCACGTCTATGTGCCGACTTCTTAACGTATATTAGATGTGGTACAAGGCCAAATGTGTAGGTACGTCTGAGGATAACACTTACTACTCAGTCGAAACTGTGCTAGCAATACATGCTGTGTAACCATTACATCATGCCGAAATGGCCCAATTTATTAAGCATAGCTTAAATGTGGCACAAGGCCGAAAGAAGAGAACAACCTAGTAATAGCAATCCTAACTGATCTATTAAGGGTAACTTGCTAACCATTACACCAAATTTAGATTTGATGTGGAAGAAGTCGAAAAGTACGTGGCATCCAGTGATGATCGATCTCATTCTTCAGATGTAATTGTTCCACCGAGACAAGCTTGATGACAATTTTCTCCAAACTTAGCTTAAATATGGAAGAAGGCGAAAAGTACGTGGCACCCAGTGATGATCGATCTCATTCTTCAGATGTAATTGTTCTAGCGAGACAAGCTTGATGACAATTTTCTCCAAACTTAGCTTAAATATGGAAGAAGGCGAAAAGTGCTGGGCACCCCGTGATGATCGATCTCATTCTTCAGATGTAATTGTTCTAGCGAGACATGCTTACTAACAATTACTCAAAACGTAATTTAGATGTGGAACTAGTCGAAAAGTTCGGGGTACCCAGTAATGACCGATCTTTATTATTCAGATGTAATTGTTCTAACCATTACACCAAGTCGACGTGCCCTCTATTCTTATTATGAATAACGAGCCAATAACCTTGGCGAGGAAAAATCAAATATTGTCAAGATAAAGAGATATTGGATTTAGGCCAATATGATTTTCTCATTGAATGCTGAATGAGACGTGCGTATTGAATATGATTCAAGGCTGGCAACTCGAACAGACAAAAATACTGTTTTTACTTTTTTTTTCTTTTTGATGCTCGCGACTTTGAGAATTCGTGCAATCTGTTTACGTCTTGTGTGTAATTAGACTTTTTATTTCTTTGAAAGATGCGACTGTAAGCACGAATAAAAGACGTACGGTACGACTCAAAGAACTGTTTGAACTGCTTGGTAAGCTTGATTTATTTAGGAAATGTATTAGAAGTCGAAATTTTTTTGCAGTACTCTGACGCGTGATGAAATCTTCATAGGTTTTTAATATTTTTGAAGTTATCGGTAACATTTTTGCTGCGATTTACAAACTCTACGTTTCATTCAATTTCTCAAACCAATCGGTGAAATTTGAATAAGAAATTTGAAATAAACTGATTTGTTTGGAAAAAAAATTTGACATCCAATCAAGGTTTAATAATTAGTTCATTTTTTAGGATTTCATGGTAAACACTATTTTTTAAAGAAAATTTATTTTTTCCTTTTTAACAGCGAAGAATAAATTCTTAATATTTCTTACTCTTGAGAATGCAACATGTAACTGACGTAAATATTTCTTTCTTGAGCTAAATTCCAACTTTTTGATGGGTTTGGCTTTTGGATTTGTTTATAGTTCTCGCAAACGCAGGGGAACCTTGAAACTGGATTCTTGCATATATGAAAATTACAGAAAAAGATATGCGAAAATCAATATTGCATTTTTATCAAATAAATATCTATTATTTTAATCATTAAATTGTTTTTAAATTAGTGGGTGTATTTTGCATGCTAAATAAAAAAAAACTTTTAATTATTCCAAAATATTAATGAAAATTTATTGTAATAAGTTACGCACCCTAGTAAAACCAACTGTACTTTTACCCGTTTGCACTACTTCCCACAAAATTTGGTTTCGATCGGTAAATGTATGGGTATTTCAGAGGTGTGACGGACGGACTAAAGTAAATCACAGATTTTTATGTATACCGAGAGAAAATGAATCTAGTAGTTACTCAAAAGTAGAAAGGGGTGTGTAAGACAAGGATGTGTCTTCACACCGGACTTAGTCAACCTTTACAGTGAAGCAATTCTGAGAAAACTAGAAGTCTGTTGTAATGGAATGTCCCACACTCCCTATTGCCTGTGTGGACTGACTATATCAGAAGATTTATAAAGTGAGCACAGGATATACCTAGCGGATTTGCTTCGGGAGCTACTAGCCTGTAGCCGTTATCCTGTCTTTCAGTAGTGTATTCTCTTTTACAATAAACCTGTCTTTCTTTCATCTACGCCCGTGTTACAGTTCCTTTCACTCGAGTACCACCTTTGTCTGTTTGTAACCTTCTTTAAGGATACAACAAAGTCCTACTAGGATTCATTATTTGCGGCCACAATCTTAACGAACAATGCAAATGATACAGTGTTGATAGCAGACACAGAAAGGAAACTAAAGGAACTCTTACAGAGGACAGACTGACTCAATTATTCTCAAAAATCTCTACCTGACCATTTTAAGCAAAATTGTTCAACACCAATTATTTTGTATGTCTTCCTTTGCTTACTGCTTACATGCATCACAGCAAGCTGTGAATCAAATTGTTACAGAGGTCAACCAACATCTTCTGTATTTCCGTATTTGAAGACTTTTTCTCTGTGAATTTTTTTTTTACGCTTTCCAAAAAATGTTCAATTAGATTCACATCTCAGCTGTTCCCCGGTCAGTTCAGTATTGTATCGTTTATCCTTAATTAAGGATTTCATGGTAAACATTTTTTTAATAATTTTTTTTTTCTTTTTAAAATATCCTTAATATTTCTTACTCTTGAGAATGCAACAGGCAACTGGCTATGCGTAAATATTTCTTTCTGGAGCCAAATTTCAAGTTTTTAAATCGTTTGGCCTTATGATTTGTTTATAGTTTTTGCAAACGCATGGCGAACTGGAAACAGGTTTCTTGTATATATAAAAAATAAAGAAAACATATGAAAAAACAATATGACATTATTTTTTAAATTTCTTTATTATTTCAATCATTAAATTGTTTTTAAAGTAGTGGGTATATTTTGTATGTTAAATAATAAAACTTTTAGTCTTTCCAAAACGTTAATTGAAATTTATTGGATTAAGCTACGCACCCTCGTAAAACCAAGTGTACTTTGTATTCACTTACCAGTTTGCACTTCTGCTCGAAAATTTGGTCTCGATCGGTCAATGTATGGCTATTTTAGAGGGCGTGACGGACTAAAATAAGTCAAGAAAGTGTTTTATCACCAAACTTATTCAAACTTTTCAGTGAAGCGATTCTGAGAGAATTAGAAGTCCTGCGCGGATTCATTATTGGCGGTCACGATCTTAACAAGATATGCAAAGCAGGCAGTGTTGATAGCCGGCACGGATAGTAGACTACAAGCATTTCTACAGGAAAGCGAGAAGAAAAGACTAACTATCCATTATAATAAAACAGAACGAATGATAGTCAGCAAAAGAAGACGCAAACTACGAATTGGAGACAAGAAAATATGCAAAAAAAAAACAAAACAATAAGGCATTTTTA
Organism: Acanthosepion esculentum; assembly: GCA_964036315.1. Taxonomy (NCBI): domain Eukaryota; kingdom Metazoa; phylum Mollusca; class Cephalopoda; order Sepiida; family Sepiidae; genus Acanthosepion; species Acanthosepion esculentum. Next base: position 16,562,969 of record OZ038500.1, on the reverse strand, counting down.
TTTATTTGGGAAGGATATGCGAATAATAGATAAATTATACAGGGACCAAACCACCTGCTTACGGATAGAAAATGAATCTAGTAGATACTCAAAGGTAGAAAGGGGCATAAGACAAGGATATGTCCTCACACCGGACTTATTCAAATTTTACAGTGAAGCGATCCTGAGAAAATTAGAAGTCCTACTAGGATTCATTATTAGCGGCCACAATCTTAATAAACCATGCAAATGACACAGTGTTGATAAGGAGGGAAACTACAGGAAGTCATACAGAGGATAGACTGAGTTAATTATTCTCAAAAATCTATACCTGACCATTTTAAGCAAAATTGTTCAACGCTCATTATTTTATGTCTTCCTTTGCTTACTGCTTACATGGGTCATGGCGTGCTGCGAATCAAGTTGGTACAGAGGTCGGCCAATATTTATTTGGGCCAAACTTCTTTAATATCTTCTAGCTGTGTTTCGGAATTTAAAGACTTTTTCTCTGTAAATTTGTTTTTGGCGCTTTCCCCCAAATTTTCAATTAGATTCAGATCTCAGCTTTTCCAGGCCCAGTTCAGTAGTGTCTCGCTCATCATTTTTATCATTTCACTGCAAGTAAGGCAATAAAGCCACTAAATCGCAAGACGTTACTGAGTGAAGAGAATATGAGAAGAAATATAAAAGAGAGAAGGCAATAGAATAATTAAGAAGACAAAGATGGCATTGAATTTAAATTTTTGAAGATCAAAGTTGACAGAGAAGCAAGAATCAGGGAGAGAGTCCAACAAGTGAGAAGTGCGATAGAAGAAACTGTTAGCATAGAACTTACATGGAATATATATATATATTAAAAAAAGGCTCAAACACTAATATTCCATGGTTAGGTTGAAGTAGAAGTAGTTCGACTGGAAGTATACCAAAGAAAAGTCAAATTATTACAATAAGAAGCAATATATTAACAATATGTTTTCATTTGCAGACATTACTGTTTCGACAAGACATCCGAATACCTCAAGTCAGGTTTGAACCCAAACCAATTTGCTGTCAGTCAGAGTTTCTACCACTGAGCTATCTTCACTCGATGCAGCGAAAAGGCTAAATCTAACGTATTTTTTACGAATGTAAACAAATGGCAATCAGCCAGAGGACTCTCTATATACACACGCACATTTTACACACACACACACACATACATACATATATATATATATATATATATGTGTGTGTGTTTCATTAAAAACGACAGACAATGTACTACGGTTAAGCTTTTTATTTAATTTTTATTGTGTTCGAACAAGAGCTTTCTTTTCTGGACAAAGGGTGTGTTTTATATTCCCGAGCGCTTTCGGCTATACCTTTAGTCATTATCAAAGATGATTCGATTTTTCAGCTGGAGTGTGTGCATTATGTGTATGTCTTAGTGTGTAGTAGGGATGTTTTAATAATCCGAATACGGTTAGAACATTGTGGCTTTGTTCGTAGTTAATATTGTTAAGAGTTGGTCTTTTCTTTTTTATTATTAAAAATCTAAGCTGAAATTAAGCTGAAAAATCGAATCATCCTTGACAATGGCTGAAGGTATATCCGAAAGCGCTCGGAAATATAAAACATCTGGACAGGTCTTACACACCCTTTGTCCAGAAAAGAAAGAAAATTAAATAAAAAGCTTAACCTAAACTAACTATCGACCCAAGTATAGACATAACCTATGTTGCTATATCGATCCAACTATAGACAGGACTTAAATTTATCGATCCAAGTATAGAAGCGGCCTATGTCGCTATATCGACTGAAGTATAGACACAACCTGTCTATCGATCCACTTGTAGGCGCGGCTTAAGTCTATATCTCGACCCATGTGTAGACACTGCTTATGTTGCTATATCGCCCCAAGTATAGACAGAACCCAAGTCGGTCGACCCAAGCATAGACGGCCTATGTTGCTATATCAACCCAAGTATAGGCACATCCTATGTTTACCTATTGATCCAAGTATAAATACGTTCAATGTCTATCGACCTAAGTATAGACACGACCCATATCTATCGACCCCGTGTATATTACGACCTGTCTATCTATCGGCCCGAGTATAAAATAGATCCCTGTCTATCTATCGACCTAAGTATAGACGCAGCCTATACCGCTATATCGACCCAAACATAGATATAACCCATGTCTATCTATCAACCCAAGTATAGAGTGGAATGGTGTCGCTATATCGATCCGAGTATAGACTGGACCCAAGTCCATCTATTTACCCATGTTTACACACAGCCTAAGTTTATCTATCGACTCTATAGACATGATCCATATCTTCTATGGACCCAAGTATGGATACGGCCTATGTCGCTATATCGACCCAAGTATAGACAGAGGCAATGTATATATCTACTCAAGGATAAATACGATCTCTATCTATCGGCCCAATTATAGACACAACCAAAATCTATCGATCAAAGTATAGAGTCAACCTAAATCTATCTATCGACCCCATTATAGAAACGACTCGTGTCAATCTATTGACTCAAGTATCGATTCTGTCTATGTCTATCTATTGTCCAGAGCATAGATAGGCCTATATCTATTTACCAACTAACAGATAGAATCGACCCATAACTATCTATCGATCCTAGTATAAACCAGACTTATGTCACTATGTCGACCCGTCTACAGACCCGACCTGTGTCTATTTACCAACTAAGAGAAAACAACTCTACCCATAACTATCTATCGACCCTAGTATAGACCAGACCTATGTCGCTATGTCGACCCGTGTACAGACACGACCTACGTATATTTACCAACTAAGAGAAAAAAAACTCTACCCATAACTATCTATCGACCCTAGTATGGACCAGACCTATGTCGCTATGTCGACCCGTCTACAGAAACGACCTACGTATATTTACCAACTAAGAGAAAAAACTCTACCCATAACTATCTATCGACCCTTATATAAACTCGACCTATGTCGCTATGTCGACCCGTCTACAGACATGACCTACGTCTATTTACCGACGCAAGTATAAACACAATCTATGTCGATAATTTCTTGAATCCTCTAACCAACCAACAAGAATCGTTTAAAGTTTCAGAGAAAATGTCAAGTATTTTTTAATGAAATATAACATTGTGTTGATTTCGCAAAGTGTTTCAAAACTCTGATGACACCTCAGAAATATTGATTAATTCTCATAACGCTAGCCATTCGCTTTGTCGAGATTTTCTTAAGTGGCGCTTGTAAACTGATCTGGCGAATTTACAAGATATTGCTTTTTATTTTTTTCTAGACGTAAAAGTCTTTCTTAAGAAATATCATCTAAACTTCCGTGGCTTATTGATCACATAGTGAGGAAATAGGGCTAAGAAAATTTGATACTCACAGGACATATCGAAGATGAGAAGGACATAGGAAAACGACGCATAACCTAACGAGCTTGTGTGTAAATGGATGGCAGTACAAGGGTTAGGAAAAATAAATAAAAGACAAAATTTATTAAAAGCAACAAAGGACAGGAAATTGGGGAGAGCCATCATCGCCAAACTCCCGAAGGGAAACAGCACATAGAAAGCAGAAGATTAAGGTTCATTAAATGGATGACAGAACAAGGTTTAGTACTTATAAAAGACAACATTTATAAAGAGCTACAAAGGAAGTTGTAGAGAGTAATGATCGCCAACAAACTGAAGGAACACAGCACATAGAAGAAGAATGAGCTTGATTAAATGGATGGCTGGACAAGGTTTAGGAGAGATAACAAAAAGGCAATATTTATTAAGTGCTACAAAAGAGTGGAAATTGTGGAGAGTCATGATTGCCCATTTCCTGAAGAGACACAACACATAGAAGTAGGCGAACATGACTCTCCACAATTTCCCCTCTTTTGTAGCTCTTAATAAATTTTCTCTTTTTATTATTTCTCCTAAACCTTGTCCAGCCATCCACTTCATAGCTTGAGTAAATGGATGGAGAAACAAAGTTATGGGAAGATAATAAAAAGAGAAAATTTATTAAGAGCTACAAAGGCCAGGAAAGTGTGGAGAGCTATGATCTCCAACGTCCTAAAGAAGAAGATCTTTTAAGAGAAACATCCAATCGATTTGAGCACGAGATTAAAAATCTTCTTTTTGCTTAATTGCTGGTATCTATCAGCCATGACAGATTTCATGAACGCTTTGACAATATCAGAACTTAATTGTATCCTGTAATCACGATATTTTATGTATGTTTATTATTTACTTTAGAATTCCAGAAAATAGCGGGGCAGATTAAGTCAGTGTCCTTCAAGAATCTTTCTCGTGATGGTACAAGCTGCAAATTTGTGCTCCAGGATCCATTCTCTCAGAAATGTACGTTACCCACGTTGAAAAACAAAATGGCAACCATTTTACAAGATGGCCGTCTCATAAAATAGGAAAAAGGGTTTTCAGTGCTATTGATTCAAATATCTGTGATACTGTTTGTCGTTGTCGCGATTAAACGGAAGAAAGTTTTGTTAAAACATAAGAAAGTGTTATGTACTGAGAGATATTGAAATGAGATGGGTTAATGCCATAAACCCGTAGAAAGAATTGAGGATTTAATTCAAACATAAACGCGACTTGAATTGCATATCGAGCAGTTTGAACAATGGTAAAGTGACCCAGACACTACAGATTTTGTAAACAACTGAATTTGGAAATGGTCGAGGTAGCCGGCGCAGATAAGACATCAAAGAGGATGGAGAAACCACACACTAAGAAGTCGGTGAGAGATGATAATAAAAGAGAGGGCGGGGAAAGGTAATTTCGAAAAGTTATGACGTAAGCTGGAGAGGATACACCAAAATGCTCCTACCTCGCCATACCCCACTACCATGCCAGTTTGGGCGAATGTCCATAAATACGAATGCGCGAAGCGAATTAAGTAGGAACGAGAAGAGAGGCAGAAGAGACGGAGAGGATACCAGAGACGGGAGAGAGGCCCACGTGATTATCTGCCGATTCAGCCTTGTGCCAAACTTTACCAAAGCAACAAACCTTTAGGTCAACAATAATATCACTTCCGATTTAGACGCGGGTTGGGCTGATAATTAATTGCATGCGAACTCTGATATAAACAGATTATTTTACGGAGGACTGATATAAAAACAGTATTTATCTTTGTTCAATTTATTCGACTGTTATTTTTTCCCTGTACGTCATCGCCCTGCCTGGACCCGCCCAACACGAAAATACTTGCGACGATTTGTTCTTGGCTTCCTTATGATCAAACTGAAATCACAACGTGGGAGAGGGCAGGTCTGAGATCGAAGCGATCTTCATCGATCAGCCGCGGTGATGGAAGTCTTGGACAACCGGGGAGGGTGCGTTGTACGATTACATGTTAAATAAATTATATTTTGACTGAAGAAATATATTTTAGCACTAATATTCGAAAATGCTTACCAGTTTTCAAGATAGAGGCTATTACATGACTTAATATCAGTAATTTTGTAGCTGTTTCACAGAATTATCACAGATATTGTTAGGCAACAAAAGATAATAATTTCCTGCTGTATATGCTATATTATTCTTAATTTATTTTCTTTTTGTAAAATGTTGTGCTAAAAGAGCCTGTCGTCATTTAATTCTGTCCATATCAGTTTTCAATAATTGCGATTGAAATGCAGAAATGGATTTTTCTAACTCAAAAACATATATTTCGATGCATAGAACGTTAAAATAGCATTATTCCATCAAAATTTAGCTTAAACACGGATTCATACCATTCAAATTGCGGCCATCTTGAAAAATGGCGGCCATTTTGTTTTTCAACGTGGGTAAAGTACTTTTCTGAGAGAATAGGCCCAAATTTGGTTCTTGTACCACGAAGTGAAAGATTATTTCAGTAATCTGCTGCACTAAAATCTCTTGGACGAAAACAATTGTTTAATTAAGTTTTTGGTATAATTGAAAACTATACAAATTCTATTAAAATAAAATACATTAAAACTAATATGGCTGATGATCTTTCTGAAGAATTGTGCAATTAAATTACGTGTAATTAAATTAAGTTGGATGTGAACGGTTACAGGCGCAAAAAGTCGAATCGGTATGTCGAGTTTAAATCCAAGCCGAGTTTATACTCTTGAAAATGCATGAACCCATCTCTTCTCATCATTTGTCTAAAGATTAAATAGCAGTACTGACTGTGTCATCTGGCCTTAGATAACAACTAGCCTTGAAGAAGGACAACGGTACATTTGGCCGACAGAAATTTAACCGAATGGACATTTAGCCGAAAATGTAGAGGCGGACTTAAATGTATATCACACTCTTTATCGTAATGTGCTACATATATTTATATTTATTTACTGTATTGATTTATATTTTTTCGTTTTTTTTACAGACTTTTTAAAAAATCTATTCTGCATATATTATATTTAACTTCAAATATTACTCTAAGATGATAAGTATTTTGAGAAAAAGCACATTTTACTACAGAAAACTTTAGCTTTTACGATATGAAAGATCTTTCAATTTCACTTTTAATGAACATTATCTTAAAGGGATGAACCAGCTTTTATCTTACTGTTAATACGAATTTAAATAATTAGCTGCTATTTTTTATCGAATTACACTCAAATAATTTAAAAATACTAATTTCAATAAACAAATATTGAAATAAGAAAATTTTTACACTTTAATTTTAGATTTAGTTATTTAATCACTTGAAATTCAGTGGTAATTATTAGTCCTACTCTATCTCATAGTAACTGCTAATTATAATACTTAAAGTATTGCTTGTCATTGTTTTTACTTGTACTTTTTCGGTGAAATGTCCTTCGGCCAAATACCTATCGGTCAAATGTCCGTTATCCAAATGTCCGTTCGGCCAAATGGCTGTTGGTCAAATGTCCGTCGGCCAGTTGTCGGGCCACGAAGGACAACACTATTCATAATCGACACGGCGTTGGGCTGTTAATGTTGATCCATAAAAAACCTTCCTAAGAAAATCGCAGTAATTAACTAGGATTGTGAATCTGTAGCGTCGCCCTGTGCTATGAAATGTCTAACAATAACCTCTTTATACAACCGTTTTCTTAGAACAAAGATTAAAAATGGCTTCAAACGAAATTAATCTTCTGGATCTTAAAGACGAGAATTCTTCGTCAGAATTTATTTAATCATACAGAACATTACTAATAAATAAATAAATAAATAAATAACAACACGTCACTTAAAAACTTTCTATAGCAGCTGCAACTAAAGTGAAGAGTATATGTAAGTAGAAGAAAAATAATGATATCACAATAATGTTGACATTCCACACTACCCTATACAAAAGTTAGGAAGGAAACTCCAATCGATACTAGAAAGAGCGATAAAAGTTACTGGACTTGAGACTACTATTTTCCCCGAACATCTGCTTTTCTTCCCTCTCTGGTCATCGAAGTGGGATCAAAATGTAGTATCTGTTCACATTTTTTTAAAGCATATCACTCCAAAGAAAGCAGGAGTGCCACTAGCACGCAAGGGGTTACAGAGAATGAGCAAGAGTAAAGAGGGGTGTTTGGAGAAAGGATAAAGAGAAGGACGAGGATGAGGATCAAGGCATCCGAAGATGTCGACTGGCATTACAATTGAGTATTTGAAGATTATAGCCATCAGGGAAGCAAGTAAGAGGAAGGGAGTTCCACTGTCGGGAAGTGCAAGAGAAGAAGCTGTTGGAGTAGACGAGGCGGTTACATTTAACTGTTTCGACAGTAAGAGCGTGGGACCGAGATGACAAACTAGTAGGTCGCTTAAATTCATGCAGTTGGGGTACCAGTGAAAGTAGATCATCAGAGCAGTTGCCATGAAAATATTTGTAGAAAAGACAGAGGGAAGACATATACAGCATTCTCTGATCGAAAAGCCAATGCTAATGTCGGTTGAAATTTATAAATTTCTTCTCTTAAAACAATTTTTCAGGAAAATATGTTTCTCAAGTCCATTAACAGTTATCTCTCGTTCCTGTATTGATGGGAGTTTCCTTTCTAGCCTTTTGTATAAAGTAGTGTGGAATGTCAACATCATGATTATTTATTTTCTCTTCGAGTTACATGTGCTATGTAACATTTTAGTTGTTGCTGCTGCCGGACGTCATCAGCTGATGTAGTTTCTGTTATTTCATAGAGTTCTTTTTTTTCTGATGTTGTAGGTACAATCCACGAGATGCGAAGAAGGATGATCTCCGCTATTATTCGCTGGAAGATATTTTTAATCATTGGTTGTATACAGGTGACATTTTAGACATTTCTGGACGAGTTTAACTCTATGCAAGACATCCATATCAATGCCTCGATCTGACGTCGTTATTTAGGTGTATTATTCGGGGTTTTCGGTCAATGTTTTAGTTTTGTCTCCACTTAAGATGGTTGGGCGAAGCTACCCTTCAATTTCTTTATCTGTTATACTAAATTTTATAAGTTGGAAGTGATCTATAACAATAATAAATGATCTTATAGTTTATAAGTTATACTCGGTTAGGTGATCTATAACTATAATAACTATGTGATCTTATAGTTATAAGTTATACTAAGTTATAAGTGATCTATAAGTTATAATTTATCTTGAACTATAATAACTGTTGTGGATTCCGGGAATGGAATCCTGCACAAGTAAATAAATAACGCCAGTAATTGAGATAGAAAAATAAGTGTATTAAACGTAAGAATACAGACTTGAAGTGAAGATTAGTAGTCCAGGAATGCGGGTTAGTAGAAAGTATATGTACAAGTCTCTGTAAGTGAAGCCATAATTATCTCTCTCGTTGGACTCTCGTATAACTCTCTGTGAACACCCTGTGTCTGTCTCCGTATCTCTCACCCTGACTCAACGTATCTCAACCTGCAGGTATTCTCTCTGTCAGTATAAGTATACTTTGAACGAGTCCATCTTGTATAAAAGGGGTCTGCTCCACAACAATAATTATAAGTGATCTTATAGTTAGAAGTTGTACTAAGTTATAAGTGATCTATATATACACCGAGATTCAAACTAAAAGATTTCACAACGTTTGATGACATCTCGTTTGTGCATTTTAACATCAAAAATCAAATTTTTTACCTTTTTCTCGTAAAAATCCCAATTTACTGACCAGCATTTTTTTTTTATCACACTTTGATTTTTTGTAATATGACACGTCTGCATTCTATGCCTTTCAAGGTACGTTTAACAAATGAGCAAGAGACTGGAGTATGTGTTTGCCAAGTTTCACCTCACTCAGTTGGTCAATTAGGGAAAAAATGTAAGAATGTGCCCCGCCTCATCCGTCGCTTGTCTTTGCTTATAAGGAAATTTTCCTGTTTCTTCATACTTTGCTTACCTTTTGAAAGGCATCTTTTGCTATTCTAATGCGCCTTATCGCTTGGGGACGGTAGTGTATGAATATATTCTTTCGATAAGGATAAAAGCAAAATGAACTACTAGCAATTTTAAAACTTTTAATTTCTTTCGTGTATATTTAGTGCTTCACAGCAGTTGAAAGTTTTGTGTTTCACTGGTCAATGTTTTCAAAATGATTCTATATGCATCCATTTTATTTCAACTCTCGAGGGACGACTCATTGGATGCAGAAGTGAATTGCCGCATCGAACGAGCAAGTCGAGCATTCAGAAAATTTGAAAAGATAGCATAGTCTGATCGTAACATCGCACAAAGAGAGGCATCTACGAAACAGTTATCCTAACCACACTTTTATATTCCTCTGAAGCGTTTACAAAGGCAGTGCCTGAAACGAATCTTGCGTATCAATTGGCAGTCTTGTACACCAGTGACAAATTTCCTTCAGCTCCCAAACATATCCAGCAAAGAAAAACTACTTCTTTGCTGGGTAGGTCATCTGAGATCTATGAAGAAAAGCAGACTGTTAAGTTATTTTGAATACTATGTACTAGTGAGCAAACCCAAATGACTAGACTCACTTTATAGTTCCCCAAAAGAAGGTTAACCAAATCAGGAGACGGGAAATATTCAATCCGTCGTGTATAAAGGCGGCCATTTTGATTACTCTCTCCGAATATCCAGTGCCAACCTGTTAGGCAAAAGGACAGAAGGAAGAACTACGCTCTGCTACTTTATTGAGATATCCACTGCTAACCTGAACTACGCTTCCCTACTGTCTTCGGAATATTCACTGTCAACCTCTGGATTCTATACTCAAAGAGTACCGTCATCATGAACAACAGAGGTTTTCCTAGTGAGCCGGTACAAGGTAATCGACATGCTCATAGATCTAAAATACGTCTTAAGGTATAAGTTAAATGTAACCTAAAGACTCTTGGTATTAATGTTGAAGATTCTTGGCATTAATGTTGCTGGAGATAGATCTGGCTGGAAGAGGTTGATTTGGAAATGCTGCAACAATTTTGAGCTGAGGAGAATTAAGCAATCCAACAAAAATCGCGCCATTATGAAAGAAGAAATAGAATCTGTCTCAGATCTATTAGGAAACCAACACACTTGCCGTATTTGTGGAAAAGTCACCCTTTCGACGGCTGGTTTAGCCAGACATGTATGATCACACCAGAGAAGTCAGATGCAAACTCCTGTAACGCGGACGATACTACAATTTACTCCTGCTTCAAAAACAAATCCAGTGTCATTGACAAAACTAACCTGGCCGTTCGTCTCGAAAAGGACCTCCAGTCGGTTGTGAACTGGGGCAGAAATTGACTGGTTAACTTTAACGCCTCAAAAACAAAACTGCTCTCTATTACTCATCACAGGGAACCATTCCTGCCCCCCCTCACATTAGAATGTCTGACGCTCAACTTCTCGAGAGTTCCTCTTTGCGACTACTCGGTCTCACATTGACTGCTGACCTGAGATGGAACAAACACATTGAGTCAATAGCTTCGTCCATCGCAAGGAAAGTTGGCTCCCTATGCCGCCTCCAGGAAATTTTTCACGCTGGAGTCGATCCTTCAAATCTACTAATCAACCATTCGCCCTTGCATGGAGTATTGCTGTCATATATAGTCCGGAGCCCCTTCTATTTGTCTCAATGTTCTTGATAACACCCAGAGATGGATATGCAACGTAATTGGCCCTGATCTGACATCTCGTCTGCAGTCGCTCTCACAAAAACGTGCCGTCGCCTCTCTCTGTCTTTTTTACAGATACTTTCACGGAAAGTGCTCCGATGAGCTGCTTTCGCTGGTTCCCAGACTTCATGAATTTAAGCGTTCAACTAATGCTGGCATCTCGCTCACACCCTTTCACTGTCGAAACTGTTAAATGTAGCCGTCTCTTCTACTTCAATAGCTTCATGTCTCGCACTTCTCGCCTGTGGAACTCCCTCTCCTTTTCCTGTTTACTTGATAGCTATAATCTCCAACTATTCAAATGTAATGTCAATCGACGTCTCCAGATGCCTTGATCTATCCCCTATCCTTCTCTTCATCCTTTCCTCTATCACTTCTATTTGGTCTCACTCCAATTCTCTGTAACCCCTTGCGTGCTAGTGGCTTCCCGCCTTGCTTGGGGTGAAACGCTTAAAAAAATGTGACCCCACAAGAAAGACCTGCAGGTTACTTTTGTCGGAGTTAGCTCCTCCATAATTCCCAAATTGTCACTAAGGCCCATTCTCCCTATACTATAAATACTGGGCGACTCCTCGCCTCGTTCTCTTTTTCATTTCTTCATTTCAGCGACTAGATCACTTTGAACAGAGTAGTAAGTTCGATCGTCACTTGGTGCTCCATGCTTTTGGCCCTGTGTCACACCTAAGGTACGTTTAGAAAATCGCCATCCTACCTCAAAGGAAGAACCCAGGGAGTCCCTCACATCATCGCGTGAAGAATATCCACTGTCGCAGAAAGCTTCAAAAACCACATACTCTCACGTTGATATTAATTAAAGGAGTCCGGCGTTGAATAAACAATGATATTACGTATTGGAGATCTTGTTTTGTGTTTTTGCTACAGTCATTACTGTGATAGCATTGTATATAGAGACGTGTCTATCCAGCTTGGCAGTGAAAAGAAAACTTCAGATATCATTTTAAACCAATATTCAAAGCTATGCAGGCAACAAACCGCTTGCACGCGGACACAAAATGAATTCAGCATATATACAAATATAGAAAGACGTGTAAGACAAGGATGTATCTTCTCGCCGGATTTATTCAGCCGACACAGAGAGGTGATTCTGAGAGAGCTAGAAGTCCTACCAGGAACCATTAATGGCCGACACAATCTTAACAAAGTCAGATGACAAAGTTTTGATAGCAGACACGGAAAGGAAAATTTAAATATCTGGGAAGTGTTTTAACAGAGGACGGGAAGTACGACACTGAAATCAGAAGGCGCACTGGGATAGCGAAAGGTGCCTTCCAAAAGCTAAGCAGAGTAATAATAAATAGAAAAATTTCGTCAGAAACAAAGAAAAGAGTACTGAAATATTACGTAATATCAGTCCTCCTGTATGGCAGTGAATGGTGGACAATCTCCTCATAGATGAAGGTTAGACATGGGGCTGTAGAAATGTGGTTCTACAGAAGGATGTTGAGGATACCGTGAACAACGACGAAGTTTTAGAGAAAATTGAAAAAAAAATGAAATCCTATACTTTACATCAAGAGAGACTGTTGGAATTTCTAGGGAAAATAATGAGGAAAGAAGGCTTGGAAAATTTAATAGCCACAGGCTGAAGGCCAGAGAAACAGAGGAAAACAATGTCTAACTTAGTAAACGTATAAATGGATGGCGGGACAATGAGAGATAACAAAAATATAAAATTATTAAGAGCTACAAAGACCAGGAAAGTGTGGAGTGCCATGATCACCAACATCCTGAAAGGACACGACACATAGAAGAAGAAGAGTTAGATTGAGTAAATGGATGGAGGAACAAGATTTAGGAGAGATAATAAATAGACAAAATTTATTAAGAGCTACAAGGACCGGGAAAGTGTGGAGAGCCATGATCACAAACATCCTGAAGGGACGCGACAAATAGAAGAAGAATTAGCTTGAGTAAATGGATAGAAGAACGGGGTTTAAGAGAGTTAAAAAAAATTATTAAGAGCTACAAATGACGGGAAAATGTGGAGAGCAATGATCGAAGGGATAAGACACATAAAAGAAGAATGAGCTTGAGTAAATGGATGGCAGAACAAGGCTTAGGAGAGAGAGGAAAAAGAAAAAAAATTACGAAGCGCTACAAAGAACAAGAAATTTTTGAGGGCAATGATCGCCGAAGTCTTGAAGAGATACGGCCCAATATTGCACATGTCTAAACGAGATTTCCAGCTTGAAATATTTTAACGTTTTATCCTTTTCTTGGCCGTAATTCTGTTCAGCCTCTTCCAACCAATTCTGTTCTTATCTCGCGGAGACTTCCTGTCAGTTAATTACATGCTCAGCAAGTAGTTTAATAGCGTTGGGTGTCATTTGATGCAAACATCTGCAGCGAGGATTGAAGAAGGCAAGATGAAACATCTGTTTATCTTGACCAGCTAACGCGCGGGCGCGCACACACACACACACACAAACACACACAGATATATATATATATATTCTTTCTGCACTCACTATGTCCTTTCTTGCTCTCACTCTTCTTTTTCGTCCCTTTACTTTTCTTATTGTTTTATTCTTTCTTTCTTTACTATTCTTCTTTCTTTCTTTCTTTCTTCATCTATCTATTTCTTCCTTTCTTTCTTTCTTTCTTTCTTCTACTATTCTTCTTTCTTTCTTTCTTTATCTATTTCTTCCTTTCTTTCTTTCTTTCTTTCTTCTACTATTCTTCTTTCTTTCTTTCTTTCTTTATCTATTTCTTCCTTTCTTTCTTTCTTTCTTCTACTATTCTTCTTTCTTTCTTTCTTTCTTTCTTTATCTATTTCTTCCTTTCTTTCTTTCTTCTACTATTCTTCTTTCTTTATCTATTTCTTCCTTTCTTTCTTTCTTCTACTATTCTTCTTTCTTTCTTTCTTTCTTTCTTTCTTTCTTTCTTTATCTATTTCTTCCTTTCTTTCTTTCTTTCTTTCTTTCTTCTACTATTCTTCTTTCTTTCTTTCTTTCTTTATCTATTTCTTCCTTTCTTTCTTTCTTCTACTATTCTTCTTTCTTTCTTTTTTTCTTTCTCCTGGTTTTCTTCTTTCTATCTCGATGTATTTTTTGTATCTTTCTTTCTTCTACTAAATGTTTTTCTTTCTTTTACTATTCTTTCTTTCTTTCTTTTTTCTTTCTTTCTTTCTTTCTTTTTTCTTCCTTTCTTTCTTTCTTCTGGTGTGTTTTTATTTATTTCTTCATTTCTTCCTTTTTCCTGGTGTTATTCATTTATTCTTTCTTTCTTTCTTTCTACTGTCATTCGTTTTTCTTTCTTTCTTTTTCCTGGTGTACTTCTTTCTTTCTTTCTTTTTCCTGGTGTTATTCTTTGTTTGTTTGTTTCTTTCTGTCTTTCCTTATTTTATTCACTCATTCACTAAGTCTTTCTCTTTCTTGCTATTAGTCTCTTTCTATGTTTTGTATTTCCTTTCTATAAAGAGTTCTTTTATTTCAGCAGTTATTTCTTTTTTTCATTGCAAATATTTTCCATCTCTGTATTATTATTATTGTTATTGTTGTTATTGTTGTAGTTGTTATTGTTGTTGTTGTTACTGTTGTTGTTGTTATTCATCTATGGAACTTTTCCAAATACAATTTTCTCCTACTTATTTTCAAATCTTGTCTCGACAATCTCAGGCATTTCCACGTGTCTCATCTCCTAAACTAGGGGAAAAAAATGAAGCAATGTTGTTGTTGATGGTGGTGGTGGCACAGCGGGATATCGGAGAATGAGGGCATTTTTTTTAAAAATCTACAACCGATATCCATACTTATCAAAAGCCATCTCCCTGCTCTTCATTTCCTTCTGTCAACAAAATTTCCTTTTTCTGTCAAAACTTTACAGTCGTCGTGTTTCCCTTTCAGCGTTTTTTTTTTCTCTCCTTGCTCCGAAAGACTTCTCATTTTTTTTTGTTTTCATGTAACTAGGTTCTGCCATTCTCTCCAATTCCAGCTGTTAATATCTCTTTTCTGCAATAGACTTACCAGCTATATAAACATTGAGTTAGTTTTATAGCGTTACTATTTTATAGTGTCATGTACTTTTAGAGAAGGAAAGAAGTAAGTGTTCATTTCTTGAATTTTTGTTTTATTTTATTCGCTACGTTTTCATTTGAGCCAACGCATATCTAGACATCTCTATTTTAAATCATTTCACCCCAAAACAAGGTAATAAAGCCACTAGGATACAAGGGATTATTTATAACGAACGAAACGGAGAGGACAATAAAAAGAAGACACGAGATGACGATTGATATTGCATTTAATTTTTTAAGATTGTTTTTGACAGGAAAGCAGAAAACCAGAAGAGAGTTCCACAAGCGAGACAAGGAATAATTAGCATAGAACTTATGGTTAAAACTAGCTATTCCAAGAATTACATTATGAGACCTAGCTGCCAATCTAGTACTGCACTCAAATTCGTGAAATCGAGGACAACTCATCATAAAAATTATCGTGAGAATATTTATTGAAGATACGAAGATACTAGTTTACGTTGGTGGGAAAGTGACTGAAGCCAAAATGCCAGGTCGGAATGGATAAACTTGCATGTTCTTTGGATTTTGTTAAGAATCTCACTTTCTCTCTCTCTCTTTCTCTCTCTCTCTCCATATATATATATATATATATATATATATATATATATATATATATATATATATATATATATATATATATATAACGTTCGCTTGGTGTTGTTCAGAATCTGGATCATTCTAAATAGCGCGCACTCTCCCAGAAACTGTAACTAAGGTCTGCTCAACATAGTTACAGTATAAACCACAGGTTGGCTGTGTGTTTGTTGAACAAACATAAATGTGGCTGAGCGAGAGTCTGTATTAGGGATTGGCTATCCGCCCTAGTAGATGGATATCCTCGAATACGAGTGGCTATTATATATATATATATATATATATATATATATATATATATATATATATATATATATATAAAATTACTTTCCTTAAATTTATCTCTCTCTCTTTCTCTCTCTCTCTCTCTCTCTTTCTCTCTCTCTCTCTATATATATATATGTATATATATATATAATCACCAGCTCCAAACCAGCAGTGCCAGCGATAGTGAAGGTCATGGTTACAGGAGAGCAGGAAGCCGGAAGATAATTCAACAAGCGAAAAGTTCGATAAAAGTCAAGGGCAAAATGCGGCCCATTTAGTTTTCGGAAATGACACGATTTGTCATAAGCAAAATAATGTTTCTTAAAATTATATTTTGTTTCGTTCTCACTTATTCACTCACACGATCTCTCATACATAACCACGTACATAATGATTAAATACAATGTTTATTGAATTTTGTAATCTTTCGGGGAAATTAACGTTGTCAGCATTTTAAACCATTTGCGGTTTTCACTAAGGAAGATCATACGTGTAAATATCGTTTGCTTTTGAAACATAAAAAACTTTTCTCTAAAGAAATGTTTTCCTTTTCAAATAAATAAATTAGAAGTAATTCACACACAGCGACTTGTGATAATCATCAGTGCCCATATAATACCAAGGGTTCAAGTTTTTTAATTATAATATTTTTTTCAAAAATATAAAAATTTCCTACTATTTGTAAAGTCTATGCTTGCGCATATGGTCTTCTGTAGCGAAAGTAACAGGTACCTACTACAAAAAAGTGGCTTAAATCTTTTAGTAGCGAGGCCCGCCTTTTGATGAGCCATAGATCACTATTTACATTATTCAGATTATTGTCCTCATCTTTGTCCCCATATTTATCACAACGTTTAAGACCTTCAGTATCTATCTATATTTCTAACATGAGGCATTATGTACACTATTTACATTATTCGGATTATTGTCCTCATCTTTGTTGCCATATTTATCCAAACGTTTCGGCCTTTCAGTATCTGTCTATATTTCTGAGATGAAGTATTATGTACACTATTTACATTATTCGGACTATTGTCCTCATCATTGTCGCCATATTTATTACAACGTTTCGGCCGTTGTACGCTCGGCCTTCTTCAGGTGTAAATAGTGAACTACAATCTTCAAAAAATTAAATGCAACGTCAATCGCCATCTTCTGTTCTCTTGAACCCTGTTCCTTTTCTGTCCTTTCCTCAATGCTCCGCATACCCAGTCTTTCACTTCTTGAAACCTCTTGCAAAAGAAAGGAAAAAATGGTGTGCCAAATAGATCGGTTAGATAAAACTGTCGTACAACTTTAGTTGGCTTTTAAGCTGTAGATTTATATCCATTTATATTTTAGGATCGTCTGATATTGGATGTTCTTTTTCAAACGTCAAAGTAAATTAAGTTGAAAAGTTCCATGACAATAATTTAAAAAAAAATTTTTTTTATCTCATTTTCAACCACCACAGACACGGCATTAATTCATGGGAACTGGAAATAAAACAGCATATTCTTAGCAAATTGGGAAGATTCAAACGACTGCAGCACAAGACAACACAGACAATGATTCCTTAGAAAACGAATTCCAACTAAATTTCGAATTTTGTCACTTCCGATAAAAGGGGTTGCTTAAAATAAGCGGGACAAACTTACTCACGAGAAGAAAGTCAATTCAAAATTTGGTAGTGATGGGATTTCAAATGTCGCCAAACTCTGTTTGTAAATGGTCAATATTGTCCTCATCTTTGTTGCCATATTTATCACAACGTTTCGGGCCTTCAGTATCTGTCTATATTTCTGAGATGAGCTATTATGTACACTATTTACATTATTCGGACTATTGTTCTCATCTTTGCTGCCATTTTTATTACAACGTTTCGGCCTTTCAGTATCTGTCTATATTTCTGAGATGAGGTATTATGTACACTATTATGTGATGGGATTTCAAATGTCGCCAAACTCTGTTTGTAAATGGTCAATATTCTATTAACAAATAATTAGATAACAAGTGGGAGGCCATCTTCTTTTCAAAAGCAACTCTCTCTTTCACCCACTTACTGCTATATTCCTGTTTAATCATTTCATCTTCAGCGATATTGGTATTAGAAATCAGACGGTTACGGAGAGTGAAAGAGAATGAGAAGAAGCGAGGAAAAGGAACAGAATTGAGGAAGGCAGTTGACGTTGCATTTAAATGCTTCAAGATTTCAGGGAAACATGAAATTGTCACGTCGATGACCAAATGATTGAAGTCATGAATTTGGTCAGGATCGATTACCTTACAAACCCTTCTTAGAATTTCGTCAAGAATGTCGAGATATTCAGTAGGAGCACCAGACCTACTATAAATGAGTGGATAATTTGTGCACTTTGCCACAGGGGTTGAATGGAAGGGAATCAATGCAGTAAAATGATAAGATAAAAATGTAAAAGGCCATTATAAGTGAGTTCGATCATCACTGGGTCCTCGTGTCTTCTATGATTTTCTTGTTACTCATTACAAACCAAGCAAGGTGATAATGCCACTAAGACGCAAGGGGGGTTTACTGAGAATGAAAGAGAATGAGAAGACATTATTGAGAAGAAAGGACAATAAAAGAACAGGTTTCAGGAAGACAGAAGATGACAATAATGCTGTTAAAACGGAAGGGCTTACTAGGAGTGAAAGAGAATGTGAAGGCTTTATAGAGGAGAAAGAACAATAAAAGAACAGGTATCAGAAAGACAGAAAATGGTGATTGGCGTTGTTTCTAAATGCTGGAAGATTATAGTTGGCGGGGAAGGAAGAAACCGGAAGAGAGTTCTACAGGCGAGAAATGTGTAAAAAAAACTGTTAGAATAGAGAATACGGTAGCTAGTTCAGCAATAAAACGGCGAGACCTAATTGCCAATCTAGCAATGAAATCGAAGCATCCAGGAGCAAAGCTCGTCAGAAGAGTTGCCATGAAAACATTTGTAGAAATGTCAGAGAGAATCAATGTCATATCGCTGAGGAAGTGACTGAAGTCGAGATACCAGGTTAGGGTCGATTACATTACAGACCGTTCTTTGGATTTTATCTGAAATCCCGAGAGGTAGAGCAGGGGCACCAAACCAGACATGGCAACAGTTATCCAATGCAAGGACGAATGGTAGATTTAGAAATGTGCAAGATGGATTCTAAGGAGAAGAATTTTCTGGCACGACACAGTGAACCAACTTTCCTTGCAGAAGACCTATCAATTGATTCAATATAATTGCTCCACTTCATATAAGTGGAAAACGTGAGAACATGGAGGTGAATTGAGTTGCTTTCCTGGGTATTAGCATCGGTCATGCTGGTGGAAAGCAATGTAATTATCTACGAAGATTAAAAGATATCTTTAAAATCGGAGGCGTTCAAGTTTACTAGCCATTTCTTGCTACAGTTAACAACTGATTAGAGATGATTTTCGGGATCGGCTGCCAGGTTTACCTTTTCTTCTTACTATTAAGAATGACATCGTGGTGGTCGGTGATGAGAAAACTAGCATCAGTCACGATGAATAGATGCTCCCCTCGGAGATGCTCCAAGCCTTCAGAGACTATTTAGCCTTAGTCTCAGCTCTGACCCCAAGTGGAACGCGTACACACGATCTATCGCTAAAGATGTAGGTAAAATGGTTGGCTTCCTGTACCGCTCCTGTAAGTACCTGACACTTCATGCTATCCTCTACTTTTGCCAGAGCGAGATTAGGCATATAATGAAGCACTGTTGTCATATTTGGGCGAGAGCTGCCTTGTCCCCACTCTCCAGTCGTGATAGAGACCAAAAGCAACTCAGAGTCCTTGTGGGCGATAAGTTATAAGGAGAAGAATTTTCTGGCACGACACCGTGAAGCAACTTTCCTCACAGAAAACCTATCAATTGATTCAATATAATTGCTCCACTTCATATCAGTAGAAAACGACAGCCGAAGAAGGCATAAACTCTCCTAAAGTTTAGCAACAGCCATGATGGTGTCAGACAGAAAAGATTTTCTGTGGTGAATAAATGAGTACAAATTTGTTTTGGAGGCGTTAAAATTTACAAGCCATTGCTTGCCCCAGTTAACCACTGATTGGAGCTCCGTTTTCGAAAGTAGTTGCCAGGTTTAATTTGTATAATCTGTCGAATTTGCTATAAAGACGGGAGAAAATGGTTGTCATCGGCATACATATCTAGTTGGGAACTGATGACACCTGAGAGGTCATTGAATATCAGAAACAGCGTAGGTCCAAGAATAGTGCCTGTTCAACATAAATTTATTATTATTATAATATATATATATATATATATATATATATATATATATATATATATATATATATATATATTATAATAATAATAAATTTATCTTGAACAGGCACTATATTCTGTTTATATTTTATATTTATGGATACAAATATTTAAGTAAATGCTTTGTTTATAATAAACAGTATTAACTATATTTACTGGCCTGAATGTCCGAGAAATTCCATAGAAAATGTGTCTTTCGACAGGAATCGAACCTGTATCCTATACGGAACCGTCATAGAGCCTGACATGCTATACCATTTAGGTACAGAAGAAGATTCTGCTTAGCAAAGTCAAATTACTGTTTTTAAACAACAAGTTTCCTAGGATTTCTCTCGAACGCTCATATCTGCTCGAAGCGTATCTTAACGTAAACATCATATATTATGAAATGGACTAAGTCCGACAATTATTTTAATATATTTTCTGTTCGTACGTTATTTTCGTAGATACAAATCTTTAAGTAAACGCTCTGTTTATAATAAACATTAATAACTACATTTACCAACCTGGGATGTCCGAGAAATTTCAAAGAAAATATGTGTTCTCTCTAGCTAAATGCTATAGCACGTCAGGTCCCGTGTGAGTTTAAGGCCCGCAAGGCACGGATCCAGCAGAATAATCCGGGCATGATTTTTCCTGATCATATAATTCCTAGTGACTTTCTATAGAACCACGTTTCGACTCTATCAATTTTTCACCTCATCCGTGTGGGTGTTGTCCAGTATGCACTGCCATATAAGAGAATAGATATCACACAACAATCCAGTATGTATTTCTTTGTTTCTAACGATTTCTTCTGTTTGTCAGGACTTTTCTTAGGTTTTGGAATGCTTCTTTCAATAATCCAATTTGTTAATCCAATTCACTAATCCAATATGGATCAATAAGAAATGATAACGTTTACTCGGTTCTATACTAGAGTTAAGAAGCATCTAACCGGACAGGAAGCATCTAACCAGACAGTGTTGCCTTTTACGAACGTTATTGTCCCCCACTCTTATTTGGAGGGTGATATGCTGTTCTATGTCTCACCGACAGAGGAAAGATAGGTAAAAGAAAACTATAATAGTTATATAGAATAACAGATATGAAACAGTACTATAAAAATAGAAAAAGAAGAATTATATATATGTATTCAGTATGTGTGTAGGAAAAGACACATTGACGCGTGTACACATGTACACACACGCACGCTCGCACGTTCGTATTCTCACACACATGCACTCACATACGGACACAAATATTTACATGCTCCTCCTAGAACGCCATCACGGGTAAACTGAACTAAAATGTACTTGAACTCCGGGGGTCCGACCCTCCATACACTACCTCTCATTTAAGAAGGGAAATGGGTTAATTCTTGAAGTCTCAGGCATTCTCAAACGGGAAATGGCGGGAGTAGGGGTTTTTATCAAGTTTTGACCTTCAACAAAATGCCTGTGTGGGATCCTCACTTAAATCTCGGCTTTGGGTTCGTTCGAGTTGGCGTGATTTACTTTCCATTAATACCATGGAGTGTTTGAAACACGTCATAAAATGTCTTTTTCTTAATGTTTATCAAGTAGCAAGTCAGATTATCATGATTTAGACACGTATCTTTCCGAATAAATCTGTCAAGTAACTAAAAGGTGTTACTGGTTTTTAACCAACATATTTTTGTAAATTACAAGCACATGAGCGTAAAGTAA
The DNA here is from genome assembly GCA_964036315.1 of Acanthosepion esculentum. NCBI lineage: Eukaryota > Metazoa > Mollusca > Cephalopoda > Sepiida > Sepiidae > Acanthosepion > Acanthosepion esculentum. The sequence continues at coordinate 16,541,064 of OZ038500.1, read as the reverse complement.
GGACTGTCTGCAATAATTGCAGTCGAAGCGTAAGATCATTGAAAGCTTGTTTATTGTTTTGAAGAGAAATCAGAACAAAAATTGTTTTAAAAGATCAGGTTCCAGAAAGACAGTACTGGGAGTGAAAGAGAATGAGAAGACTTTAGTGGTGAGAAAGGACAATCAAAGAGGAGGTTTCCGGAAGACAGAAGATGGCGATAATGCCACTAAGATGCAAGGGGTTACTGGGAGTGAAAGAGAATGAGAAGAATTTAGTGAGGAGAAAGGACAATAAAAGAACAGGTTTCAGAAAGACAGAAGATGGCGATAATGCCACTAAGACGCAAGGGGGTTACTGGGAGTGAAAGAGAATGAGAAGACTTTAGTGGTGAGAAAGGACAATAAAAGAAGAGGTTTCAGGAAGACAGAAGATGGCGATAATGCCACTAAGACGCAAGGGGTTACTGGAAGTGAAAGAGAATGAGTAGATTTAGTGAGAAGAAAGGACAACAATACAACATCGTTCCTGAAGACAGAATATGTCGTTGCACAGGTCAGAAGTTCGAGAAAAGGAACTGTTGGAATAGAATCTATGGTTACCTCTAGCAACAAGGTGTTTCTGGTCTTAGCCATCATATCTGTGAAATTGCAAGCAGAAGAGTGTAAAGTAAAGACAGCCTGTAATATCTGTGGTAGAAACAAAAGAAAAGATAATAGTAACCTTCTTCATTTCTCGAATGTGAAAATAATATTTGAAGTGAAATGAAATCAAAAATTGTTTTAAAAAAATCAGAAAATAAAATAAAATATATTAATGCATGTCTGAATTTTTGAAAATTATTAAATCACGGATTTTTACGTCAAAAGAAACATCAATTTTTTTTTAAAACTGTTGCAACACAAAAAGCTTATCGTGCACATTCTTGTTACGTCTGAAGGACGCTATTCCGGATAGAAAATTTCAGGGCGATCTGGAAGACCTCGAAACTCTCCTTGTGATGGAAAAGTTAGAAATTTCTGGTCCATCCGGAAGACTTCGAAACTCTCCGGGTGACGAAAAAATTTAGAAATTTCAGGGCCATCTAGAAGACTCGAAGCTCTCCTTGAGATGGAAAATTAAGAAATTTCATAGACATCCGGAAGACTTCGAAGCTCTCCGGGTGATGGAAATATTTAGAAACTTCAGGTCCATCTGGAAGACTTCGAAGCATTCCTTGTAATGGAAAATTAAGAAAATTCATGGTCATCTGGAAGATTTCGAAGCTATCTGGGTGATGGAAATATTTAGAAACTTCAGGTCCATCTGGAAGACTTCGAAGCATTCCTTGTAATGGAAAATTAAGAAAATTCATGGTCATCTGGAAGATTTCGAAGCTCTCCGGGTGATGGAAAAATTTAGAAATTTCAAGGCCATCGGGACGACCTCGAATTTCTATGGGTGATTGGAAAATTTAGGAATATCAGGGACGTCTGCAAGACCTCGAAGCTCTAAAGGTGATGTAAATATTTAGAAATTTGCGGTCCATATGGAAGACCTCGAAGCTCTCCAGGTGATTGAAAAATTTTGAAATATCAGGGCCATCTGGAAGACCTCGAAGCTCTCCGGCTGATGGAAAATTTAGAAATTTCAGGGCTATGTGGAAGACCTCGAAGTTATCCGGGTGGTGGAAAAAATTAAAAATATCAGGGCCATCTGGAAAAATTCAAAGCTCTCTCGCTGATGGAAAAAATTTCAGGGCCATCAGGAAGACTAAGAAGCTCTCCGTTTGACGGAAAAAATTAGAAATATCACGGCTATCAGCATGACCTCGCAGGTCTCCGGGCAATGGAAAAATTTAGAAATTTCACGGAGATCTGGAAGACAACGAAATTCTCCTTGTGATGGAAAAGTTAAAAATTTCATGGCCATCTGGAAGACCTCGAAGCTGTTCGGGTGATGGAAAAATTTAGAAATAACAGTGCTATCTGGAAGACCATGGGTCACTCCTCGTGACGGAAAAATTTAGAAATTTCAGGGCCATCTGGAAGACCTCGAAGCTCTCCGGGTGATGGAAAAATTTAGAAATTACAGCGACATCTTCGACCTCGACGCTCTTCGGGTGATGGAAAAATTTAGAAATAAAAGTGCTATCTGGAAGACCATGGGTCACACCTCGTGACGGAAAAATTTAGAAATTTCAGGGCCATCTAGAAGACCTCGAAGCTCTCCAGGTGTTGGAAAAATTCAGAAGCGTCAGGGCTATCTGGAAGACTATAGTCACTCCTGGTGATGGAAAAATTTAGAAATTTCATGATCACCGCTATCCAAAATTTCCTGTCCTTTGTAGCTCTTAATAAATGTTATCTACCAAACATTGTTTTGCATTTCATTTATACGAGCTCATTCGTCTAATTATATGTACCATGTTCCTTCATTATTAAGTCTTCTTTATATGTCGTGTCTATTCAGAACGTAGGCAATCATGGCTCTCCACAATTTCCTGTCTTTTGTAGCTCTTAAGAGATTTTGTATTTTTGTTAACTTTATAAAACCTTGTTCCGCCATACATTTACTGAAGCTCATTCATATTCTACTGTGCGCCATCAATCTTCAGGATGTTGGCGATCATGGCTCTCCACAATTTCCTGTTTTTCGTCACTCTTAATAATTATTATATTTTTGTTAACTTTATAAAACCTTGTTCCGCCAGACATTTACTGAAGCTCATTCTTCTTCTTCGATGCGCCATGAATCTTCAGGATGTTGGCGATCATGGCTCTTTCCTCATTATATGCCCTAGAATTGTCACTTCCTGATGTTAAGTATAAGATTATTTTTGTTCTTTAAAACTTCGTCATTGCTCATTGTTCGTCTCATTGTATCCTCAGCTTTCTTCGGCAGAACGACATCTCTGTTGCTTCAAGTCTGTTCTTTATCTGTGAGAAGATTTTCCATCATTCACTGCCATATATGAGATTAGATATTACATAGCCGTTCAACACTCTTTTCTTTGTTTGTCAGGACACTCGTCAGTAGAACCACATCTCTTTCGCTTCAAGTCTCTTCTCTATCAGTGTGTGGAGAATGTCCAGCATTCACTGCCATATAGGAGATTGGATATTACATGGTCGTCCAACACTCTTTTCTTTGTTTCTAAGGACACTTGTCAGTAGAACCATATCTCTATCGCTTCAAATAATAAAATCAGAGATTGATACGTGTCGACTAAGAGGTGTTTTCCTTTTGTCATCATTCATGTGCAATTATATATATATATATATATATATATATATGTGCGTGTGTGTGTGTGTGTGTGTGTGTGTGTGTGTGTAGCATATTTTCATTCAAGCATGTTTGGTTAAATTATTTAGACGTATTATGCCTTTTTAATCCTTTCAAGTTCGCGAATTCATTTCCTGGTGGTTGTAGAAAATGCTAATCCGTATGTTGGTTTTACAACAATAACTATGACGAGAAGGCTTATGTTTCACTTGAATGAGCATAGTTCAATCTCAGAACATTTAAAGGAAGATTCATGTCCACATTAACAGTTTAGACAAATATTAGTCGAAAATACATCAGGGCATCATTGTCAGTAGTATAATAACAAACAAAAACATAAATTCTGGAATACCTTTATATCAGAGAATTACTCTAAAAAATAATTAAAGTCAACTACGATTATAGCAACAAATTTCTTAAATGTTTGCAGGAGCAAAGTGTTATATAAAAATACTAAATTAAAATACTACAATTAAAAAAAATCTTTAATTTTTTTTTTAATTTAAAAAAAATCAAAAAATTGCATAAAAATCAAAAAATTGCATAGAAGTAAAAATATTCTGAATTTACGGTGTTAACGCATAAAAGATTCATTGATATGCAACCCCTGAAGATGGTCTGAAATGAGATTGAAAGTGCTTGAGAAAATTAAAATTATTTGAAAGAAAATTTCGGAATGTTTCTTAATTAATTTTCTACAGTTACCCATAAATGAATTCGTGGATCTGAAAGGATTAAAACGGAAATAAATAGGTATAATACATCTAAATTGTATCTGTACCTGTATATGTAGGTATAGATAAGCAGGTAGATACTGTTCAATACTGTTCAATAAATATCTACAGTGTAGATAGAGAAATATCGGGTAAAGAAAGATTATAGATGTGTGTGTGTGTGTGTGTGTGTGTGTGTGTGTGTGTGTGTGTGTGTGTGTCTGTGTGTGTCACAGAGAGAGTGATAGAGAGAGAGGAAGGGGGTGAGAAAGGGGGGAGAGAGTTGGAGAAAAGAGGTGTGGAAGAAGTTGAGAGAGGATCGATCTTCTGGATGCATGCACAGCTGGCCGTTTCCATATTTCTTTCCCGCGCATGCGCGAACATGTATATGCGTTCGCTCCACGATCACGGGACAACGGTCGTTACTAATCAATACCGTGGTAGAATTGATTCCGATTTGACCAATATCGTCTGTTTCATGGCTTTGTTGGTTAACGCTAATCGGATTACGAGGAGTCTGGCGTGGCCAGATTATCAAGGGTGCCAGCTCATAGTACTGTATTATCCCAAGAGAAAGTGAGAGATAAAAAGCGAGAGAGAGAGAGAGAGAGAGAGAGAGAGAGAGACAGACAGACAGACAGACAGAGGGTCGAGCTCTAATTCACTTTCGGTTCGTCATATTTACTTACGCGCAAATACCCTTGGGTATGAATTCACCTCTTCTCCCCCCAGCTATAGGTTAAATAATAAGACTCGTATTACTAAACTATTAGAGTGAGAGAAAGAGAAAGGAGATAGAAAGAAATAAAAAAGAGACAGACAGAGAGAAAGAGACAGATGAAGAAAGAAAGAAAGACAGAGAGAAGGAGAGCATAAAGAGATAATATATTCGAGAAGGTTTTCTTCTTTTTCTTCTTCTTGTTTCTAGCATGTCATTTGAGGACGTAGGCCATCATGACGTTCTCCCATTTTTTTAGGTTTTAGTAACGTTTGTCTTTTCACCCCTCACTCCCCCGTTCTGACATCTATTTACATAATCTGTCTCTTTTGTCTTTGTTATGTCCTGTGAGTATAAAATTTTCCAAGCGCTCTTTTCTCCAGGATAGGTGGCAGAAGGACGAAACATATTGTGAGCTACAAGGGATAGGGGGAGGTGGAGAGTCATAATCGCCTACGTCCTGAACTGACACGGCACATAAAAAGAAAAAAAATATTTGATGTCGAGATGAAGGGACATTCTCGAGTATCTATCTTCTAATCAAATCTGAGAAAATGAAGAACGGCCTTTTGTCATCGCTTTATGCACAGACCGAAAAGTTGTCAGTACTAAGCGGAGTCATTCTTTTACTTAATAATATTAGAAAATTACTCCACCCATAACATACTGCTGTGGTATCTTCTCCGCCTACTATAAATTTAGTAGAAGAGAAGGTTCGGGGAACAGTGAATAGCTGGATCGCTAGTTAATTCGATACACTCTCACTAGTTGCGCAACCCACCCCCCCGCTCATTAAGAAATATATTTGAATTGAGCGTAAAACTGTCAAGTTTAAATAAATTGGAAAATCTTTTTTAATAATAATTTCGCCTCTAGCAAGGCAATAAAGCCACTAAGATGCAATGGGTTACTGATTGTTAGAGACTATGAGAAAAAAACACTATTAAGGAAAGAGAATAAATGAACAAGAATTAAGAAGACAGAATATAATGCTTGACATAGTATTTAAATTTTTGAAGATAAAAGCGGACTAGAAAGAAGAGACCGGAAGAGAGTTCCACAAGTAAGATTATGGTTACTTCTATATATTTCAACTGTAAAATGATGAGACCATTCCGCCAATCAAGTACTGCGCTTAAATTCAAGGTGCCATAGAGAAGAGTAATATTTATTTTGAAAATACAAAAATGTGGCACAAGGCCAGAAAGCTGCGATGGGAAAAGACTGGTTTTCACACTGTCTTAACTTAAACTTAGCTAGCTACAATTATTGACCCAACATACTACTGTGGTCCTTGCACTAAAACAACACATTCATACTTATAGTGATTGTCACTTCTTGACAGAAGAAGACTATATTCACAACAAGTTTATATATATATATATATATATATATATATATATATATATATATATATATATATATATAACTTTCAGACTCACCGATCATGAGACCGCAGATGACTTTTTAAACCAACCTTACTTTTACAAGCCTTTGTACAAATGTTGCGCATGAAAAGGAGATCCCTAAGCCCAATAGGCGTGGCATCAACGTTTCATGCTAGACGCAATCGTCAGGCCACAATTGCGTCTAGCATGAAACAGCCTGTCGCCTCTAAGAGGAAAGTTAATCGGAACAATTACCATGAAAGTATATATATATATATATATATATATATATATATATATATATATATATATATATATATATATATATATTTAGTTTACGAAAAACTAGGTAATCCGTATGGGTAGACCCAATAAGGATAAAATCCAGAGAGCTCAATGTAAATCAGAGCTAATAATTTAAATAAGAACAGATTACTTTAAGGTTCCATATATATATATATAAGCACTTCACCCCAAGCAAAGGACGAGGAGTGCCACTAGCACGCAGACGGTTACCCAGAGTGAAAATGAGAGAAAAGAGTGGATGTTGGGGAATTTGAGGAAAGGATAAAAGAACATGGATCAAGGCGACAGAAGATAGCGATTGACCTTGCATTTAAAATTTTGAAGATTGTAAAAAACGAATGGATGACTGATGAGATTCTCGACATGATGCAAATAGGACAGAAAATTCTGCCAAGATATGGAAAGGAATACAGAAAATTACAAAATGAAATAAGGACCAAATGCAGGCTAAAGAAGAGTGGCTAAGCAAAAACGTGCAGAAATAGAGAGATTGAGTACTACAGACAAAGGAGATACGCATAATCAAGTAAAGTTGGCTCCCTGTGCCGGGCCAGGAAATCTTTCTCCCCGGAATCGATCCTCCAAATCTATAAATCAACCATTCGCCCTTGCATGGAGCATTGCTGCCATATATGGTCTGGAGCCTCTGCTGTTTGCCTCAGGGTTCTTGATAAGATCCAGAGACGGATATGCAATGTAATTGGCCCTGATCTGTCATCTCGTCTGCAGTCGCTCTCTCACAGACGCGACGTTGCCCCGCTCTGTCTTTTTTACAAATACTTTCACGGTAATTGTTCCGATGAGCTGCTTTCGCTGGTTCCCAGGCCTCATGAATTTAAGCGTCATACAAGGCTGGAATCCCGTTCCCACCCCTTCACCGTTGAAACTGTTAGATGTAGACGTCTCTTCTACTCCAATAGCTTCATGTTTCGCACATCTCACCTGTGGAAATCCTTTCCTTATTCCTGTTTCCCTGACAAATACAATCTCCAACTATTTAAGTGTGACGTCAATCGACATCTCCAGTTGCCTTGATCTATCCACTTCCCTTCTCCACATTCTTTCACCTTTCATTCCTATCTGCTCTCGCTCCAAATCTTCTGTAACCCCATTGCCTTGATCGATCCACTATCTTTCTCCACATCCTCTCCTTTACCACTCCTATCTGCTCTTTCTCCAAACCTTCTGTAACCCCTTGCGTGCTAGTGGCTTCCAGCCTTGCTTGGGGTGAAAAAAACAAAAACAGGATAGAAGATTTACTCGTCAACAGGCTGCATAAATTTCAAAGATGGAACGCTCATATTAGTGAACGAAAACATTCTTCAGCGCTGGAACGAATATATTGGAGAATTCTTCCACGATTAAAGAGAACAACTAGAAATACACAGAATTACCGATGGGCCTGAAATTCTAAAAGCAGAAGTAGAAGCGGCACTGGCCAAATTGAACAGAAACAAGGCGGCAGGGCCAGACGGAATTTTAACAGTGATGCTGACAGCCTTAGATGGTATTGGCATAGACAAAATTACAAATTAATAAATGAACACTACAACAGTGGGGACATACCGGAAGGTCTATATTCATAGCACTGCCTAAGGAACCAGGCTCAAACGAATTTGAATTCCACCGAACAATCAGCCTAATTAGTCACATAACAAAACACATCCTCCGTATTTTGATGAAAAGAGCGCGCAGAAGAATCAGGTCAGAGATAGGATAAGAACAGTGCGGGTTCGTTACAGACACCGGAACAGGGAACGCAATATTCATGCTCAGAAGGTTATCAGAAAGAGCAATACGAATGCAGAAGAACATGCACCTGTTTTTTTATAGATTGCGCAAGGGAGATCGACAACGTGCTCCACAAAGATCTGTTAGAGCTGCTGAGTAATCTTCATATATTCGGGAAAGACATTAGACTAATCAGATGCCTCGACTGGCAACAAACCGCCTGCATAAAAATAAAATAAATGAGTTCAGCAGATATATAAAAAGAGAAAGGGGCGTAAGGCAAGGGTGTATCGTCTCACCGGACTTATTCAACATATACAGTGAAGCAATTCTGAAAGAACTCGAAATCCTAGCAGGATTCATCACTAGCGGCCACAATCTTAACAACATAAGATACGCAGATGACATAGTGCTGATAGCAAACACAGGAACGAAACAAAAAAAACTCTTACAGAAGCTAGGGAAGAAGAACGAGAAGAAAGGACTAAGCATAAACTACAAGAAAACAGAATGCACTGTCATCAGTAAAAAGAGGAGCACAAAATGACGAAATGCAATTTACACGTCGGGGTCGCTAAAATCAAGCATATGCGGAAATTTAAATATCTGGGAGTGTTCTGACAGAGGACGGTAAGTGTGACGTTGAGATCTGAAGACGTATTGGGATTGCCAAAGATACATTCCAAAAGCTAGGCAGAGTATTACGGGACAGGAAGATTTCTTTGGTAACAAAGAAAAGAGTACTAAGCTGCTACGTGACGCCTGTCCTTCTTTAAGGCAGCAAATGTTGAACGGTCTCCTCGAAGATGAAGAAGAGACTCGAGGCAACGGAGGTATGGTTCTACAGAAGGATGCTGAGGATATCATGGACTGAGTTTTGGAGAGGATGCAAACAAAGAGGAAGCTTATACTTAATATCAGAACGAGGCAGCTGAAATTTCTGGGACGAGTAATGAGAAAAGGGAGCTTGGAAAATCGGATACTCACAGGGCGGATAGAGGGAAAGAGGTGACAAGGGAAAGCAACGCGTGGCATACCTAACGGGCTTAAGCAAGTGGATGGCAGAACATGGTCTGGGAGGAATAACAAAAAGACAAAACTTATGATGATGCGACCTGGGAACCTTTCATTCAAATTCTGTTTGAATGTCCATTTTCGTAACAGGCTTCGATAACTTTAACACGTGGTTCTTCCTATGGTTGAAATTGCCAGAGACTTAAGTTGTTAAATCTGAAAGAAAAAGAAAAAAATTCATTACACTCTTAAAATTAATTCATATTTAAAATCGGTCCAAGTTATTGGAACACCCTTTACACACACACACACACGCACACACACACACACACATATATATATATATATATATATATATATATATATAATATAATATAATATAATATATATATATATATATATATATATATATATATATATATATATATATATAATTAAAAAATAATTATTTGCACTTGACTCAGGTCTAGTTCATGCAATTTGCAGTCTGGCAAGTTGTCACGCTAGCTGTTACCAATTTCCCCGAGAAGACTGCAGGTCCATTTCTCTATTCCATGTACATACATCTGGCGTTCACTGAGACTCAACGAGGTTATCTTGTGCTCGTCTCTTTCTTATTTTTACGGAAAGCCTTTCTGATAAACACTCTTGCTCTACCAAGCCAATCAAGTGAACGGAGTAACGAAAATGGACGTTCAAACAGAAATGCACTTCGAGATATTTTTGATCAACGTAATCGACCAACCGAGAGTGCAATTGGAAACGATGTAACGTTGTTGTGGAGCGGTTCAATTTTTTTGCGCGCGATGACGGATAAAGGTATCTGGATTTTCGGCCACATTCTCCTGTACTGCAACAATGTTTTCAGCTGAACCTCGTAAACGAACACGCAATGGTGTTTTCACATCTGCCACCGACTCAGTTTGTTTGAATTTACGAACAATTATTCCAACTGCACTCTTGAAACTTTAACACGTTATTTGATTGTTAATCTTTTCATGGTTAAAATTGCCAAAGACTTAAGTTGTTAAATCTGAAAGAAAAAGAAATAAAATCATTAGACGCTTAAACTTAATTCACATTTAAAATCGGTCCAAGTTATTGGAACATCTTATATATATATATATATATATATATATATATATATATATATAAAATGAAGAGGTTATAATGGTTCCAACGAGAGAAAAGTGTGTATATTAAAAAGAAGAGAGGTACCGCAAACTTTTTTGGTTGTAATGTGGTTTTTTTTAAAAAATATTATTCTTTATTTTTCATAGTTTTATATATATATATATATATATGTGTGTGTGTGTGTGTGTGTGTGTGTGTGCGTGTGCAGGTATGCAGAAAAATAGGAAAGAACACGTTAGGTAAATAATCCGGAGTTCCTTAGTGTTTTTGCTTTTATTTTTAAAAAGACAGTGATCCATACAGAAGTAGAGCTTATATTATAATATTTAAAAAAAAAATATGATTCCTTCGCTACGTAAGAGTTCTCATGTTTCAAAAGCGAGAGCCGAAACCCCTAATGTAATTTTTGAAATTAATATATATATATATATATATATATATATATATATATATATATATATATATATATATATATATATATAACTTAAATAATAAATTATTTGCTCTTGGCTCAGGTATAGTTCATGAACTTTGAAGTCTGGTAATCGCGCGAAATTCAATTCGTCTCGCCAGCTGTCACCAATTTCCCCGAGTTCCATTTCTCTATTCCGTGTATATACATACATCTGGCGTTCACTGAGACTCAACAAGGTTATCTTGTACTCGTGTCTTTCTTATTCTTATGGAAAGCCTTTCTGATAAAGACTCTTGCTCTACCAATAAACAGGTGAACTGAGTAACGGTTTCTAAATTCATGTGTGTATGTTTCATATTGCCGTGTGTTTACGTACAGTTTTTCTATGAAATATATTGCCAAAATTCGCTGCCAGACATCACAGAAAAATGTAATTGTATCTGCGTTCATTTCTTAACCACAGAATCTTTGCCTAGAATCTGAGACGCGAGTAAGGATCAATTTCACCAAAGCTTTCTATAAGATCAACATGCTGGCTTGGTTCCTTGAACCAAAAATCACGAAGACTTTGAGATTCTTTTAAGAAGGAAAATCGAAAGAAAAAATAATTCGATATCAGTTACACGTGTAATATATATTTTTTTAATATCTCATGTCTTTTAAGGATGTCAGCGATTATGACTCTCCACATCTTCCTGTATTTGTTCTTATCCTGCTATCCTTTAACTCAAAGTTGTCTCATAATTCAATCCAAAAAAAAAAAAGAATACCTTTCCATTGCACTCCGGTTGGGTTGACCTTT
>OZ038500.1:16480719-16529402 GCA_964036315.1 Acanthosepion esculentum | reverse complement strand
CGGTTGGGTTGACCTTTGAGATCGCCATAAATGTGGGCGTCTCGGATGCTCTATTTATAAGTGTGGGGTCCCGTTCGCGCGCACCTCGATGAACAGATTTTTTCGTTTTGTTTCGTTTTGTTTCAATTGCATAAAAAATCCTTGTAAATACCTCTAATATAATCCGCACTTACGAAATATGAATAACTCTCTAATTTTTGGCAATTTTTCATTCTGAGGGTTGAAGTTGTTACAAAACAAGCAAAATAAATTTTGTTTTAAAAATAAAATTTTTAATTTCAAAAGCATGACAAAAATTTAATAAAAAAAACAAACAAAGTATGATTTAAAATTTATAATCTCTTGGGATTGAATTATTATTTGCGATAAGTAACTTTACATTATTTGGGGTGAATTACGACTTAACAAAAAAGATCCAAGTTTTAATTTGAAATTTTATGAATATAAATATTTTTAAGTTTTCCTTTTGGGTGTTGGAGTTGATGCGAGGTGGCAAGTAAAACAAATTTTGATGTATAATTTTAAAAAAAATGTGCTAAAAATTGAATAAAGAAAATAAACTTTGATTTAAAATTTATAATTTCTTGGGGTTTGAAATAATATTTGCAATAAGAAACTTTACATTATTTGATGTGAATTAAGAAAAGATCCCAAATTTGTCAACTAAATTGGCTAAATAGTTGCTCGGCTCTGCTTAATGTCCAGTAAATCCAAAACCAAAACCCAAATCATCGACGCAAAATAATTCACACTAATTCGACTGGATAGTTCCACTCAACAGTCACTCAAATAATCACCGCAGTCAGTAGCCTGACACCGCTATTTATTCACCTGACGGAAAATATATATTCATAAATCCAGAGTGTCACGCTCGAACCTCGGTGTCGGTAATTACTCATTTTCTTCCCATATGACACATTTAAAAATGGAACAGAGTTCAAGATAAAAGTTGCATTTAAATCTTTGAAGCTTGTAGTTATCAGGGAAGCAAGAAATCGGAAGGGAGTTCCACAGTTGGGAAGTGCAAGAAAAGAAACTGTTAAAGTAGAAGTGGCGGTTGAATTTACCTATTTCAACAGAAACACGGGTGGGACCAGAGATGCCAATCTATTGACACGCTTAAATTCATGTAGTCAGGTCATTATAGAACGATAGCTAATGAGAACAGTTGCCATGAAGTTATTTGTAGAAAAGACAGAGGGAAGCCACGACATGTCGGTGAGAAAGTGACGGAAGTCGAGATGGCAAGTCAGGATCGATTACATTACAGATCCGTCTTTGGATTTTGTCAAGATTCTCGAGATGGATAGCAGGAGCACCAGACCAGATATGGCAGCAGTATTCAATGCTCGGATGAATGGAAGATTTATAAATGTGCAAGATGGAGTCTAACGATAAAAATGCTTAGTCATTTCTTCTCGTTTTCCTTCACTACCATCTAAAGGGATTCCCTTGATCTCTGATCTCAATCCTTATCTTCTGTCTTTTTAATTCCTGTTCTTTTATTGTTCTCTCTTCTTAATACCGCTTTTTTTCCTCCTATTCTCTAACACTCATTAATCCGTTACGTCTCAGTAGCCTTATTGCCTTGTTTGGTGTAAAAAAAAAGTCAGGGCACCATGGAAAAAAAGCCATGAAAATATTTGTAGAAAAGACAGAGGGAAGCCACGTCACGTCGGTGAGAAAGTGACTGAAGTGGAGATGCGAAGTCAGGATCAATTACATGAAAGATCATTCTTTGGATTTTGTCAAGATTCTCGAGATGGATAGCAGGAACACCAGATCAAATATGGCAACAGTATTCAATACACGGACGAAGGTGGGGGGTATTTAAATATGCAAGATAAGAATTAGAATGTGTTCAAACTAAATGCATATTTTTCAGAAATATTTAAATCGGCTTTTCTCAATATTTTTTACTCTTGTGTCACCGTTAAAATAGTTTTAATGCCTCAGAGGACCCCTCGATGAGTATTATTAAATACTATTATTAATATCTTTCTCTTTTCTATTTTTATCGCATTTCACGTGGTAAGCATGACATATGAACACCGTGCATACGTCCAGTACTTGAGTGAGCCATTCAATAACAGAAGAATTTGCCACGTAAAGATCCTGTTCCCTAACCACTGAATGTGGCTTCACATCGTTAAGTACATTCTCTGTGATTATTATAATTTTAAAATAATACATGCTGTCCCCCCAAAAATTGCCATAATTTCGCAGACCAATAATTTTGGCAAATCTTGTTGAAATAACCTCAAATCTTTACAGATTGTATAGAAACAGATCAAGATTTTATATTTAATGGCAGAGGACAGTATGTGCTTATCTCAGTAAGAATCTATCAGAGAGATAAACCCGGCGTGGTGGAGATGGAGACAATTTTCTGATGAGATGGCTGCCGCGGTCACCGGACGTATCCCCGTGTGATTTCTTTTTATGGTTATATGTGAAAAGTCTGGTCTATGTCTCCCCCTCTTCGTGCTAGCAATGATGAACTCCGGCAGGAGATCCCTTCCACACTGGATAATGTTACCGGAGACATGCTACAGCGTGTTTGGCAAGAGCTTAACTACTGACTTGACGTGAGCCGTGTCACAGGCGGTACACATATAGAACACTTAGGAAATCGGTCCAATAATAAAATTATGATGTTCAACAACTAAACTCTTCAATTTCATTGAGCTAGACTTAGTAGTTTTCAAGATAATTGCTTTTTAAATTATATCAATTTTTGGGGACACCCTGTATTAGCGGTTGAAGCCTTTATTATAATAACCAAGGATTTTCCAACAATATGAGTCTCGTAAAATAACGATTACAAAATTAAACAAAATTTGCTCAAAAATGCATTAACCGACTTATCACTGATTCTCGCGGAATCCCTGGCGACCTCTGGCGGAACCTGAACACTGCTGTAGACGATTAGTCATGTTCTTCCTCTATCTTTCTTTGTCTCTCTTTCTTTACTTTTCTCTCTTTCCTTTTCTTTCACGTTTTCTCTTTCTTTCTTTTTTAATATTTTCTCTTTTTTCTTTCTCGTTCAGTTCTTCTCTCTCGTTTTCATTTTCTTCTTTCTCTCTTTTTTCTTTATTCTGTTTTCTTTCTTTTCTCTTTCTCTCTCTCTATTTCCTTCTATCTCTTTTCTAAATTTTCATCTTTGTTCTTTCTCTTTTTTCCTCTCTCGCTCTCTATGTAACTCTCTCTTTTTTAGTCTTTCTCTTTCTTTTTCTCTAGTTTTTCTTCTCTTAGCTTTTCTCTCTCTTTCCTATACTTCCTCGATCTTTCTCTTCCCGTATTTTTCTTTCGTTTTCTTTCGCGTTTTCTCTCTTTCTTTTTTATGTTTTCTTTCCTTTTATTTCACTTTCGTTCAGTTATTCTCTCTACTTTTTCATTTTTTTCACATTTACTTCTCTCTTTCTTTTTTCTTTCTCTCTGAGAGTTGGCTTCGGGGAGGAGTTTTGAGAAAAATGCTGTTAAAGGCCACGAGGAGTGGGAAGTTGTGGAGAACCATGATCGCTTATTTTCAGAAAGGGGCGCGGCACTTAAAAGAAGATCCCCTAAAAATCCTTCTTTCACAGTAAATTCTTCCAGATTTTTTTATCTTCATTTTTTAAAACTTTTCCGATCGAATGAGCAAAAACGAAGTTTTCTATATATAAAATTCCGTGACTTCCGTCCGTCCGTCACACCTTCTAAAATAGCCATACATTGGGCGATCGTAACGTAATTTGGGGGAGAAATGCAATCAGCTTAACATACTCCCACTACTTTAAAAACACTTTAATGACTAAAATAACAAATACTTATTTGATAAAAATGCAATATAGTTTTTTTTTTAAATATCTTTTCTTTCAGTTGTTATACATACTAGAATTGTTTTCAGAATGGCGATGAAACGAACACTTAAACACAGAGCCAGAGATATTTGAAGTTTTTTTGACACTTAATGAGGAAAGAGGGCTTGGAGAACATTATCCTCACAGGGCAAGAGAGATAGGTGAAAGCAGCGGGCCACCTACCTGACGAGCCTCTGTGAATGATTGACGAAAAACTGGGAAGGATGTTTAGCAAATGGAGAAACTTTGATACAGTCCACAAGAGATAGGAAGCTGTGGAGAGCCATGATCTCCTATGTCCTGATAGGACACGGAACATAGAGGGGGTTGTTGCATTAGCTATGAAATATAAATTTGGAGGCTAAAAATCAATAATCTTTTTAGGTCGATTTATATATGAGTATATGTGATAATTTCCTTTATCTCACTGATTCTACTCATGTGTTCTCCATGTTTCTTTTCAGCTGCATATTCTACATTCAATCTTTAATTCCCACCCCCCATCTCTCTTTGGTTTCACATAATTTTCTGCTTTTGTTTAAGACTTGTCTTTATCTTCTTTTCTCCCCCTTTCTGATTTTTCATTCCTCTTTATTCGAACAAACGCCCAATTTTAAAAATAGAGCTGGAAGCCATTTTGTTTTAAATTTTCGCTGTTATTTTTATCTTTTTATTTCGACATATGTATTTGTTCTTCTCTGTAATTTCCTCTTCGTTTCATATTACATGTAAGCAGGCACTCACAGGCACCAATATAAATAATCTTTTTTTTTTATCAGCTCTTGAATCTTTTTCACTCCAATTCTTTCTTCTTCCCTTCGAAATGCAAGATCTCGTTCTTCCATTTTCAAAAATATGTACATAAAGATACTATCAATTCTATATTCTATATAGCACTCACGTCTCCGCTAGCATAGAGTTAATAAAGGAGGGTTGAATTAACAGCGATAAGAAATGACTTGTTAATTTTAATGCATCTAAAACGAAATTGCTGCCATTTAGTCACCATAGAGAAACCTCCCTGCCTCCTATCAGCATAGTTGATGCTCAACTCCACGAGAAAGTCTTGCTGCGCCTTCCTGGTCTCACGTTCTCCACTGATCTGAGGTGGAACAACTACATTGAATTAATAGCTGCATCTACCGCAAGGTAAGTTGGTTCTCTGTACCATGCCAGAAGGTTTTTCTCGTCCACCCTTTCACATCTACAAATCTACCATCCGTCCATGCATGGAAAAATGTTGGCATATATGGTCTGGTGAACCCGCTGTTCATCTCGAAGTTCTCGACAAAATCCAACAGCGGATATTCACTGTGATTGGTCCTGATTTGGGGGCCTTGACACCAGTCACTGTCTCACCGGCGTCATGTCGCTTTCCTCTGTCTTTTCGAAAGTTTTTTCTTGGCATCTGCTCTGACGAACTATCTTCATTGGTACCCCAACTGCATGAATTTAAGCGTGCTACTAGGTTCGAAACTAGGTCTTACTTTTTTTTACAGTCGAAAAAGTTAAATGTAACCGCCTCTCATACTCCGCTTCTTCTCTCGCACTTCCCGACAGTGGAATTCCCTTCCTCTTAATTGCTTCCCTGATAGCTATAATCATCATAATTTAATTTTTGTATTTTATCAAGAATCTCTAAATATATCGCAGAAGCACCAGACCAGATGTAGTAGCAATATTCAAAGCATGAATGAATGGTAGACTTATAGATATGCAAGATAGATTTTTCTTGGGATTTTATCAATAATCTCTAAATATATAGCAGAAGCACCAGACCATATGTGACAGCAATATTCAATGCATGGATGAATGATAGACTAATAAATATGCAAGATAAATTCTTGTTTGGATTTTATCAAGAATCTCTAAATACATAGCAGAAGCAACAGACCAGATGTGGCAGCAATATTCAATGCATGGATGAATGGTAGACTTATAAATATGCAAGATAGATTCTTCTTTGCATTTTATCAAGAATCTCTAAATACATAGCAGAAGCAACAGACCAGATGTGGCAGCAATATTCAATGCATGGATGAATGGTAGACTTATAAATATGCAAGATAGATTCTTCTTTGCATTTTATCAAGAATCTCTAAATACATAGCAGAAGCAACAGACCAGATGTGGCAGCAATATTCAAAGCAAGTACGAATTGGTAGACTTATGAATATGAAAGATAGATTCTGGTGAGAAAAATTGTCCAACACGACATAAGAAACTAACTTTCCTAGTATCGGATTTAGCAATTGATTCAATATAATCTTTCCACTTCATGCCAGCGGAAAACGTTAGTCCGAGAAGGCGCTATGGATCAGTCTAGTGGAGGTTAGTATTCAGCTATGCTGAAGCCTTTGCTCACACCAGTTAACAACAGAATGTAGATCATTTTTACAGTCAGCTGCCAATTTGACATTAAGACATGATAAATAGTTGTTATCAGCATAGATGCCGAGATTAGGACTGATGCCATCAAGAAAGTCATTGATTAAAATTAGGCACAGTTCAGGTAAAAGGATAGAGCCTTGTGGAACATCTGCATTAATGGAAAACGATCCAGATGAGTGGCCATTAAAGACAACTTTCATTTCGTGATACGATAAGAAAGAGTGAAGCCGTTCAAAAATTCGTCCACAACCTTTCAACTTATGAAGAAGACCAGTATACCAAACCTTGTCATCTGTTTTCGAGATATCCGAAGCAGCAACACGAGCGCCACCATTCTTATCCAAATCTTGACAGACTCTTTCAGGAATTTTAGTTAACACATCAGCAACTGGCCTAGAGAAGTGCAAGTCATATTGCTTAACTGAAAGAAGACCCTGCGAGGTGAAATGCTAAACCAGTTCAGAGGAAATATTTAACCTGTCTACTATTGAAACTTTAAAATTTAATTTGATTTAGAAGCTGATGACTCAAATTTTATATTTTTCAAATATTATAATTAAAGACGTTTTCTGTTTAAATATCGTTATTTTTTATTATCTTTTACACTTTTGAAATGCATTTTGTAAAATAATGTCGATTTATTGAACATGCCTAACAAAAGTTAAGCAATGTTCTAAGAAACCAGAAAATTTCGTGAGAAACAAAAAAAAAAGAGTACTGAACTGTTATATAATATCAGTGCTGCTATATGACAATGAATGCTGGACAATCCCGTTACAGATGAACAGACATACTATTTAACAGAAGGATGCAGAGAATACTATGGCCCGAACATGTGTGCGAAGTTTTAATGAAGTTTTTTTCACATAAGAAAGAGGCAATTGAAATTTCTATCTATCTATCTATCTATCTATCTATCTATCTATCTATCTAACGAAATTCGTGTTAGGATCAAAGTGTAGTATCTGCTCAAGGGCGGATAAATTTCATTTTCTCTCTCAGCTGTGTCACCGATACGGTAAAAAATATTGAAGTCGTTTAAAAATTCGTCCACAACCTTTCAACTTTTGAAGAAGACCAGTATGCTAAACCATGTCATCTGTATCTGTTTATATCTCTGAGATGAGGTGTTATGTACACTATTTACATTATTCGGACTACTGTCCTCATCTTTGTTGCCATATTTATCACAACGTTTAGGCTGTTGTATGCTTAGGCCTTCTTCAGGTGGTTTATTTCTCTCGCTGGGCTACACTGTTCTAGTTCCACGTTTAATGGATGCCAGTTATCAGTTATCTTCTGTTAATCCTCTCTCCAAGTTCTCCAGTGCCTTAACTGTTTGGGCCCTGTCACTGGATCTAACTAACGCCTTTATCTACTGTGCCATATGTTCTTGAGGACATCTGTGTATGAATTTCTGGGTATTAAAAACCTAATCAGCAACTATTTTTTTACCAGTGCTCATATTGCAATCTTTGCTGTTATCATTTTATCTTTTTACCAGAGCTCATATTGCAATTTTCACTGTTATTATTGCTTTTTCTCTGGAACTCCTTATTACTGGTTCCCATATTGTATTCATTTCTATGCTTGGTCGGCTGAGGAGATTTTTGTGGCCTAGCATATGTGCTGATTCCTTAAGTTTACGAATATTCCAATGATGTTCTTTGTCTATGATTTCAACCTGATTCCGCATATGCTAGGTCACAAAAATCTCCTGAGCCGACCAAGCATAGAAATGAATACGTAGAATATGAAGGCCGAAGCGTACAACGACCGAAACGTTGTGATTAATATGGCTAGAAAGATGAGGACAATAGTCCGAATAATGTAAATAGTGACCATGTCAACTGTCTTCAAGATATCCGAAGCAGCAAAACGAGCATCCCCATTCTTATCCAAATCTTGGCAGAATCCTTCATGAGTATTCGTTAACACATTAGCAGTTGATCTTGTGAAGCGAAAGCCATATTGCTTAACTGAAAAAAAGTCCCCACGAGATGAAATGCTTAACCAATTCAAAGTAAATATTTAATTTGTCAACTATTGAAACTTTAAAATTTAATTTGAGCTTAGAAGCTGACGGGAAATTGTGGAGAGCCATGATCGCCTATGTTCTTAAATGACACCGCACGTAGAAAAGTAGAATATTTATCACTCCACCATGACAAAAACAATATATACTCTACTTTTTCTTTTAATTTTTATTGCCTTATTAGTTAACGTTCAAAGATCGCATAAGGCTACCTCAGGTATCGTGCGATGCTTAAAAGAACAAAATTAATTAACGGCTACAAAAGACAGGAAAATGTGGAGAGTCCTGATCACCTATGGTCTGAAGAAGAACATTTCCACGGCAATGTACGCTTTTATACGTTTTTTGGAACTTACATTGCTGGATGTCAAAATCTATCTATCTATCTATCTATCTATCTATCTATCTATCTATCTATCTATCATAGTCTCTTCATATCTATCTATCTATCTATCTATCTATCTATCTATCTATCTATCTCACTCTGTTTCTCTCTGTCTGTCTGTCTATCTATCTCTCTACCTATCAATCTATGGTTAGGATCAAAGTGTAGTATCTGCGCAATGGCAGATAAATTTCATTTTGTCTCTCAGCTGTTTCACTATCTTCGCAGAAACTTTTAAAATTTAATGATTTTAGGAGCTGATTCAAATTTAATATTTTTCAAATATAATTAAAGACTTATTCTGCGTTCATATTATTATTTTTGTCTGCCTTTTACAATTTAGCAATGCATTTTGTGAAATAATGCCTTTCAGAAGTTAAGGAATGTATTAAGAAAGTGGAAAATCTGGTTAGAAACAAAGAAAACAGTACTAAATTGTTATTCAAGGTAGTTTTTTCTGATATTTCATTTGACTTTTTGAAGTAGAATAATTTGCTTTGCTTGTTTTTGAGGAGGGACAAAAACGTGTTTGTCGTTGTACTTTTCGTATGTGAGCGACACCAGTCTCTTCTATAAGTTTCGAGTCCTTTTTTACGCTTATACATCTCTGACATTCCTCAGCCAATTTTGTAGCGTCAATTCTGGTTCACTCGCAAGTTTTGTTAGAATTCTCCGTCTGATCTCCGCATCTTTAGTCGAAACTAGGCCTTGGACGAATATCAAACATTTAAAATTGTCCGAGCTGAGTTCAGATAACTTAAAGTCATCACAGTGTTTGTTTACTATGGAAGCGTATGTTATATAGTCTTCGCTATCCTTTTTTGTTAGATTTAAACATTTCCATCTTTTGTGGAATAGTGAAGTGTTCGGTCTAAATAATTCCGTTAAAAGTTTCACGGCTTCCTTGAAAGTCAACTCATTCGTTTTCCTCGGTAGGATGAATTTAGTGTATTCGCTTGACCATAGTTTCCTCAGTAGTAGACGTACTTTTTTCGCGTCTGACCAATTCCCGCAATCAAACTCATATAAATCTTCATATCTTCTGAAGTAAGCTGCAAAGGTTTTGTCTTCGTCCGGTGCATAAGTGAAGTCTTTGATAGAGCTCCATATAGCATTTTGCGAGAATGTCGTTTCATTTTCAGAATTTTGCCCTTTATTTGTTACTGCCCGTCGTAGTAATTCTTGTAGTTCAAGATGCTTCTCTTCGTTTTTCTGTTGCTGCTCGAATTGCATTTTCATTAGTTCCAATATGGTTGCCTTAAAGACTTCCATGTTTATACCGTAATTTTGTGTAACTATTTCTCTTTAGTGTAGACGTCAGGTCTTTGTAACCTGTTGTTCTGGAACCTTAATACGAAAAATTTTCCTCTGTAGAATTCGTGTCTTTGTTACCACTGTAAAATTGGGGTCCAAATTTTTTTTCTTTTATCTTCACGTAGAACTTGTTTTTTTCCTCACTACCTACGTCGCCACTGTTATGGACGACCGATAGCAAGAGATTTTTTAAAATTCTCTTCAAAATACTCCGCGTAGAATTTCGTTTCTTCAGTATACTCCGCGTACAATTCGTTTCTTCTATCCTCGTCGCCACTGTTATGGTTCAATATCCTCGTCGCCACTGTTATGGTCCAAGGTTAGGACCAAGGAAGAACAACACGAACACAAGAGTAGAAATAACAAAGATATATTACACAGAATAATAATACAAGATGTTAAAGGTGTTAGTATGACTGTCAGTTTGGTTTGGAGTGAACTACTATTGGCTCGGCTCGATTTTCGTCTCGACTCGTTCCACTTTCTCTTGAGAGGCGCAGTCTTTATAGTGTCAGGAAGAGTTCACTGTCATTGTAGGTAATGTCCCATAACACTATCTATCTATCTATCTATCTATCTATCTATCTATCTATCTATCTATCTATCTATCTATCTATCTATCGCAGTCTCTTCATATCTATAAATTTATCTCAGTCTCTGCATATCTATCTATATGTCTCAGATAGAAAACTCTCAGACAGGAAACTGTGGAGAGCCATGATCACCAATGTCCTGAAAAAGAACACTTATTTTCGAAATGTATATTGCTGGTTGTCAGAGTCTATCTATCTATCTATCTATCTATCTATCTATCTATCTATCTATCTATCTATCTATCTATCTATTCCCCTCAATTTGTTTATATGTATCTCTTTGGTCATATCTATCTATCTATCTATCTATCTATCTATCTATCTATCTATCTATGCCCATCAATTTGTTTATATCTATCTCTTTGGTCATATCTATCTATCTATCTATCTATCTATCTATCTATCTATCTATCTATCTATCTATCTATTTATCTATGCCCCTCAATTTGTTTATATCTATCTCTTTGGTCATATCTATCTATCTATCTATCTATCTATCTATCTATCTATCTATCTATCTATCTATCTATCCCGGTTTCTTCACTGTCAATCAATCTATGTCCATGTCTAGCTGCCTATCCATGTTACAGAAACGCAAACTAACTCAAGCAATCAAACGCTTACAAACTAGCGACAGACAAAGTCTCAGATCTTTAATCTTCATGCGTTGCTATTGGATAAAAAGATCAGCAGAATGTTGGCTGAGTTCTAAAAATACAACCAGATCACGTTCGGATTTGCTCCCAATCGATTTGAAATAGTTGGCCAGCCAAAGATTCTTTCGAAATAGTTTTCTGTAATTCGAAAAATCAGAGAAAATTCTTCGCATTAAAAAAAATTAATAAATAGTTTTTAAAAAATCACAAAACCTGAGAATCGCTGTATTAAATTATGTCTAATATTAAGAAATCTAATCAGGGTGACTGACCGTGGAGAAATTGAATTTATGTTAGTCGATGAATTAAATTGTGTTCTAGCCTCCTACACTCAGACTAGCTGCGACCTGTTCCAGATAAACAGTCGAACTCTCTGCCTTCGGGCAGAGAGGAACCCGGAAAAGGCTCCGCCGAAGGGCAGAGTCTCGTTCGGGGAGGTAGACTGACCCTGAACCCGTTTTTACGGGTTCAAATAGGGAATATTTTTGGCTGATCCTACGGGCTCGGAAAACCAACGTTAAACCTGGCCTTGTGCCACATGCAACCCTCGGGGGTGTAACTAGATATACTAGCCCCATACCCTCATTCGGCAGCAAGCACTTTCTGCCTCGTAACATATGATACAATCGGTTTGATTTGTTTTGGTTGATTTTTTTTTAAGCGGCGTATCAACCTCTATAGATTATTTAATACCGAAATCTAAATATTTTGTACGTAATTTTATGCTTTCAACTACAGATATTTTACTTTTTTTTTTTCAATTTATCAAACTGACGTCAGTCGTAGTGTTGCTTAGTGAAGATTTAGTCAAATCTGAATTTAGTTACTAATAAAAACATTATTATTTTTGATAATCCCAGCCACATTATTAAAATATTTCTTCATTTTCTTACATTCTTTGGAATTTAAAACAAAATATTCAAAACCCGGAACGATATTTACCTTAAAATGACGGACGAAAACAAAAAGGGACTAAAAATGAAAAATGCAACAAAACGTAATTCCCCTAAGCCCTACGTACAAACATGCAATCTGGTAGGTTTTTCTGTTATTTATTTATTTTTTAAAATTTTTTAACTCGAGTTGCATAATTCTTACACAAGAATTCGTACTCAAACTGTTTAAACGATAGACTTGAGTCTAATAAAGAGGGAAAAAAAAGACATTTCCGTTTTTAAGTGAACTTCAAAATTTGGTAGAGTTCTTTACAGTATTTAATTATATTTAGTATCTATTTTTGTTTAACATTACTTCTTTTTTCAATTTATCAAACAAAACACTGACGTCAGTCGTAGTGTTGCTTAGTCAAGTTAGTCAACAAATCTGAATTTAGTTGCTTATAAAAAAAAACGTTTCTTCATTTATTTTTGATAATACCAGCCACATTAGTAAAATTTTTCTTCATTTTCTTACATTCTTTCTCTCACTTTTACTTCGTGTTCCCCTTTTTCTTTCCCTTTTAATTTTGAATAATCAAAACCATTTTTTGCCTTAGCAAAATACCTCTAAAATAAACAAAACAGATAAATGTTTGTCTTAGTTTAGCAGCATATCAACACCTCTATAGGTTATGTTTGGCCGAACTCTAAATACAGTGTAACCAGGATATAAGAGAACCGGATATAAGAGAGATTTTATATGGTCCCAAATTAGAGCCTGTGTTAATGTATATATAATAGACCAAACCCAGATATAAGAGAAACCCGGATATAAGATACTTATTCTCCGGTCCAGACAACTCTCTTCTATCCGGGTTACACTGTATTTTAAACGCAATTTTATGCCCTCAACTTCAGACATTTTCTATATAATTATAGTCTTTCAGGGCAAACGTATGTTTTATATATATATATATATATATTGTACGTGATCTAGGTGGTATATATTTTCATATAAACCTATTTCTTTAAGGTACGACATTATTCTTCTGGTGATGTTTTTCTTGTAGTATTTGTGTCTTACAGGGCCTAACTGAGCAGAGAAAAATGTACAAATTGACTAAAATATTTATTAAATAGGCCGCACCTACAAAGGTCGTCCTGAAGATCACTTCGTTCGTGTTGTGAGTTCGATCTTCACTAGGTGCCCCACCAGAGTCGGTGCAGGGGTCACGCCTCACCTCAATCTATGATACCCCGTCAACCCACTCTACGACACCTGAAATTTCATAAGGTAGTATTTACATGAAGAATATAAATTTTTTTTTGTTACCTCATAAACAAAATACCTCTAGAATAAGTAATGTTTTAGTATAGCGGCATATCAACACCTCTATGGGTTATTTCAGGCCGAACTCTAAATATTTTAAACGTAATTTTATACTTACTGCGTAAACATATATCATTTAGATATATATTTTATTGAGGCACGGGGGAGTAATGGATAGCGGCTCGGATTGAGCAATTGGAGAGCCGAGTTTGAATTCCAGTCAAATCCATTACATTCGTGCTAATATCCTTGGGAAAGGTATGTAATCCTCTTCTTCTCCCCCTAGCTATGGGTAAAATAGCAGGACAAATCGGGTTCTATAGCCTTGGATGGTAACTGGTCTACCCCAGAAAGAAATGGCAACCTACTGCGAGGAAAAAAATTTACCTCGTCAATCATGTATCGAAAGTTACATGATCGCCTAAGCGTGTATCACGCATAGTTTTTAAAACGTTGTAGATAATAAAATGTATTATTGGTAATTTTTAAATACTTTTTTTAGTGTGTCATTATTGGTACTATTACTATGAAAATGTACTGTTGGTAATTATTTTGATAAAAATGTATTGTTGGTATTTTTACTATAAAGTATATTTTTATACTTTCATTTTGTTTTTTTTTATTACTAAACTACTAATTCACTAAAAATTATTCGTTCCGTTTGATCGAGCGATTATGAGTGACTTTTTACCATTTTAGAATCTTTTTGGAACTTTGCATTTTTTTAGTCGTTAATTTATTTACAATTAAAATCTATTTTAATCGTGTGCCAATTTTTCCTCCTCATTCCTTATTTACTAATGTGTCATCGATTTTTTCCTGATTCGCCAATGATTACCTCTTGAGAAAGTGTTAACCGAAAGGGCCCTAAAGGTAAAATAATGACGTCCATTTCATATATATATATATATACATATATATATATATATATATATATATATATATATATATATATATATATATATATATATATATATATATATATATATGTGTGTGTGTGTGTGTGTGTGTATTTAGGCAGCAATCCTTCTTTCATGCACATTTCATTAAAAACGACTGACAAGGTGCTTTTCTTTAGTTTTTTTTTATACAATTTCTATTGCTATCAACACTTAATAATATTAACTTTGAATATGGACATAATATCTTGACCGTGTTTTTAAACAAACATAAATGAAACCTTTTATAAAACATACATATGACAAATTATTTCTAATTCTAACAGTTGAAATATAATCCTTGAAAATGGCTAAATGTATAGCCAAAAGCGCTCGGATAAAAAGAACATTCGGACAGTTTTTATATAATTTATCATCCGAAAATAAAAACATTATTAGATCGCATGAGAAATTATATAAAAAAACTAAATAAAAGCACCTTGTCAGTCGTTTTTAATGAAATGTGCATATATATATATATATATATATATATATATATATATATATATATATATATATATATATATATATATATATAGATAGATAGATAGATAGATATAGATATATATAAACGCAAGTATAGGATTGGTTTATACGGAATAAATTCCAATAACTAACAATTACTATTCTTAAAAGAGTGCTCAATACAGAGTAGAGCAGATGTAATTGTTTAAATTGTTTATTTAAAAATTATAACATAAAAATGTTATACAAACACTACAAAAATAGCCATTTTGTTTCATGAAACAAAATGGCTATTTTTGTAGTGATTTTATTATTGTTATGATTTATTAAATAAACAATTACATATATACATAAACAATATATATATATATATATATATATATATATATATATATATATATATATATATATATATATATATATAAAAAGGAAAGAACAGTAAGATATAAAATCCGGTGTTCTTATAGATATTTTTATTTTTACACAATAGTGCTCTATGTAAATTTAAATTTACAGAGCATTAATATTATAAATTAATAGATTTAAAATATGGTTTTACCGCTACACAGTGATAACCATGTTTCAGAAATGGAAGCTAAAGCCCCTTAATTTAATTTTGTTATTAAACCAAAGACATATTCGCTTGATGAGGAAATGGAACTAATGTCTTTGGTTTAATAACAAAATTAAATTAAGGGGCTTTAGCTTCCATTTCTGAAACATGGTTATCACTGTGTAGCGGTAAAACCATATTTTAAATCTATTAATTTATAATATATATATATATATATATATATATATATATATATATAATTTGTATATTTGTTTTCTCACTTAGATATGAGTACCCTACTTCAAATACGTTTAAAAGAGCATAAAAAATGTTTGTTTTATTCCTTATTAATAGCGTTGATTCACGCTTCTCAAAATGGATGTTTGCTTATCATTAACGCTTCCGATATCTATTGTTCGTTACCCGTTTTTCTAAAGGAACGCGTCTGCGTGCCGATAGTTCGAAATAATTTGATTGCTTTTGTTTATTATTAGTAGTAAATATTCCAATTGTTAATATATTAAACCAGTAATACCCGCTCTCTTCTCACGGAGTCTGTGTATGGATATCATGGCCCTGGGATTGAACTCACAATTGCCTCGGGTTAGGTTGTTTTGAAGAACGTGGAACCACCTCTTAATTGCTGGTGATCCCAGGTCCACCCTAACCCGTGGTGGCAGCACCTCTTAGGGTCCCAGCTATGTTTATTGTCTTACCCTGGGCGCGGGTGTTGTTTATTGTCTTACCCAGGATGCGGATGTAGTTTATCAGGACGCCAGATACCTGAAGGTGGCCAAGCCAAAATGAACAAATTTCAAAACGTAGACATCATTTGGACAGAAAATTATGTAAAGATATACTAGTCAATAGTGGACACACTGAACTTTCTAAAAACAAGAGACTAAGAAGGAACATGAAAGAATAACGTACAATTAAGAACGACATATTTTATTGCCTTAGCAAACTAAATAGAAAGAAAGCAAAAGGGGTGAATGAGGTTTTGTGTCCTTTTTTTCTTATATGTGTAACGATGGCCTTATTCTTCTTCTATATGCCGTGTCCCGTCAAGACGTTGGTGATCATGGCCCTCCACAATTTCCTGTCATTTATAGCGCTTAATAAATTTTATCTTTCTGCTATGTCTCTCAAACTCTGCTCTATCATCTATTCACTCAAGGTAGGCTATGCATAATTTTCCCCTCTTCATCTGAGTTTCAGTCTACCCTTTGACTATCAAAATTCCAAACTCTCTCTCTCTCTCTCTCTCTCTTTATTATGTGCCCTAGAAACTACTATTGTTCATGTTGATTATGTGTGTCTTTTTTCCATTTTCTCTAAAACTGCATCGTTTGTCTGAACAGCACTGCACGTACTGCAGAATACATATTCAAAAAGGTTACTTTTTCCTATTATTCTTTATTTCTCTCTTTCTTTCTTTTTCATTTTGTCTTTTTTTTCTTGCTGTCTTTCTTTCTTGCTTTCTCATTTTCTTTTTTCTTTTTTCTCTCTCTCTTTCTTTCTGTCTGTTTTTCTTTCTTTCTCACTTTCTTTCTTTTTCATTCTGTCTTTTTTTTCTTGCTGTTTTTCTTTCTTGCTTTCTCATTTTCTTTCTTTCTTTTTTCTCTCTCCCTCTTTCTTTCTGTCTATTTTTCTTTCTTTCTCTCTTTATTTATTTCTTTCTTTTTCATTCTGTCTTTTTTCTTGCTCTCTTTCTTTCTTTCTCATTTTCTTTCTTTCTTTTTTCTTTTTTCTCTCTCACTCTTTCTTTCTGTCTGTCTGTCTTTCTTTCTTTCTTTCTTTCTTTTTAATTCTGTCTTTTTTCTTGCTGTCTTTCTTTCTTGCTTTCTCTCTTTCTTTCTGTCTGTTTTTCTTTCTTTTTCGCTTTCTTTCTTTTATACCTTTCCCAAGGGTATTTGCTCGTAAGTGAATATAACGAACCCAACTGGAATTAGAACTCGGGTCACCGATTAACAATTCCGAGCCATTATCTGTTACACCACCCGCACATCCCAGTTTACAGCATCTGGCATTCCCAGATGGTCACTCAACTAGGTACTGAGCAGGTTCAATGTTGCTTAACTTCTGTGATCAAAGAGGATGTTTCAACCTGATATGGCTGTAAACCACGTGTGTCAAATGTGGCACAAGGCCAGTTTAATGTGGACTTTCCGAGCTCGTAGGCTCGGGCAGAAATTGCCCGTAGAACCCGTATAAACGGGATCGGGTTGGTCAACCTCCCCGAACGAGGCTCTGCCCTTCGGCGGAACCTCGTCCGGGTTCCTCTCTGCCCAGAGGCAAAGAGTTCCCCTCTGCCTCAGAGGCAGAGAGTTCGACCGTCTAGCCGAGTCGTCCAAAAAGGACTCACTCTGCGACAGTATTTAGTGTCCTCCCCACGAGGGACAGATGTGGCACAAGGCCGGGTTTAAAGTGGGGTACCCGAGCCCGTAGGCTCGGCCAAAAATAGCCCGTAGATCCCGTATAAACGGGATCGGGGTGGTCAACCACCTCGAACGAGGCTCTGCCCTTCGGCGGAGCCTCGTCCGAGTTCCTCTCTGCCCAGAGGCAAAGAGTTCCCCTCTGCCTCAGAGGCAGAGAGTTCGACCGTCTAGCCGAGTCGTCTAAAAAGGACTCACTCTGCGACTGCTGCTCCCTCTTGAGGCGCAGTATTTATGAGGTACGGAACAGTCTATTAATATTGTGGGTAAGTTCCCATAACAACTATTTATTTATTTTACTCAATAGGATTAGACTGGTTCAGCTATCTTTCGGTTCACACCCCTCGGTGTTTTGAAAAGGAGTAGAGGTTTATGGCTTGTTTCATATTTAGGATTGGATTCCTTATGAAGTCTTTTTCATTTTCCTTCCGAGAGTAAATCTTTATTACAACTAAAGGTGTAGAGGTGTAATTCCGGTGATCGTAAAGGAGCCGGTGTCTCAACATAATGTGGCCGTAAGTTGAGCTGAGACTTGTCATATCGGTGAAGAATCGTCTCAGGAGACTGTCGTACAAAATAACAATTCTGAGAGGAAATAAACGCCAGTCACATCACTTGGGTCGCTGGCTTTGTACAACCGTTCTTTCTCTCATAATTAATTTCGGGAAACCCTAAAGGCAGAAAAATTGTTCAGTTCAAAGTGGCTTTTTCTTCCAGAGAGTAAATTCTTATTGCACCAAAAGTGTAGAGTCTTGGTCTATCCCTGATGCCTGAAGTATCCAAAAAGTTAAATACTGAGGGAGTGTGATAGTTTAAGCAAGGACCCGCACGTGTTCGGGTGGGGGTTCCACTTGAAACTTGACCTTGTGATGCATCCTATTATCATGAGGAAAGGGGTAGTTAAATAATGTCTTCCTCCCTCTCATTTGCTCTCCGATACGTGCTGATATATGTTTGTTTGTTTTTTTGTTTTTTTTAAATAACATTGAAAATAAAAGATACTGAATGTAAGTATAGCAAAGAAGGGAAGTGAGAGGGAGACAGAGAGATCGAAAAAGAAAAAGAAACGTCTGAGAATATGATTGTCAGCAATGATAGCAGCCGTATAAAAGCGGGAGACAAAGTACAAAGAAAACTTGAAAGAAGCATAAAAAAGTTTGAAGAGCAAAGAAAAAAAAGAAAGAAAAAAGAAAGAAATAAAAAGAAAAGGTATTGAACAATATCAATTGCTTATCTTCGACATGAACATTTGATCAAATGAAACCTGAATGTATTTTCACCTGTCAGGTGTTTTTCTATGTACAGTTTGTCCTTTTCATACGGTGATCCGGCAACTCCCACGGTCTGATAGCTTCTTTTTTTTTTTAATCAGACGCCTTTAGTTTACTTATTATTTAAATTATTCGGTCTGTTATCATCATCTTCATTGCTATATTCACAACGTTTCGGCTTCGTACGATGCGGCCTTCTTCAGGTGATTGGAATTTCTAACGGAACCTTTTATTTCGTCCACCGGTGTAGAATGTTCTAGTTTCACCGGCCATGCCTCTTCCGGATGTCTCAATTATTTCCCTTTAACTCAACTCTTCAAGTTTTTGGTTCACCACTGCTGTGGACTGGTATTGAACTCACAACTCTCTGGGAGTAGTCACTGGATCTAATCAACGTCTTTATCCACTGGGCCTTGTGTCCTTAAGTTTGTTGAGCATTGCCAAACATTGATTACAATTTTTCACAGCAGACGACAGCAGTAGAATGTTTTGCTGATACGGTCTTGCTCATTTCTTATATATAGCTGCATATTTAGTCATTCAGGATAGAAAGTATATATATATATATATATATATATATATATATATATATATATATATATATATATTAGCCTTTGCGTTGCATGAAACAATAAAAACCTTGTTTGGAAGCATTAAGGATTTTTAAAGATTCGTTCTACCTTTGGGAGCACAGCAAGAATCAGCATTATTATTATTATTAGTCCTAACCTGGTATCTCGATTTCAGTTACTTTCCCACTACTGTAGGTTTGACTCCCTGTGCCTTTTCTATAAATACTTCCATGGCAACTGAGCTCTTTGTCAGGTTACATAGACTTTATGAATTTAAGTGCAGTGCAAGGCTGGTGACGACGTCTCACCAATATCGAGTTACGTTGGCTAGATGTAACCGTAAGTTCTATGCTGAAGGTTTCTTTTATCGCACTTTAAATCCGTGATCCAACAACTCCCACGGTCTGATATTTTTCTTAATCACCCGCCATTAGTTCGATGAGCGGCTACAAGGGCTGCGCCACACGTTGTTTACAACTTTCCGCAGCAACCAACAGCAGCAGAGTGTTTTGAGGGTACAGTCCTGCTCTTATATATAGCTTCATATTTACCCATTCATGATAATACCGTATACGTCGGCGTACAAAGGAACCATTTAACCTTTAGACGTTGTATTTAATTGACAACATCTCGCCTCCTTTTTTCGATAATATTGAACGAAAACCCAACTGTATGTATGTCTCAACAAGCTCTTTAAAATTCACATTCGAGAACAGTGGAACGAGTGGGTGGTTAGAGGGGAAAGGTCACTCAGTCTACCGTAATAGCTTACCGAAAACACAGCACTCACTCATGGGGTATTGTAGATAATGTTAGCGAATTGACAAAATCTCACTTCTCTTTTCGATGATGTTAAACGAAAACCTCCGAATGTCTATCAACACGCCGTTTAAAGATCACATTCGAGAACAGTGGAACGAGGGGATGGTTATAGGGGAAAAGTCACTCAGTCTACCGTAATCAGTTGTGTGCCATGCGTGATACATGCCTAGGCGATCATGTATCTTTCGATACATGACTTTTCCCGCAGTTGGTTGCCAGTTCTTTCTGCGGTAGACCAGTTGCCATCCAAAGCTATAGAACCCGGTCTGTCCTGCTATTTACCCATAGCTGGGGGGAGAAGAAGAGGGCGCATACCTTTCCCAAGGGTATTTGCACGTAAGTGAATGTAATGGATTCGAACTCGGCTCTCCGGTTGCTCAATCCAAGCCGCTATCCATTGCTCCACCGTGCCTCCTGTTTTTATATATAACCGTGCCTCCTGTTATTTTTCTCGGCTATTTATATATAAGGGTCAGTGGTGCATTGTGGGTAGTCTATTTTGGCGGTTACTTTTACCGGAAGTCGCTTGTTTATTTATGCCAAATTATTTTGCTTGTTCTTTTTTTAATTTTATTTTTATTTTTTATCTTATATATTTATTTATTTATTTTTTATTTTGATCGGTGTTTTTTTTTAATTTACTACGTTAATAAGTTTTTTTTCTATGTGATGTGTCTCTTCCGGACGTATGCGATCATGGCTCTTACAATTTCATGTCCTTTGTAACTTTTAGTACATTTTTGTCTCTTCGGTATTATTACCAAAATCGCTTTACTCGCATAGAAGAGACAGGTAAAAATGATATCTCATGCAAAATGTCCTGATAGTATATATAATCAGGTTTAGTTTTAACTAACGTAGCCGTGTGCCAGACATTGACCATTGTAATTTTATCAAGACCAAAATGTCATAGAATTATTATTTTATCTCTGAATTTCCTCAGTATTTGGCTATTGTTTACACAGTGAAAGGCTCAAGAGTAACTTAAGATAGAGGGTTCTTGAATGAGGTGTATGCTATGAATGTCAGAGAAGAATGTAAGAAGTAATGATCATGAAGATATTATCTCTCCTAAATCCTGTTTTTCCAACCATTTACACAAGTTCATTGCGTAAATTAATCGCTGCTTTCATCTCTCAGGCTTACTTTCAATATGTCCTGTGAGTGTCAAATTTTCTAAGCAGTCTTTCCTCATTATATGCTCTACAAAATTCAGATGTCTTTTCCTGATGTTAAGTATAAGTGTCCTTTTTCTTGTCATTGTCACTAGAACATTGTCATCTATAGTATTCTCAGTATCTTTCTGTAGAACCCTTTTTCTGTTGCTTCAAGTCTCTTCTTCATTTGTATTGAGATTGTCCAACATTCACTGTCATTTAGAAGGATCGATATTATATAAAAGTTCAGGACATTTTTCTATGTTTCTAACGAATTTTTTCTGTTGCTTTTCGATGTCATCTTTTGCTATCCCAATGCAACTTCGGATTTCTGTGTCGCAACATTCCGTTCCTTGTTAAAACACTTCCCAGATAGTTACATTTTTGTACTTGCTTGATTTCGGCATCACCAATTTGTAATTCACATGTTGTTCTGTCCCTTTTGCTGAAAATGTTATATTCTGTCTTCATACATTTGATGTTAGTCCTTTCTTCTCGCTCTCCTTTATTACGAGGGTCATTCAATAAATAAGGTGAATTTTTCGGTATAAGGACTTCTAATACAGATAGAAGATTACTTTTTAAAATAAAATTTCCCTTCTTTTTCACATGGATTTAATTTCTTTTAGAGATTAAAAAAAAAACTTCAGAGTTTTGGCGATTAACAAAGATGTCCGACCAAGAAGCATGCTCCAGGATTGAACAGCGGTCAGTTATCAAGTTTTTGGTTGCTGAAGGGTGAAAACCAGTTGAAATTCATAGGAGAATGTCAACTGTGTATGGTGTCACATGTTTCAGCCAAAAAAATGTCTACAAGTGGGCTAAGTTGTTTAAAGAAGGACGGGGCAGTGTTGAGGATGAAGACAGGCCTGGGAGGCCTACAGAAGTGAGGTCTCCTGAGATGATCGAATCAGTCAATGACCTCATTCAATCTGACAGAAGGGCGATAGTGGATGACATTGCAAGGACTTTGAGCTTATCTGTTGGGACAGCACACAAGGTCAGCTGCCGGTGGGTGCCAAAGATGCTTACTGCAGAGCACAAACAGCACAGCAGCCCAAACGGTGCAGACCATCAACGAGCTGGGCTGGGAACTGCTCCCTCATCCCCCTTACAGCACAGACTTTGCCCCTTCAGACTTTCACCTGTTTGGTTCCTTGAAAGTGATCACGAGAGGCACGAAGTTTAAAAGTGACGATGAAGTCAAAAGTGTTGTGTGCGACTGGCTGAGACATCAGTCCAAAGATTTTTACGCTGAGGGAATACGGAAACTTGTGCACAGATGTGAAAAGTGTGTGACAGTGCTGGAGACGACGTTGAAAAATAAAAAAAAAGTAAGCTTCTATCTGTATTAGAAGTGCTTATACCGAAAAATTCACCTTATTTATTGAATGACCCTCGTACCTACAGCAGGAGATTTTATAGCTTTCTTTCTGTGTCTGTTACCATTCACTGCCATATAGTAGGACAATATGACGGAACAGTTAAGATTTTTTTTGCCTTTGTCTTTATTTATTATTTAGCAGTCATACCCAGTTGATCGATCAGGAAAAAGCGTTCAATTAGAATGAAGCAAAAACAGCATCATGTTTAGATGTAACAGAGTCTATCTTCTTCAATTACTTTAAAGTACTTTCATTAAATATCATTTTGAATTAATGCAGTCACTGATATAAGAGAAGTAATCCTTATTTATTCAATTGAAGTTAGTCGAGGACATGAAAGGGTAAAACAAGCAACCTGAAGACCCACTTCAAACCACAATTAATTCAGAATCTTTGAAATTCAATTTGTCGGTGTCCTACCAGGGATGTAAAAAAGAATACACTTATAAAGCAATTCTTAAGTTTGATGACAATTAGTTGAAAAATCAACGAAAAATAAGAAACCAGTAAAAATCGTCATTTTTCGCGATTTACACAGATTTTTACTCTATAGGTGGACTCGATTATCAATTTAAATGACAGTTAAACAATCAACTTATTGTTAGCTACAATTGAGTGAAGTTTGTATTAGATTGCTTGAAAATTGAGGGAGTTTTAGTTTAAAATTTGTGTTGAAATTGATTTTTCGTTTTTCGCGGTTTTTCGTTAAACTCAGTGGCGTAGACATAAAAATGGAGTATCGTAGAGCTCGTCATGATGTAAGTAATTTATATACCGAGTTTGAATGAAATCAGAAGAAAAAAGTTGATTTTTGATCGGATTTATAGGTTTTCGGTTTTTTTTAAAAATCATCGATTTTTTTACGGTAACAACCTATCTCTTACATTGTATGTGACAAGTCTGGTCAAAATCGGTTGGATGGATCTCGAGTGATACGGTATCACAAACAAACAGACACACAGTCATCCTCTCTTTTATATATATATATATATATATAGATAATTTGCTTAGTTTATGGAAAGCATCATTAACTATAACGGTGCATAATCGGATTTCGATGTCGGATTAAAACAATTCCAAATATTTAAAATTTTATCCTTGCTTTATTTTGGTATCTCCAATTTATTTTACTGACAAACAAACATTCCTTTCTTCTCGATTTCCATTAGTGCTTTTAGTGCGTCTTCTCTTTCTGGGTCGGAAGGGTCAACTTTCCCCCTCTTTCCGATAGACTGTTGAGTTCGCGTGGAAAGGATACTGTATGAAGTTATTGAACCTGTTCATCGCCAGAATGTTGTGTAAGCTGTTGGTGACACTAACGTAAAGTTGTGGCATATTCTTTTTTTTTTTTCTTTTTTGTAACTGAAAGCTTGCTTTATCCAACGACGTTACTGCCAACACACAATATATTTTAGTTCACTTGAAATTAAAAGAATTTATTATCATGGAGTGTCCCGCATGCGTACCTGTATATATATATATATGTAAATATATATATATATATATATATAAAATTAATTTTGTAATTATATATATATATATATATATACCCAAGTGTTGAAACAAAATGGCTACTTTTGTCGTGATTTTATAACATATTTATGTTGTAATATTCAAATAAATAATTATATATATATATATATCGTTAATGGTCAGAGTTGAATCAGACCAGGGAACAATGGTATTAAAAAGTGCTCAATACACAGAGAAAAAAAAATAAGTAAAATTAAAATAATAATAACATGTAGACCTTTTAAGCTTATATATGATCGACTCTCCCGTCGAATTCGACGTATGAGGGTCAGGCAGATCAGTTCCTAGAAACTGAAAGCCCGACACCGACACATGAGGTTTGATTATAGTGGTGAAGGCTTTGTGCAGGGCCATCCACACTTTTTGGAGGGACGAATACAGAGACCTGGTGCACTACGTGTCACAAGGTCCCCAAACGACCCTCAGCAGGTTTTGAATTCAGAGTTGTCCTTCTCCTAGACCAGTTGCCATCCAAGGCTATAGAACCCAGTCTGTCCTGCTATTTACCCATAGTTGTAGGGAGAAGAAGAGGATATATTTACCCATAGTTGTAGGGAGAAGAATATATATATATATATATATATATATATATATATATATATATATATATAAGTGATTCAAAATTCAAGTCGTCTTGCCAGCTGTCACTAATTCCACGAGATGAATACACACACACACACACACACACACACACACACACACACACACACACACATATATATATATATATATATATATGCAAGACGACTTGAATTTTGCACCGCTTGCCATTCTGCAAAGTGCATGAACTATACCTGAGCCAATGCCAAATAATTACTTTTGTAATGACATATATATATATATATATATATATATATATATATATATATATATATATATATATATATATATATATATATCAATTTTTTAAGGATATATATATATATATATATATATCATTAGAACATTAATTATTTGCCACTGGCTCATGTATATTTCATATATATATATATATATTTTATAATTTTTAATGATATATACATATATATATATATTATTACAAAATTAATTATTTGCCACTGGCTCATATAATATAATATAGTATATCGTATAGTTCATATATATATATATATATATATATATATATATATATATATATATATATATGGATGGATGGATGGATGGATGGATGGATGAGTGTGTGCTTTTTACAGTTAGCTCGATGTGTATTTATGTATTTTAAAAAGCAAAAATGTAATAATAATTACAATATTGGGAGCCATAACAATGATAAACTATAATTAGATTAATGACAATCGGGGGATGGGACTGGTGTGTTGACGATAATGGTCAGAAATGATAATGGTAATAACAGTTCTAGCGGAAAAGAATTATGGTAATAATAGTAGAAGTGATGATAACAATCGTAGTAAAATGGTAATAATAATAATTATTATGGTGGTTGGAATAAATAAATCCTTAATGGTAATAACTAAGAATAAAAATTAATGATGCATTAACAATTAAAAAATAAATATTGCCGTAATAAATAATAAATAATAAATAAATAATGATGGAGGAGGTAATAAATAGTAGTGTGTATGTGTGAAAATGTATCCTTCAATGATAATGATAATAATAATATTAACCGTTTCCCTATAAGGAAACATTTGGCATTCGTTGGCCGAGCAACCAGTACAATTTTCGGTTTAAATTTTTAGAATCTTTCTGTTCGAACATTATTTTTTAAGAAAACAGGTTTCTGGAGTCCAGTAGCTGCTATCGCTATTTCCAGTATTGACGCAGGTTTCAACGTCCACTTCTTGATTATGTCATTATTTGCTCTTGGAGTTAATAAGATATCCATTTTTGTTGTTGCTGCTGCTGGTAGTCCTCAAGTAACGTGGTTTCTGTTATTTGGTACAGTTCTTTGTGATTATGTAGCGCCAGTTAACAACGTTCAAATCAGGGTGACCTTTGTCACGACCGTCAGGCTTTACTCGCTCAGCCTTATTTTTTCGCCATTGATCTTAGAAACCGGTTGTATACAACTGACAGTTTAAATGTTTCTGTACGGGTTTTTGGCACTGTGCATGACATCTATTTGAAAGTCTCGATCCGACGAGATTATTTAAGAACATGACTCGAGATTACAGCATAATGTTTTGGTTACGTAGCAACTTGCGGTGTTGGCAGAAACTATCCCTGGAACCACTTATTCTATGTTCTTCTTTTTCACCTCTGACGCAGTTTGTTATAGCTGATCCACCTGTACTAATGCGCAGAAATATTAAGAAATTGTTTGGAGAAAAAGAGAACGATTTGGTCCGTGTAATTTGTTCATCTCCAACGAGTAAATTTGCTTAAAAGAGCTTCGAATTTCCACCTGTCTTATGTGTTTTCTATGTACTTTACTCGTCTTTAGGTTTAAAGTTACCGGTTGATTTAAAAAAAAAGAAGAAGTGATTCTATCTCTATTTCGGTTAACGCTGAAGGTCAGTGGGGTCAAATTGTTGCGCTGTGTATTTGGAAGCCAGGCACGTAATATTGGGTGAGAGATATAGGTGGCAAGATTTTCAGCAATTCGGAAAAAAAAAACAACACACCGCCTACTGCGATTATGAAGTCGTAATATTTCTCAGATTAGCAACGAATATGATATGTTGCAAAGGATACATTTTTTTTACCATCCCTCACATTGGGAATATATTTTTTGTGAATATTTATGGATGTGTAAGAAGCATAAATGCTCTTCTTCTTTTCAGGAAGTGGGCGATAATAGCTCTTCACAGCTTCCATTCTTTATACCGCTAAACAATTTCTTTCTCCAACAACCCCAGTCCCTATTCTGCCATCCATTTCTCGTTACTTGCTCTTTGTCTCCGCCCCTGTCTCCCGCCATCTTGAATACTTTTAAAAAATTATTTCATCCCAAGCAAGGCGGGAATGCCATTAGTACGCAGAAGGTTACAGGGAGTGAATGTGGAAAAAAAGACTGAGTATAGGTAGGATTGAGGAAAGGGAAAAAGATGAACGGGATTCAAGAAACTAGAAGATGGCGATTGACGTTGCATTTACATTTTTGTAGTTATCAGGGAAGCAAGTAAGCAGAACGGAGTTCCCCAGGCGGGAAGCGCGAGAAAAGAAACTGTTGAAATAGAAGTGGCGATTACATTTAACTATTTTAACAGAAAAAGGGTGAGACCTAGATGGCAATCTAGTAGACGCTTAAATTCTTGAAGTCGGGGACAAAATGCTCGTCCAAAGTGTTGCCATGGAAATATTTGTAGAAATAACAGGGGGAAACCACGTGACATCGTTGAAAAAGTGACTGAGGCCGAGATACCGAGGTAGGATCGATTACATCACGCTGGATCTGAGACTCCGATTTTGTTGTTTTTTTAATTTCTTCAACATTTTGTCTTTTCGACATTTATTCAGTTCGACTCTTTCTTTTCCATTCGGTACTTTGTCCATTCGACATTTGGTTCGTTCGACACTTTGTCTATTCGACATTTGATTAGTTCCATACGTAGTCTGATTCTACTAAATTTGGTTCCTTGCATCGTGCGTGACAATGTTTCTCGCCAGAATCTATCTTATATAGTTATAAGTCTACCATTCGTCCTTCCTTTGAAGTTTGAGCTTTTAAAATCCTAACGATATGTTTGTTTTTCATTTGTTCAACATTTTGTTCGTTCGACACGTACTACGTACCAAACTATGTCTGTTCGACATTTTGCTCATTCGTCATTTTGTCTTTCGACGTTCTGACCTGCCACCGTGTTATTGCGACTTCTCGGACTAACGTTTTCCGCCAACATGACATGGAAAGAATGTATTGAATTCATTGCTAAAGTCTGATCATACTAAATTTAAGTTTAGAATAGCTTGACTGATTATTTGAGCCGAGTTTTTAAAATCATGACAATATGTTCGTTTTTTTTTCTCTGTTCAACATTTTTTTCTTTTGAAACTTTGTCTTTTCGACATTTACTCAGTTCGACTTTTTATTGTTTTCCGTTCGTTACTTTGTCTATTCGACATTTGGTTCGTTCGAGACTTTGTCTATTCGACACTTGGTTCGTTCGAGACTTTGTCTATTCGACACTTGGTTCGTTCGAGAATTTGTCCATTCGATATTTTGTTCATTCACCATTTCGTCTTTCGACACTTTGTCCTTCGACACCCTGACTTATTACCAGAAAAGAAGTGAAAATCTGTGTTCTTTAATTAACCTTTTTATAAGAATTAATGACAGAATAAGGGCAAAGAAAAATGATAAAGGGTTTAAAGTTACTTGGAAAAGCAAAGGATAGAATGTTGTGGAGAGCCATGATCGTTCACATTCTAAAAGGAGAGAGCTTATAAAAGAGACCAAATATTTTAATATAATACAATTTAAATATATCGAATCTTCTCATTCATATATACAGGGTGACCCCCAAAATATCCGGGTTTGGTCTATTATATATACATTAACACAGGCTCTAATTTGGGACCAGATAAAATCTCTCTTATATCCGGGTTACACTGTATATATATATATATATATATATATATATATACAGGGTGTCCATAAAGTTCGTGTGTACATTAAAAATGTATAACTTTATTTGTATTTGCTATAGAAATAATTTGTAAAAAGGATTAGAAACAAATAAATGTATATTTTTTAAAGGTTTATTGAAATTTTATTTAAGTTTCCACATGTCCTCCATCATTAGCAATGCAAAGGGTAATACGATTTTGCATTTGACGGAAGACATTTGCCAACTGATTTACAGTAATGCCTGAAATTACATTAGTTATTTTAGCTATACTTAAAACTAGGTACATTAAACTTTATAACATTTTTTACAGATTATTTCTATCGCAAATACAAATAAAGTTATAAATTTTTTAAAGTGCACACGAACTTTATGGACACCCTGTATAATCAAATTATAGAAAGAATATTTATTAAATTCAACTGAAAAGTTCTGTTTATTTATTATTGATCTTTTTCCAATTTGTTGGAACCCAGATCAAAATGTGGATAAATTGTATGTATATTTTTCTGTTAGAGGGAGGGTGTAGCAATGGATAGCGGCTCGGACTGAGGAATCGGAGAGCCGAGTTCGAATTCCAGTTACATTCACTTACGTGCTAATGCCCTTGGGAAAGATGTGAATCCCTTCTTCTCCCCCACCCCCGGCTATGTGTAAATAGCAGAACAGACCGGGTTGCCTTGAATGGCAACTGGTCTACCGTAGAAAGAAATGGCAACCTACAGCGGGAAAAAAAAATCTGCCTCGTCAGTCATATATCGAAATATGGCATGGTACATAACTGACTGACTCTGTTAGAAATAGAACCAAATACATTGTATAAAAACTTTTCCTGGTTTTCGCTAGTTCATACATTACAAATGGTTTTACAATAATTCAGGAAGATTCTCGGCACAAATATCTAATTTACATTTATATGAAAGTTAATCAAAATAATTTGCAAAAATAACAGCGAAGCAATAACGGAATTAGATTTAAACAAAAAAATGTTTAAAACAAAGCCATAATGAAAATTGGTTTTAAAAAGTTGCAAAGATATGAAGTCTGTTCACAAGAGACTGTCAGACAACATACAGATCGAAAGCTATCAATGCCAGCTGCATTCAGATCTGCACCACGAGACCCGTCATAGGGACACCACATGCACCACAGCCCCGGGAGAGCGGTGTCTCCTGGGCAAGGTGGACTTACAGTGCCCAAACGTTCTCAGGCATATTTTAATTCAGAGTTTGCTTTCTCCTAAACTGACTGCCAACCAAACAAGGGCAGAAGACACAGTCTGTCCTGCTATTTAGCCATAGCTAGCGGTAGAGGGGGGGAACCCTCCTCATGATTTGAATTAAGTGTTGTCCTTTCTCATAGAACGGTTGCCGTCAATGGCTATAGGACCGACGCTACCCTGCTATCTACCCACAGCTAGCGGTAGAGGGGGCAAAACCCTCCTCATGATTTGAATTCATAGTAGTTATTTCTTCCAGACCGGTTGCCATCCAAGGCTATAGGACCGAGACTGTCCTGCTATTTAACAATAGCTAGCGCTAGAGGGGGGCAAATCCCACCTCATGATTTGAATTAAGAGTTGTCCTTTCTCATAGAACGGTTGCCATCCAAGGCTATAGGACTGACGCTACCCTGCTATCTACCCATAGCTAGCGGTGAAG
Organism: Acanthosepion esculentum; assembly: GCA_964036315.1. NCBI lineage: Eukaryota > Metazoa > Mollusca > Cephalopoda > Sepiida > Sepiidae > Acanthosepion > Acanthosepion esculentum. The sequence continues at coordinate 16,498,657 of OZ038500.1, read as the reverse complement.
AGAACAAAACCCTCCTCATGATTTGAATTCAGAGTTGTCATTTCTCCCAAACCAGTTTCAATCCAAGGATATAGGACTGAGTCTGTCCTGCTATATAGTTATTGGGGGAGGAATCTTCCTGCTCAGATTTTTGAATTGTGATTTGTCCTTTCTCCTAGACTCATTACCATCCAAGGCTATAGGAACCAGTCTACCATGCTATTTACCAATATCTGTTGGGATATGAGATGGATTCGTATCGTTTCCAAGAGTATTAGACGATTGTGAATTTAATGAACACGAGTTGAATTTGAACTCGGCTTTCCCGATTCCTTATTCCGAGTTGCTATCCACTACTCCACCGCGTCCTGGGTATGGCGATAAACTACATCCGCGTCCTGGGTTAGACGATAAACTAGGTCCAACTGCAAGGCCTCTGATCAGGAGGTTTTGAGGGACGTGGAACCACCTCTTAATTGCTGGTGTTCCCAGGTCCACCCTGACCCGGGGTGGTAACACCTGTTAGGATCCCAGCTATGGGCAAATAGTTAACTCCGAAAATGAGGTAAAAAGTATTATAAAATATTACCAGCAATACGTTTTTGAAGAAAAAACTATTACCAGCAACATGTTTTGGGAAAAAACTATTGCCAGCAATACGTTTTTGAAAAAATAATATTGCCAGCTGTACATTTTTGAGGAAAAAAATATTAACATAAATAGATTTTTGACAAAACAAAAATATTACCAGGAAAAAAAAGTTGTCGGCATTAAATGACCCATTGAGGTTGATATGCCGTAAAACTAACCAAACCAAACCAAACCAAACCACTACTCTACGGTGACCTTAGATCAGCATATTTTTATTTAATGAAATTTAAGGTGACTTCATGCGCGATTGTGGCCAATTAAAAAGCGTTGCAAATATTTGAATTAATTCGATTCTCTTTCTTTTCGTCTAGCCGCACTACAGATTCTTAATAAATTTAAAACTAATTACAATGACAGAGAAACACATTTTTAAAGATTTGTCGCATGCAATGTCAAGCTGTGGTTAGACTGTCACTTTTTGCCAGATATCGTCAATTATTTTTGTCTTCCTGTCATACGAATTACAATTATTTAAAAGGCACAAAACGTGTAATTTACGCACATTTGCTAATTTTTAAAAATTTGCATCTGTAGTTTTCAACCTATCTCCATTCCCAGATAGAAGAAAAGTACATAGTCTCTTTAAGAATATTGAAATATCTTCAACAGCTTTTTAAGTCACGAAAAATGATTTAACTACAAACAACTGTTTTTATGTAAACTGTTCACCCTCCAATTCTTCTCTCTGTCGAACATTCTTTTGTCTTTATACGCCCCTGTGTCTATTTCTTTTTACTCTCTATGCCAAACACACAGGCATTTTTCCTCTCGAACGCTCAACACAGTCTGGGTTTAATATGATTTTTGATTAGACGAATATCATCTATTTTTATTCTATTAAAAATGATTATAACTATTAAAAATGATTATAATTATTAAAAGAAAGATTTAAATTTTTAAAAAGATTACTTACAGTTTAGCGGCGAATGTCCTCAAAAGATCGCTAAATCACGAAACATGATTTAACCCCTCACTACAAATAACTTCCTTCATCTAAGATATCCCCCTCCAATACCTCACTGTGTCGCTCTCTCTTTTGTCTCTCGACTTCCCTCTTTCTGTTTTACTCTCTCTATATCGCTCTCTCTCTCTTTCTGCTTCCTTCTCAGTATCTATGATACCAAGCGTGACACACGCCATACATAGGTACAAGCGTGAATATAGATGAATGTGACCTTCTTTCAACAAATATACATATCAGAAAGTCTATGTCAAATGCTAGAATATGAGATACTCATAGTAGTGAAGATGAGTATAGGGAAATATATGGAGGTGCGGTGGAGTAATGGATAGCGGCTCGGATTGATGATTCGGAGAGCCGCGTTCGAATTACAGCCGTGTATATTGCATTCACTTACGTGCTAATACCCTTGGGAAAGGTGTGAGTCCCCTTCTTCTCCCCCTCCCAGCTATAGGTTAATATCAGGACGGATTTGGGTTCTGTAGCCTTGGATGGCAACTGGTCTACAACAGAAAGAAATGGCAACCTACTGCGGGAAATAAATCTGCCTCGTCAGTCACGTATCCAAAAATACATGATGTCCTAAGCGTGTATCACGCAAGGCACATAACTGACTGATATTGCAGTCAATTACGTGGATGAATCCATCTCCCCACCCCATATATGGGTAAATATCAGGACAGACTGGGCCCTATAGCCTTGGTTGGCAAGCAGTCTAGGAGGAGGAAAACTCTGAATGCTGATTTGTAGGTCTTGCCTCTTTAGTCAAAGACCAGAAGAAGGTAACTTCAGAAACAAATCCACCTCGCATATCGTCTCGGAAAAATAAATTGGCGCCCCCGTACCTCGAGCCTCAACAGAAAATAATGATAAAGTGTTGTGGTGTCCTCCCTCTAAAGAGTCTATGTAGAACTCTTTCGCCTGCTATAAGATTAGTAGGAGAGAAGGCCTTGGAGGAACAGTCGACCAGTCTGTTCATACTGTCGAATTCTCTGCCTCGAGCAGAGAGGAACGCGGACGAGGCTTTGTCGAAGGGCAAAGTCTCGTCCGGTGAGGTAGACAGGCCCTGAACCCGTTTATGAGGGTTCTAAGAGAATATTTTGGCAGAGCCTACGGACTCGGAGAACCCACTGTAAACTCGGCCTTGTACTACATACATCCCTCGTTGAGGGCTGTTAAATATTAACAGTCGAACAGATTGTTCATCTGTCGAACTCTCTGCCTCGAGCAGAGAAGAACCCGGACGAGGCTTTGCCGAAGGGCAAAGATTCCCTGAACCCGTTTATGTGGGTTCTAAGGGAATTTTTTGGCCGAGCCTACGGGCTCGGAGAACCCACACTAAACTCGGCCTTGTGCCACATACATCCCTCGTGGGGATGGGGGCTGTTAAATATTAACAGTCGAATAGATTGAACACTGGGTCATCTGACACACACACACTAGTCGTGTAATACTCTTCTGTTGTACTTACTGTTTAATATATGATATATCTACAACACTTGTTTGGTTATTTCTTTAACCATTTACTTGGTCACAACTTAAAGATATTTCAATTTTTACATCTGCTTGCTTTTCATGACTCGAATTGGCAGTTCTCGCCTCGATATTGTCAAATATCCCATAAGGCAACACCATTCTGTCACCCTTTAATAAACAGCAGTAGTGCTGTACAGAAATTTCTAATGATAACTTTAGCGAAAACATAGATGGCACTGTGTAAGGTACATCATATGAGATAACGCAAAGTTCTCACCTTACGGCCACATCTCGTACGATCACTGAAGTTAAGCAAAGTCGGGCCTGGTTCGTATCTAGATGGGTAACCGCATGTGGATACTAGGTGTTGTAAGATTAGATGTGCGGGTAGTATGATGGGCTTAGGACCACATCACATTGAAACACCGGCTAAGGTACGATCACTGAAGTTAAGCAATGTCGGGCCTGGTCCTTATCTAGATCGGTGACAGCATGTGGAGAATAGGTGTTATAAGATTAGATGTTCGGGTGGTATAAACGGCTTACGATCACATTAAGTTGAAACACTCGTTCTCGTACTATCACTGAAGTTAAACAATGTCGGGCCTGGACCTTATCTAGATGGGTGACCGCTTATGGAAGCCAGATGCTGTAAGCTTGGATATGATGGAGGTATAATGGATAATGGTTCGGAATTGTCAATCGAATTCCAGTTCCTGTTGTGTTCGTTATATTCACTTATATGCAAACACTCTTGGGAAAGATATGAATCCACCTCTTCCCCCCAGGTATAGGTTAATTAGTAAGCCTTGTATCACTAAAACATTTTTAGCCCAAAGAAATTGTTACAATTTAAAAATATGTTCTGCAAATGGATGATAAGTCGTAAAAAACGAATTAATCAAACAATACATTATTGAGAAATTTAATGTTTTGACATGTCATGATAAGAAAAAATATGCTATCCTCTTCTGTCTCGCCTGCTATCCTCTTCCGCCTCACTCGCTATCCTCTTCCGCCTCAGCTGCAATCATCTTCCGCTTCGCCTGCTATATTCTTCCGCCTCACCTGCTATCCCCTTCTGCCTCACCTGCTATCCTCTTCCGCCTCCTGATATCCTCTTCCGCCTTACCGGATATCCTATTCCGCCTCACCTGCTATCCTCTTCCGGCTCGCCTGCTATCCTCTTCCGGCTTGCCTGCTATCCTCTTCCGCCTCACCCGCTATCCTCTTCCGCCTCACCTGCTATCATCTTCCGCCTCCTCTGCTATCCTCTTCCGCCTCCTCTGCTATCCTCTTCCGCTTCACCGGCTATCCTCTTCTGCATCACCTGCAATCCTTTTCCGCCTAACCGGCTATCCTCTTGCGCATCATCTGCTATCCTATTTCACCTCACCTGCTATCCTCTTCCGCCTCCTCTGCTATCCTCTTCCGCCTCACCGGGTATCCTCTTCTGCCTCACCTGATATCTCCTTCCGCCTCACCTGCTATCCTCTTCCGCTTCACCTGTTATCCTCTTCCACCGCACCTATGGGATATGTCGCACCGTTTGGGAATCACTGGTCCATTATAAGTAATATTCAGAGCATCTATCATGTAAATATATCAATCCTATTATATATCTGTAAGATTTTCTTCGAGTATTTAAAAAAAACAAATGGATTTTTCTATCCACGTCTTCCATAGTGAATTGTAAATCACTAAATGGACAAATGGAGTGCCGACTTGGACAGAACGCGCTGTTGTCGTGTATGTTCGATTTGAATAAACAAACTGCACAGGATGTGCCCCTAAAGTCTGGACACATAGGCAAAAATTCATCTTTTCAAGAAATAAAATTTTCAACATTTTATTGAATTGGAACAAATATGATTTCCATTATTTGTGATGCAAATGTTGATGCACTTTGAAAGATTCACGGGAACTCGATGCAATAAATTAACATTGCAGTTAATTTTAGCACATTAACTATTTATACGTTCAATCAAGCGTGTTGCATCTGTGATGTTCATTGAGTACACATTCTCCATTAGCATACATCAGAAAATGAAGTCAGTTCTTTCTTCTTTAGATGAAACAATGTTTAATGTGTGGAGGTAAAAAAATATGCTTAATGAGATTTCCTAGGTGTCTAAACTTTATGAACACACTGTAGTGTACGACTCCATTGTATCATTTGAGGTAATAGACTTGAAAATATAAGTTTAACTTTAACCGGTGAAAGCAAATGACCTTTCATGAGGAACAAATATCTAGACAGAGTGTCACTTTGTTATTCACTCACAGTTGCTTTCATTATATTCTCTTTTCGTTATATTCACTTTCCGTTATGTTCACTTTACGTTATATTCACTTTTCGTTATATTCTCTTTTCGTTATATTCACTTTTCGTTATATTCACTTTCCGTTATATTCACTTTACGTTATATTCACTTTTCGTTATATTCACTTTACGTTATATTCACATTTCGTTATATTCTCTTTTCGTTATATTCACTTTTCGTTATATTCACTTTCCGTTATATTCACTTTCCGTTATATTCACTTTTCGTTATATTCACTTTACGTTATATTCTCTTTTCGTTATATTCACTTTTCGTTATATTCACTTTACGTTATATTCACTTTCCGTTATATTCACTTTTTGTTTTATTCACTTTTCGTTATATACACTTTTTGTTTTATTCACTTTCCGTTATATTCACTTTTCGTTATATTCTCTTTTCGTTATATTCACTTTCCATTTTATTCACTTTTCGTTTTATTCACTTTTCGTTATATTCACTTTCCGTTATATTCACTTTTTGTTTTATTCACTTTTCGTTATATTCACTTTTTGTTTTATTCACTTTCCGTTATATTCTCTTCGTTTTATTCACTTTTCGTTATATTCTCTTTTCGTTATATTCACTTTTCGTTATATCCACTTTTTGTTTTATTCACTTTTCGTTATGTTCACTTTTCGTTATATTCTCTTTTCGTTTTATTCACTTTTCGTTATGTTCACTTTTCGTTATATTCTCTTTTCGTTATATTCACTTTCCGTTTTATTCACTTTTCGTTTTATTCACTTTTCGTTATATTCACTTTCCGTTATATTCTCTTTTCGTTTTATTCACTTTTCGTTATATTCACTTTTCGTTATATTCACTTTTCGTTATATTCACTTTTCGTTATATTCACTTTATGTTATATTCACTTTCCGTTATATTCACTTTTTGTTTTATTCACTTTCCGTTATATTCTCTTTTCGTTATATTCACTTTTCGTTATATTCACTTACCGTTATATTCACTTTCCGTTATATTCACTTTACGTTATATTCGCTTTTAGTTAAAATCACGTTTCGTTATATTCGTATTGTTTTAATTAATAAAACATATTAAGGAATTTGGTTTCTAAATTTGAAAACATTTTATTGATGTTGAGTTATTTATATTTCGTCCTTAATTTCCACGTATTTGTAGTCAGTTTCTGCATTTTATGTAATATATCATTTTCTGTGATTTCTAAAGTTTTGTCTGTTTTCTGTTTTCTGTTTGTGTTTTTTTTCTATGTTGTTTGGTAATAAACGATTTTTTCAAACAAATTATCTTTCCGTCAAAAGAAATTTAATTCCTCTTCTGTAATAAATGTCATCTTATTGATTTTCAAATATTGCAGTTAACATTTTAACCCTTATATCTTTTACCACTTTATCACTTATAACTTTTAACACAGCAATTTGAATATTGCTAATAAAATTTAAAAGAATTACAGCAACCACACTAAATAATTTTTCATGACACGTGGTCGATCGCTTGTAGCCATACAGAAAGTACCTGGTTGCTCTATGCTCTACCTGGTCAGATGGGTAACTCCTTGGGAATGCCAGCTTCTGTAAGCTCAAATGTACGGGTGGTGCAATGGATAACGGCAGGCAATTGGAAATCGCGGAGCGGTTCCAATTGCAGTCGGGGTCGTTATATTCACTTACGCGCAAATGCCCTTGAGAAACGTGTGTATCCATCTCTTCTCTCTCCAGCTATGGTTTAATTAGTAAGAATTTAATCAGTAAACCATTAATCAAAAGAAATTCTTATTATCTAAAAAAATATCTTCTGGCTTTAAATAACCTGTGAAGGGTTGATAAGCTGTAAAAACGAATCCATAAATCAATCAATCCACCGAATAAATTAAAAGAAGAAATTTGTAAGACTTGTAAACATTATTATCGCCAAAATATATTCTTAGAATCTAAAAATATTTCTGGCTTTAAATAACATGCAAAGTGTTGATAAGCCTTAAAAACCGAATCAGTCAACCAATCTATTGATTAAGCAGGAGAAATTGAAAGACAAATTTAGTAAGACTTGTAAACTATTATTATCGGCAAAATATACTCTAAGAATCTAATACTATTTTCTGGCTTTAAATAACATAAAGGGTTGATAAGCCGTAAAAACTAATCAAGCAATATACTGTTTAAGCCGAAGAAATTAAAAGAAGAAATTAGTAAGACTTGTAAACCATTATTAGCGCCAAAATATATAAAAAATTACAACGTAAAAATATTTTCTAGCTTTAAATAATCTGGAAAGGGTTGATAAGCCATAAAAACGAACCAATCAATCATCGAGCAAAATTCACTTTAACCACGGAGGCGAAACGATTCGCTTCTATTCCTTTCAGAATTTAGGGATTTCATTGCGTGGAATAGGGATGGAGCTCTGACCTATTAGGTAAACGGCGCACACTTGACCAATGTTTATATCCCCCGCACCTTTGTCCCGTACCTCTTGGTCAGACAATGAAATGCTACTCTCTTCTTCTAACCATACACCCAGTCGTCCTTGCTCCATTTCTTATTTTCACCATTTCAGACATTTCGAGCCAGGACATGCCATGCGACCATCCCCATTTCCTCCATATTCCGAATATAAAGAGAATGTTCCACAGACAGCCTTTTCCCCCAAGAACGGCTACTTTGTGTAATAGACTCCCGCGTACGTGTTTCACTGAAAACTACAATCGTAACCTCTTCGAGTCAAGACTAAATCGTTATCCATTTTCCGTATCCTCGTCATATTTACTTATTGCCACATCTTTCATATAACACAGGCGATTCATTATAACCATTTTAGCAGTAACTCTCGTTGAGCGGATGAAGCCTGAGGGTTATGGCAAAGACCTTCTTTCTTTGAAGAAAACATCTGTACCAAATAACAGAAATCACGTCACTTGATTACGATCAACAACTAAAATGGATAAGATATGTAACTCGAAAATAATGACATAATCAAAATGTTAACATTCCACGCTACTTCAAATAAAAGGTTAAGAAGAAGGAAAACATTGGAAAATCAACGTTGGAAAGAGCTATAACAACTACTGGACTTGAGAAAACTGTTATCGTGAATAGATTTTTTAATTGAAAGATTTTTTATAAATTTCAATCGAATACTGAGAAAGAGCTAATATTACTATTACTTTGAGTGGCTCTTCGGCCTTTCATTGGGTGACTTTTAGTATTAAAATGTTTCCTCAGTTTTTTATATACAGTAGAATCCCTGACAGCCAGACTAAGGACCTTCCGGATATGAGGAATTGGTTACAATGCCCGGATATGAGGGTTTATATTTAGATTAAAATAAACAAGTGAAATCAGGTTTAACATTTCTTTTCAATGTTTTATAGTAAACAAAATAAGCTAATGGTGAGTGAAATATAACGGAATTGATTTTATGGAAAAAAGAAATAAATTATGTAATGTTAATGAAAATTCATTAAATTAAGTCTGCCACGTATGCAAAACAAATAATATAACGAGGATTTTTTAATTGTTGCTGTTGCATGATGATTCTTTCTCTTCTAATGTCATTCGCAACTTTTTCCGTATTTCGTTTTGCTTTTGTTCTTGAATTTTTTTTCAAACAAAAGACACGTTTTAACTGTGTGTGCGTTATTGGCATCGTCATAGTTGAATGCTGGCTTTCTTTCCATAAGACTGACAACCTTTTCAATAGCTTTTTCAATTTCAGTCCAGGTTTCATCACAATCATGTTTTTTTTTATTTTCTTGTTCATTGTGACAGTGCGAACGCTGGAGAATAGTTTCTTTGAAAGATTTTATATCATAAAATGTTGACTTTCCTATGTTGAACACAGCCCTTAGTTACAATGAACTTTCACAAGCGTCTAGTCTGTTTAAAATTTCAACTCCAATGTTGTTCGTTTCCACCTATTCCGATTATCTTTTGCACCAATACAATCCATTAGGGTGAAATTAGCATAAGCAATTATCAAAAGTAAAAACAGAAATTTCAAATCAGTTACATATCACTCCAAATATACATATCAAAATCATGTCCGGATATGCGGGATTCCGGTTATGAGGCATTCCGGATATGAGAGATTCCGGATATGTGGGACTCAGGATATTAGGGATTCTACTGTATTTACGTTTATGGTAATTATTATATTTACTATTACTCACTATTACTATTAGTATATTACTCACTTGAGCTGGCAATATGGTATTTATTTGTATTAGTTTCACAGAACTTTCTTGGAACTCTGAGAGTTGAGAATCCTGTTGATTTAATCAGAGCCACATGCCAACAGCCTATCAGAGAATGGAATGCCGGATGTCTCTTAAAATGCACTTTACATCAAGATTTATTTTCCTCAACGGATCTGGATGCCTCGGGAGATGAGAACACTGAAATATTCCAAGAAGAATACCACAGATGGAATTTCGAGGTATACCATTTAATGGGTGCGACATGTGCTGGTTCCTGCAAAGAGAGAGTAGCTCAAGGCTTGAACATAAGTATCTAAAACATATCTGAAAATAAAAGAAATATGTTTTTTTCTACTAAGTTTCACCCAATACAAGGCTCAAGAGCCACTCGAGGCATGTGATATGAATGTAAAAAGAGGTAAAAATATGAAGTTTATGAGGATATGGAGAATGGATAATATTTTTACACTTGATTTGATGAGGTTAAGATTGTAATGTTCGAGAAAGCTTCCGCGCGAGTGCCTATCTCCAAAGTAGCAGTTATAGAGAGAAATTTGAGCCGAACTTTCTCTTTACAATTGGAACACAGAGGAAATGTAGGTGATTTGACTCCTTGGAAGTGGCATAGCGTATTCTAACTATAAATGTCTGAAATATTGGATCAAAAAATTAAAGCTCATTTTCTACCTTATATTTTTTGTTTGTGTTTTTTAAAAACTAATCTTCACCAAATAAAAGGCTCAAAAGCCACTCAAGATAGAGGGTGACTAAATCAGACACTGGATATGAATCCAAGAGTAGAATGTGAAAATTTTAAGGATATGGGAGCTAAGTAACGATTGACACTTGATTGACAATTTAGCGATCAAGGAAGTATCCCCGCAGGAGTCTCTTATATAAAACAGTGGATATTGTGAAAGAGAGATTTTGTACTTACGTGTGTATATGTGTTTGCATGTTTTCTTTTTTAATATATGCAGGGACGCGTGCAAAAGATTGTGTTTCGCGCATGTGTACATGCACATATTGGGCAAATGACCGAGTTGTTAGAACGATCGCATTCTGACCATGAGTCCCGGGTTCGAATCTCACCATGGTCGATTTGTCAGGAAGGAGACTACCTGATGTTATAGAACTGGAGTGGGGTCGATCCCAGCGTGCGGCACCTTTGGAAAGTTCCTGAAAACCATACCACGGGTTGGCTTGTGAGTGAAATTAGGTAGACAGAACACTTGGGGGCCGTCGATAGCTGTGCTAGCACGAAGTCGTGGCCTAGGGCTTGAGCACGCTGGCCTTCTTTAAATTATTGATCAAGCTAGATAACACGCTCTTTCCCAGAAACTGTAACTAAGGTCTGCTCAGCATAGTTGCAGTATAACCCGCCGGTGTTGAATACATACAAATTTCCTCTAAGCAAGCGTCTGCAATAGAGATTGGCTAGCCACCCTAGTAGATGGGTATCTATACATAGATGCACATAGGAATCACGATGGAGTAATTGTTAGGGGCTCGGATTAAGGATTCGTAGAACCGTCTTCGAATTCCAATCGAGTTCATTACATTCGCTTAAGTGCGAATATCAAATGGGAAATGTATGAATCCATCTCATCTGTTGTAGGGTAAAATAGCAAGAAAGACTGGGTCCTTGGTTCACAACCAATCAAAGAGAAAGAAACTACCGTAAAAGAGTGTATACATACGGCTGGCGCGCGACTGGGAATCCCAATTCCCACTGACATCTCTACTCTAGATTTGCACGCCCGAATAAATACAATCTCCGCTATGCTTGGTCAGTTTTCGTTCCAGTGCGGTGGAGTTGCCTCAAACGACCTGGTGAATACCGCAACAAGTACATGCCCATGCGCGTGGGTATGTGTAGCCTTATGTTTTCGTCTATATAGGCGTATGTATCCCTATGCGTGTTTCTGCATCCATGCGTCTGCTCGGCGTGTGTGTGTATCAGTCATTTGGATACGCGTCGGCATGTGAAATGGCGTATGTGGCGAATGAGGTATTTCTCAAAAGTTAGAGCTATTTTGTTGAAGAAAAGGGACACTGTATAAAGTTTATGATATATGAATGTAACAGGAGGTAGAGTGAAATGAACATTCTGAGGATAACGAAGATAGATAAAGATTAACCATTGACTCGAAAAGGTTGCGATTTTGTTGTTCCCGGAAGACCCCACTCGGGAGTTTGTTCTAAAATCTAAATTTTCTTTCAACATAACGTTGTTCGGAAAATAATGTCTGATGTTATTCCTTAATTAATGAATTTAAACAGTTTTTAAATCAATCAAAATAAGAACTTGAACATCTATACATTTATGCCATCGAGTTAATGGGTTATTTGTGCCTTTACAATAAAGCTCTAAAGGTTTGGACCAAAAAATATCTTTGAATATAATTTCTGGGGTTATTGGCCCTCGTTCGATGGCGTTCCTTCGGACGATTGGCGTGATGGCGTCTTGATTAAGGGATGAGCCTGTGAAACAGAGTGGCTGTTGCAGCGTATCTTACTGGCGATGGTGCAAGGTAATGTTTTCTCCATCATTCCGGTTGGCAGAGGATAGCAGAGGATAGCAAAAAAAGGAAAATCATTTTTTTTATAGTTACTTTGTTCAAACATTTTTCAATAAACTATTTCCATATATCCTCTTTAACGGAATGTTTTTTGGACTTAAAATGCTTGAGAATGTTTCTTTTCGTACTTAGATATCAATGACGTAAGTACAATTTAAAACTTGATATTCTATTAGGTTGTTCGGAATATAATGTACGATTTTAGAAAAAACTTTTATTTCTGAATTATTGAATTTAAAAAGTGTTTAAATCAGTCAAAATAGGAAGCCTGGACATCTATACACTTCTACCATCTAGGTAAAAGTTTATTTCTGCCGTTACGATATTTTAGAATCAACTTTGATTCCTGAATTAATGTATCTAAACAATATTTAAATCAGTCAAAATAGGAAGCCTGGACATCTATACATTTCTACCATCTAGGTAAAAGTTTATTTCTGCCGTTACGATATTTTAGAATCAACTTTGATTCCTGAATTAATGTATCTAAACAATATTTAAATCAGTCAAAATAGGAAGCCTGGACATCTATACATTTCTACCATCTAGGTAAAAGTTTATTTCTGCCGTTACGATATTTTAGAATCAACTTTGATTCCTGAATTAATGTATCTAAACAATATTTAAATCAGTCAAAATAGGAAGCCTGGACATCTATACATTTCTACCATCTAGGTAAAAGTTTATTTCTGCCGTTACGATATTTTAGAATCAACTTTGATTCCTGAATTAATGTATCTAAACAATATTTAAATCAGTCAAAATAGGAAGCCTGGACATCTATACATTTCTACCATCTAGGTAAAAGTTTATTTCTGCCGTTACGATATTTTAGAATCAACTTTGATTCCTGAATTAATGTATCTAAACAATATTTAAATCAGTCAAAATAGGAAGCCTGGACATCTATACATTTCTACCATCTAGGTAAAAGTTTATTTCTGCCGTTACGATATTTTAGAATCAACTTTGATTCCTGAATTAATGTATCTAAACAATATTTAAATCAGTCAAAATAGGAAGCCTGGACATCTATACATTTCTACCATCTAGGTAAAAGTTTATTTCTGCCGTTACGATATTTTAGAATCAACTTTGATTCCTGAATTAATGTATCTAAACAATATTTTAGAATCAACTTTTATTCATGAATTTATGTAATTAAACAGTATTTAAATCAGTCAAAAAATGAAGCCTGGACATCTATACAATTCTGCCATCGAGGTAAAAAATTTTATGGCTTTACGATGAAACCCTAGAGGCCAGGAAATCTTTGAATGCAGTTTCTACAACTTCTTTTCGGCATTGTGTCATTGGGCTTATAAAACGGCAAGAAGCTTGAAACAGTCGTAGTCTACGCGAAAGATCAATGGAGTATGATGGCAAAGTCTCGCATCCTAAATCGGTAATCTTTTGCAGTGTCATCTTGGCAACATGTGGCCATCGATTAAGTAGTGCCGGTTGCTTAACTAGAAATGCATTTCATCCACTTACTGGCAGTAAACATCGGCTGTGATGCTCTGGTTAGATTACAGAATGCTGCAATGGTAATTTCAGTTTTGAAAAGTGTTTGGATCATTCGTCATGATCAGGTCATAGAGCCGATCATTTATATTTGTCATAAAAGAACAATTCTCATCCAGAATCACTATTCGATTAAGAAACGGATTATTGGAATTCTTTGATTTTCACTGACTAAGAAAGCTACAACTCCAGTCAAAACCCCAATGGTTGTCCTTAAGGATATTAAGACGGGGTTATCCCCGATCTTAGCGAGACCATTTAACCGCTGCTTGAAGGAGAAATCTGTGAAAGGTATCAAGTGTCTGGTCGGTTTTCAAGAATGCGGGTGTGCGTTCTTACCCTCCACAGTATAGACTCATCAGTTTCCTTACTCATTAGTAAACTTTTTGAAGCTATAATCATCAAGGAGGTCGTTGATCACTTAATAGGAACAAGCTCGCGAACAACAAATAGTACGGATTTAGATCTACACAATCCACTGCTGATATCTTAACTTCAATCATTCACAGAATTAGTGATGTACTTGACAATAAATACATCTCAAGGACGACCGCATTAGATATTTCAAAAGCCTTTAACAAGTTATGGCATAAAACGTTACTGATCGATCATTCTTCTAGCTTTGAAATCACTTTAAGAGTCTTCTCAATTATAAAGCCCATCCTAACGGCTAGGTCCCTGAAGGTAATAGTTAACGGCCAGTCTTCCAAGACCCAGGTGTCTCCCAAGGTTCGCTTCTCGATGATTCAACCCTCCCTTTATTCTACATAAATGTTCTTCCTAAGCGTATACTCTCATCATTTGTGATTATGTATGCTGATAATAAAACGTATATGTGTGCAGCTCTAAAACTCAAGATGACCAGTGATTGTCAGCTGATCAATCTTCTGACCTATCTTTAATAACTCAGTGGGGGAAAAATGGCTGGTCACATTCAACACCTCGAAAACTATACTAGAGACCTTCCACCATCGTCATTCGGACAAATAATTATCATCAAACATGATGAACGGATTTTCCCTGAGGGAAGACCTGTGCCCTGAGTGCCTGTTGGGAGTTAAACTCAACCCAAACCTCAAGTGGAATACAATCCATCGCTAAAAGCTCCTCCCCCCAGATGTGGCAGCAATATTCAATGCATGGATGATTGGTAGACTTATAAATATGCAAGATAGATTCTTCTTTGGATTTTATCAAGAATCTATATATATATAGCAGAAGCACCAGACAGATATGGCAGTAATATTCAATGCATGGATGAATGGTAGACTTATAAATATGCAAGATAGATTCTTCTTTGGATTTTATCAAGAATCTCTAAATATATAGCAGAAGCACGAGGCCAGATGTGGCAGCAATATTCAATGCATGGATGAATGGTAGACTTATAAATATGCAAGATAGATTCTTCTTTGCATTTTCTCAAGAATCTCTAAATATATAGCAGAAGCACCAGACCAGATGTGGCAGCAATATTCAATGCATGGACGAATGGTAGACTTATAAATATGCAAGATGGATTCTTCTTTGGACTTTATCAAGAATCTCTAAATATATAGAAGAAGCACCAGACCAGATGTGGCAGCAATATTCAAGGCAAGGACGAATGGTAGACTTATAAATAACACAATAATCTTTAACACATCAGCGGTTGACCTAGAAAAGCGAAATCTTTATTGCTTATCTGAAAGTAAACCCTGCGATGGAAGAAGCTTAACCAATTCAGTTGATCAGAATCTCCTCTATTTTGCCAAAACGAGGTAGAAGGCTAATGGGTCGATAGTAAGTATGGTCAGACGGTTCGCTTGAGTTAATAAAAACTGGTATTACAGAAGTGGATTTCCAACATGCAGGAAAGCAAGAAGCAGGAAGATATTTATTGTAGAGCTTGGAGAGAACAGGAGCCAATTCTGAAGAACTATGCAGCAACATTAATAAGTACACTTATTTTGTGGGCATCCAGTTTAGAGATGACATTGAAGGAGTTGTATGTATATCATTCAATAGACTTAATTCTAAGAGGAAAGTCAGACAACGATACACGAAACGAGCCGAGAGTAGAATTGGAAAAGAATTTACGTGCAAAATATTTTACTTTCTTAGGAGAAAATGTTAACAGATTGGGTGAAGAGAGGAGGGATAGAAAACTCTTTTTAAGACACTATTACAGAGCTACCAGCAGTCACGAAAGGCAAACGTATAAGAGGCTATACGATGCTTCATTCTGTCAGAAATGAAATAATATTACAATTTTTACGAGCAGACAGAAATAGGCGTCTGTTGTGAACGGAACTATTACGATGATATAACATTCCTGTGGGCCATAACGACTGAAAAAGCAGGTGTGAACCAAAGAGAAATCTTTAGTTTCATCTGGTATTTCGAAGAGGGTACAAAAGCATAGATGGCAGCTTTAACCCAAGAAGAATTAATTATATATATATATGTACATGAGGCATGGCGTGTATGTCCGCGTGACCCTCTCTCTATATATATATATACACAGAAATACGCATACGCACATATACGGATAGAGAAAAATAGTAAAACAAAAATGGCCGAACGGCATAGATAGATATGTACAGATAGACAGAGAGATAAATAGACAGATAGAGACATGGGAACAGATTTAGATAGATAGATAGATAGATAGATAGATAGATAGATAGATAGATAGATAGATAGATAGAAAATTAGATAGATAATTAAAATAGATAGATAGATATGAAGAGATTGAGATAAATAGATAGATAGATAGAATATTAAATTAGATAGATATATAATGAACAGACTTAGATAGATAGATAGATAGATAGATAGATATGAAGCGACTGAGATAGATAGATAGATTGATAGATAGATAGATATGAAGCGACTGGGATAGATAGATAGAATGTGAAATTAGATAGATAGATAGATATGAAGCGACTGAGATAGATAGATAGAATATGAAATTAGATAGATAATGAACAGACTGAGATAGATAGATAGATAGATAGATAGATAGATAGAATATTAAATTAGATAGATAGATAGGTAATGAACAGACTGAGATAGATAGATAGATAGATAGATAGATAGATAGATAGATAGATAGATAGATAGATAGATAGATATGAAGCGACTGGGATAGATAGATAGATAGATAGATAGATAGATAGATAGATAGATAGATATGAAGAGATTAAGATAGATAGATAGATAGATAGAATATTAAATCAGATAGATAGATAGATAGATAGATAGATAGATAGATAGATAGATAGATAGAATATTAAATTAGATCGATAGGTAGAAAATTAGATAGACAATTAAAATAGATAGATAGTAAAATAAATTAGATAGATAGATAGATAATGAACAGACTGAAATAGATAGATAGATCGATAGATAATGAACAGACTGAAATAGATAGATAGATAGATAGATAGATAATGAACAGACTGAAATAGATAGATAGATAGATAGATAGATAGATAGATAGATAGATAGATAGATAGAAAGAAATATAATTTCGTGATGAATGAGACGGTAGAGTACATAAATCGCATCTTCTTTTGTTGGATTTTCATTCTTTTTGCCTAATCTATTTAACATATACTGAAATGTTCTGGCCTTCACTTCAATACAAAAGCAAGAAAAAGTAGATTTTTACCAGGGGACAGTTTTAAGAAGCACCGGGACTCAGATGAAAACTTATTTTTCCAAGACGCTTTCTCAAACAAATAATAATAATAACAATAATATCAACAATGTATCATTAATTAATTTATTATTTTAAATTATGTTCCATTAAAAAAAAATATTATTGTAAGTTTAAAAAAATGAAACAATTCTTTTAAAGAACTCCAAAAGAAATACATTTGTTACCGTTTTCTGAAAGCACGTAACGTTTCTATGTAATGTTGGTTGGATTTCGCCAGGCAAGAGTGGCGTTTTCTTGCCATCGGTTCCTTCGGGCGATGAGCACAAATGCGATCAATGTTTTTAAGAGACATAAACGTGGTCCAGATATGGCATCTAAATAAGGCGTATAAGGCGAGGCAGATTTTAATCAATCACATTTCTTCCTCTTCAATTTCATTGGCTTTTGGATTAACGAAGAAAATGCAAGTGGGAAGAATGAGTAAATGGGTGTGTTGCCAAATAGACAGAAAGACGTCCGCAAATGGGAACTTTTATGTAAGAGGAAGTCAATAAAACTCCAGGGGAATAAGATAAAGCCACACACACACATTATATATATATATATATATATATATAT
>OZ038500.1:16465719-16478219 GCA_964036315.1 Acanthosepion esculentum | reverse complement strand
TTATCAGATGATCTTATAATGTTTTTCTTTTCAGTCAATAAATTATATAAAAACTGTCCAAATGGTGTTTTGTTCCGAGCGGTTTCGGCTATACATTTAGCTATTTTCAAGGTTGAAATGTAGTAACTGTTAACAAGTAATAGCTTGTTGTATGTATGTATTTATATAATTTTTCAGTTTCAAAACATGGTCAATATATTGTGTCCATGTTCATAGTTGATATTATTGAGTGTTGTTTTTTATTATTAATAAGGCTTCCATCTTCCGAAAGCGCTTGTAAAAAACAACACTTGGGCAGAAAAGAAAAAATTATGAGATCAAAGCACCTCGTCTCTTATATTTAATGAATCCTGTATATATATATATATATATATATATATATATATATATATATATATATATATATATATATATATATATATATATGTATATATATTACATGAATCATTCATACAAAATGCAGATAGTGAAGTTAATGATATAAATGCCAAGAATATATCTTCGCTAGCAAATTTATTAAAATACATTAACCCCGAACCTGTAGATGAATGTTATGATCTTTGATTTTAATAAATTCCAGTTGCATAAGGTCTTTTTTACAAGCTTTCGTCTGTTCATACATGTATTCTCGCCATTTATATCATTAACTTCACTATCTGCTTTTTGTATGAATGATTCATGTAATATAAATTGAACTGCACCACATACTTGATATATATATATATATATATATATATATATATTTGAACAATAAAAATTATTTAAAAAATTAAAATCTTCAGACACACTGGGTTGTAGATTAATATTCTTTCGTTTTTTTTTATTATTATTTCATTCAGATTCCTCGACTAGTTTCGGCCAACATGGCCATCATCAAGAGAAAAAATATTTCTGCTTGCTGGTAGCAGTAAACTACAGAAATGAATGTCTTGATGGAGAAAATGAACTTTTGTCTGTAGTTTTCATTTGTTTTTTTATTTGTTTTTTTATCTTTTTAACATGAATTTTTTAACATTCCTTTGTGTTGGTCAAACAGTCTCTTTTAAGATAAGAGCTGGATGGATTTATGCTACTTTGAATTCCCTTGGTTAGTTTGTCAGTTTTATTGGTACCTGGAGAGGGGATGTGTTTCTGTTAATTGTGTGTGTGTGTGTTATTTGGTTCTTAGGGAGTGAGTGAGTATGATATGTGTAAGCGTGTATATTGCTGTGGGTGTGTGTTATCATTTGGCTCATTAGGGAGTGAGTGAGTATGATGTGTGTAAGTGTGTATATTCGTGTGGGTGTGTGTATAAGTGTGAGGCCTCAACACCTCCGTAAGCATGTCTGTTTTGTGTGGGTGAGAAATGTGGGTAGGTTTTGATTTGTAGGCTTATGTATTACTACAATCTATATTGTTAAATTTATGGTTTAGCCCGGCTGGATATTGTGTTTTTAAACGTCGTATCTACTTATTTTCATGGAACTCTAAAATCTTTCTGTTATCTGCTCTAAACTTTTCTATTCTCTCAATTATAGTGAATTTGGCATGGGTTTTGAAGTCGTGTTTTTCTAGACGGAAATGTTGTTCTACAGGTAATAATTTTTCATGGGGAATCGACTTAATTCGATTGCGGTAATTATTAATTCTGTAGTGAAAGGGCCATTCAGATTTTCCTACATATTGTTTCTGGCATAGTGTGCAATCTAGGAGGTGAATTATGTTATGACTTCTTAGAGTCGTGGTAGATTTTGAAAGTAGATTTAATGACTGAGCTAGTGAATGAATTCGTGTGTCTAATGTGGTTGCAGCATAAACTTCTTTTGTTGTTACATGGTTGGGAAAATCCTATTGTTTTTGTTAGTTTATTACCTTGTCCCCTGAAATGTGGTTACTATCTATGATTTCTTTAAGTTCTTAGGTCTATGGTGTGCTAGAAGGTCAGGTTCCTTAAACAATTTTTTAAGGTCTAGTTTGAGATGTAGTATTTCCCAGCGGCTTTTGATTATTTGGGATAGTGGAGGCAGAGTGGGGTTGAAAGTGGTTACTAGAGGAATGCGGCTAGATTTATTTTTAATCTTGTACATTAAGGTGTCTTCTCTAGGTAAATTGCTTTATTTGTTCCCTGATTAGGTGTTGTTTATAGCCACGTGTTGTGAATTGATGCTCCAGATTTTCAATGTGTTTGTTTAATTCTTCATTGTGGGAACATATCCTTCTGAGTCTAAGTGCTTGTAAATAGGAAATGTTCTCTTTGAGGTGTTTAGGGTGGGAAGGCTTAAAGTGTAGATAGTTGTGGGTGTCGGTGATTTTAGTGTGTAGTGTCGTTTGTAGTTTCCTGTTTTCATCTATGTAAATGCGGGTGCCTAAAAATGTTATTTTTCATAGTCAAACTTAATTGAATCGTGCACTGTGTTAAGGGCCATGAGGAATTGGATGAGTTTGTCGTCACTGCCCGTGTATACAAAGAGTATATCATCGATATATCTTGCATAGAATACGCAATCGCTACCAATGAGGGGGTAGATATGGGTCTCCTCAAATTTTCCCATGAATATTGTAGCATATGAAGGAGCTGCAATGGTGCCCATGGCACAACCTCTTACTTGAAGTAGTGTGCTCTATTGAAGTTTAAATTATTCAATGTAAGAATATGCTCCATGAGTTTTATGATAACTTCTGTGGAGGGTCTTGTTTTCTTCTTTTAGTAAGTGCTTCCTGAAGGGCGGTTAGCCCTTCGATGTGTTTAATGTTTGAGTAGAGTTACCTTACGTCCATAATCACTAGAATAGCATTCTCTGGAGCTGTTTGTATGTGATTAATTTTGTTTAGTAGATCTGTTGTGTCTCTGATGTAGGATTTTACTTCCTTAGCTAAGGGTTGTATGTAATGGTCTACGTATTTGGAAATTTTGGTCGTGTGGCAGTTGAATGATGAAATGACCGGCCTTCCTGGGTTGTTGCTTTTGTGTATTTTAGGAAGGAGATAGAAACGAGCAGGTGTAATGTTTGTGGGTGCAAGTGTTGTGCATGTTTCCTTGCCGATTAGATTGTTGCGAAGCATTATGTTTAGTGAGCTAGTTAATTCTTTTTGGTATTCGGGAAGGGGATCTGTAGGTAAGCTTTTATAGGTTTCTTTGTCGGCTAGCTGTTTGTTGGCCTCTTTAATGTATTCTTTGATTCCCCAGATCATATATTATATATAAATACTTGTATGTGAGTGTGTTTATTTAGGCAGCAATCCTTTTTTTCATGCAAATTGATTTAATGAATCTTATATATATATATATATATATATATATATATATATATATATATATATATATACATTGTGTATTTAGGCAGCATTCCTTTTTTTCATGCAAATTGATTTAATGAATCTTATATATATATATATATATATATATATATACATTGTGTATTTAGGCAGCAATCCTTTTTTCATGATCATTTCATTGAATACGACGAGGTCGTTTGATTTAGCTTCTTATACAATTTCTCCAGTGATCTAATAATTTTTTCTTTTCAATAGATAAATAATATAAAAAACTGTCGAAATGTTGTTTTTTCCGCGTGCTTTCGGCTATACATCTAGCCATTTTCAGGGTTGAAATATATTAACTGTTAACGAGAATTGAAAATGAAAACATTATATAAATAGATACATGCAACAAACTAATTCTTGTTAACAAGGGAAATTAACTAAAACTGCGTTATCCAAAGTCATGGCACGTGGAACTAGAACAATCTACCTTACCTCAATAAAGGGTTCGAAATTCCATCAAATATCATCTGAAGGAGGCCGTAGCGTACAAAGCCCGAAACATCGTGAATATGGTAATGATGATGAGGGCGACAGTCCGAACAATGCGATGGAAAATAATCGAAAACAGTTTATCTTTTTATACCAAAAATTTACGATTTTAGAAGTACATGCATTTTCACGCAGCGATTTGGATAAATAAAACAAAAACAAAAAGCAAAAAAATAAAAACACATTTTCGAAATATAGGGTGACCCCAAAAAACGGGAAATTTTGAAGTGTGTATTGCCAGACATGAGCAAGTGGCCTTGAGCAAGTAAACATTTCGCCATTTTAGTAACGAGAATGAAATTCACAGTATCCCAGCTGAGATGTTGCAGCAGTCAATGAGGAATCTCAACAGCAGATTTCAAGAATGCATTCGTACAGGAGGACGCCATCTACAGGACGTAATTTAAAAAAAAATGAAAATTCCATCATTGTTTCTTTAAATGGCATGTTTTAAGGTTTCAATTACTATGAATTAAATATTTTTCTTCCATCACTCTTGGTTTTATTGGATTGTTAAAAAGTTCCCGTTTTTTGGGGTCACCCTGTATAATGAAACTTCCCGAGCTTTCGAACATAAAGCCACTTTTCTTTTTATTTAATTTTCTTTTTAAAATTATTCTTTTCAGATGTTGGGTTGTTCGACAACACGTCATTTGTCATTTTGAAATGACAACTCAAGCTGAAAAAAAAATTACATCTTTTGATGAGTATGTTTTTCATCTTTCTTTTTTTTAAGCGAATTCAAAGTGAAAGATGAGAGTAATGTCATGAAAGACTAGCTTAAGGTCCCTCGAAAACCTGTTTGCTTTGTTGCAGCCAGTGCAAACCACCTGTACCTAATCGAGCAGGTCATCTTCATATGATTCTAATACACTGGTTCCCAACGTGATCATTACAGACCCTTAGCTAAAAACTAGCCATTAATTTGTAGTATTTAAAACTGAAGGAATGGGCCTAATGTTTCTGGGTGTGGACAGAATAGTCAGTATTATAGTCGTATGCGACGATATATATGTATCGGCCACGCAGCCTGTCCTTCTCTTCTAATAAATGAAATATTTCATCCTAGTAACAGATGTTATTCGATACCGATGAACGAACATGTTTTTAAAAATATTGGAATATCTCATTAGTAGGTAGAGGAAATTAGGCTGCTAATATATTGATTTGTTAATATTTTTATTTTTGAAAATAAAAGAAATGTCTTATGTTAAATAGCAGTTAAACTTATAGATAAAATGCGAGATTACTCATGCAGAAAATAGAAAGAATACAATTATAAAATTAATTTAACATGATTGACATTTTTTTATGGTAAATTCCGTGTCGGTTACGATTCACCTTTACTCATTTAATCTTCTTAAAATACGGAAGTCATTCGATCTCCAACTATTGAAGTGTAACGTCAATTGACATCTCCAGTTGCCTTGATCTATCCTCTATCCTTCTCCACATCCTTTCCTCTAACACTCCTATTTGCTTTCGCTCCAAATCATCTGTAACCACTTGCGTTCTAGTGGCTTCCAGCCTTGCCTGGGGTGAAAAGCTTAAAAAAAAATAAACGCATCATTAGAAGGAATTGTATCAATAAAGGTTCGAAATGACTTATGCATAAATATAAATAAAAAACAATTGCAAAGTTTTGACCGCAGAAGTTGAATTAAATTTCTTTAAATATTTCTTTGTTTAATCAGATTTTACTCCAAACAAGGCAATAAAGCCACTAAGGCGCAAGGTGCGAAAGAATTATAAAACAGAAACATTACTAAGATCAATGGAAGAGTTATCAGGAAGACAGTAGACAGCCATTGACATGGCATTTAAATTTTTGAAGATCAAATTGAAAAGCATGGAGCCAGAAGAGAATACCACAAGTGAGAAGTGCGAGAAAAAAGAAACTGTTAACATAGAACTTACGGTTACATCTCGCCAGCTCACTCGATCTCCAATGTTGAATAAAAACTGTCAGGGGATATGGTTAATACGTCAGCTGACTTCAGAAGACTGAATTCTGAATTCCTGACAATGATGACCTCTGTCCCATAATAGATGTTACACATGCATACACATTTCATAAACCAAATGTAACAATTATTATGGGACAATGGCTACGTAATAATATAATGTAATACGTCAGTCCCGTAAGGATTTAAAAGGCAAGACCCTTTCATACGAGAGACAATAATATCAGTGAAAGAAATAAAAATACAGTCCTGAAAATATGGAGGAAATTTAATCAATGCGGTTGCAAAATTATTTAAATACCGCCGCCAGTTTTGATAACTAAACTAATGAATATATATCATAAAAATAGGGCGTCTATTTCAGATACGAGTGTACACTATAATAAAGTTTGAAGCAATATAACGACGGTATAAAAATAAATGCAGTAAAAGTTTCATGTCAGCTTTATTTAGGTATTTCAATCGGTTAGGTGCCATACGTGATATACGCCTGAGCGATTATGTTTCTTTCGATTCATGACTGACGAGGCAGAAGTTTTTCCTGCAGCAAATTGCTTTTTCTTTCTGTGGTAGACTGGTTGCCAACCAAGGCTATAGGATCCAGTGTGTCCTGCTATTCAAAGCAAATGTGACACACGCTTGGGCGATCATGTCTCTTTCGATTTATGATTAACAAGGCAGAAGATTTTCCCGCATTAGGTTGCAGTTTCTTTCAGCCGAAGACTGGTTGCCAGCCAAGGCTATAAGATCCAGTCTGTCCTGCTACTTAATCCATACGTGATACACACTTGGACGATCACGTCTCTTTCGATTCTTGGCTGGCTAGGCAAAAGTTTGCCCTTTCTTTCTACGGTAGACTGATTTCCAACCATGACTATAGGAGCCATTTTGTTTTTTACTCATACTGATTTTAAAAAGGCGAATTATTTCTTACATGCGACAATAGAGTTAATTTTATAGGTAAAAATACGAGAGTCCTCTTTTCTTTTCTTTTTTTTAATTTTTTACAATGAAGTTCACCCTATACAAAACGCAAGGCCCACTTAAGGTAGAGGCTTGCAGGGTAAGAGGCAGAGCTTATGCGGATATGTGGGGAAGACAGCGATTAACCCTAGATTTGAAACGGAAAAGATTCTAGTGATCGAGGAAGGAACCTCTTCGCAGTCGGTTCCACAAGGCAGTGGCTTGTGGGAAGGAACTGTTCAACGGGAATGAGGGTCGTTCGTTACAATATGTGAGGCGTGTCGAGTTTTAGTCGTGAGGGTTAGGACTGGTGGGACTCAGAAGTGTAGCGTCATAATACATCGATCACTGTTTTATTAATACCAGTATTCAATGTACAATAGTTTATATATATATATATATATATATATATATATATATATATATATATATATATATATATATATATATATATGAACATATGCTTGGAGGTACAAAATCTATATACTATTTTAAAAACCAAGAATTTATTAATGGTAATAGTCCCTAAGGCCCTTTCGTCCAACATCTCATCAGGAGAAAATCGTTGGAAAAATTGATAAATTAAACGAAAAGAACAGCAACGAAAATGAAGAGCAAAAAAAGGGGGGGGGGTGAAAAACACGCTAAAATCAATAAAGTAGAAGTATATATACTTATAACGAGGGGAGGGGAAATTGCGTGTAAATAATTAGCGAGGGACAGTTAAAATAAAATATCCCCCAACAAATTAAGAGACTTGACAAAATCCTTCTGCCGGCAAAGAAAAGGTTTCCGTAATCCAAAACAGATCGATTCCAAAATCTTCAAATGATTGTTGGAACCAGCTATGTGAATAATTTTGAACAACTCTTTCGTATACGACTTGGCACAGGCTATATTCTCTACTAGGTGTTGAGCAATAGCCGATTCCATATTTGTAGAGGGAAAATAACACATTTTATCTATTTTGCCAAGTCGTATTTTAGAAGGTACATGTTGATTAATTCTTGTTTCCAAATGCAATGTTGTACGCCCCACATAACCAGCAGCGCACTGGCAATTAAATTCATATACCAAATTACTTAATTTGATGTAGGGCAATTCATCCTTGCGAAACGACGGAAACGCATATATATATATATATATATATATTTACTCGACACTCCCGTCAAATTCGACGTATGAGGGTCAAGCAGATGAGTTCATAGGAAACTGACTGCCCGACAACAGCACATGAGATTTGATTATAATGGTGAAGGTCTCATGCAGGACCAACCACACTTTTTGAAGGGCCGAATACAAAGACCTGGTGCACTAAGTGCCACAAGGTCCCCAAACGACCCTCCGCAGGTTTTGAATGCAGAGTTGCCCTTCTCCTAGACCAGATGCCAAGGCTATAGAACCCAGTCTGTCCTGCCTTTGCCCATAGCTGGAGGGAGAAGAAGAGTATTCACGCCTTTCCCAAGGGTATGAGCACGTAAGTGAATGTAATGGATTCGACTGGAATTCGAACTCAGCTCTCCGATTCCTCAATCCAAGCCGCTATCCATTACTCCATCGTGCCTCTTATATATATATATATATGGTAGTACTCGCTTTGAAAAACCTCAGAACAAATCGGTACACGAGGAAAAATGGGGAATAAAAAAAAGAAAGAACCAAGAACATTTAACCAGGGGGAAAACAATCGTCCAGTGTTCAATGCTCCAAGTCCAAAGAAAAAAAAAACGAGTCAAAAGACAACTACGTAAAGTGCTCAATACACGAAGTAGAGCAAAACCTAAGATAATATTTTTATCTCCTGATGATGGCCATGTTGGCCGAAACTAGTCGAGGAATCTAAATGAAATAATAATAATAAAAACGAAAGAATATTAATCTACAACCCAGTGTGTCTGAAGATTTCAACTTTTTTAATAATTTTTATCGTTCAAAACATATATTTTTTTTTTTTTTTTTTTTTTTTTAAGCGTATCACCCCGAGCAAGGCCGGTGGCCACTATCACGCAAGGGGTTACAGAAGGGTTGGAGGAAGAGCAGATAGGAGTGGTAAAGGAAGGGTTGTGGAGAAAGAGAAGGACGGAGGGCCGATCGAGGTGGGGAGGTTACGGGAGATATAGAGCGAGAGCAGATAGGAATGGAAGATGTCAGGAAGTGGATAGATCAAGGCAACTGGAGATGACGATTGACGCTACACTTAAACCGTTGGAGATTGTATTTGTCAGGGAAACAGAAACAGGGAAGGGAGTTCCATAGGCGAGATGTGCGAGACATGAAGCTATTGGAGTAGAAAAGACGTCTACACCTAACAGTTTCTACGGTGAAGGGGTGGGAACGGGATGCCAGCCTCGTAGGACGCTTGAATTCACGAGGCTTAGGGACAAGTGAGAGCAACTCCTCAGAGCAATTACCGTTGAAGTACTTGTAGAAAAGGCAGAGTGATGCAACATTGCGTCTGTGAGAGAGCGACTGCAGACGAGATGACAGATCAGGGCCAATCACATTGCATATCCGTCTCTGGATCTTATCAAGAACCCCGAGGCAACACGCAGGGGCCCCAGACCATAAATGGCAGCAATACTCCATGCAAGGTCGAATGGTAGACTTATAGACCTGGAGGATCGATTCAGGGGAGAAGAATTTCCTGGCTCGGCACAGGGAACCAACTTTTCTAGCGGTGGATGATGTATATATATATATATATATTCCTGGTGTGAATCATACCTGGCTAATTTGTTGGTTGTTCTATTCATACGGATAGCCAATAATTCAGTGTTTATCGGTTCTGTTGGTGTAATGTCCTCGGCTTTTGGTTTAGTCACGTGCCTATTATGCATGATTATATTTTGAACAATGAAAAATATTAAAAAATTGAAATCTTCAGACACACTGGGTTGTAGATTAATATTCCTGCGTTTTTATTATTGTTTCATTTAGATTCCTCGACTAGTTTCGACCAGCATGGCCATCATCAGGAGAAAAATAATTTTCTGCTTGGTGGTAGCACTGAACTCCCAGCAAGCAGAAAATTATTTTTCTATTGATGATGGCCATGCTGGCCGAAACTAGTCGAGGAATCTAAATGAAACAATAATAAAAACGAAGGAATATTAATATACAACCCAGTGTGTCTGAAGATTTTAATTTTTTAATATTTTTCATTGTTCAATATATATATATATATATATATATATATATATATATATATATGGTTGATTAATCTAGATATATTATGTGTATATTTAATTAAAACATTTCAAATTCACGGATAGTGTTATTACAATTTCTGATTAAGAAAGATGCCGTAGTTTTGGTTATTTCGTTTATTTTGCCAACATTTTAAATCATTGTTGCTATACTCAGTGGTCAGTCCGCTACAATGTACGTAGCATGGCAGGTCTTAAACATGAAGGTTAGAAATGGTGTATCTAAGAAATGTAATTGGTCTTCGCCATTTCTACAGAAATAGCGATAGAGCACCGATATGTTTGCCTCTCTTGCAGAAAATATAACGAATATAATTGCAAAATTGCGTAAATATTATCCATATTTGAGCTAATGACCTCATACTGTCGATGTTTCCATAACGTTTCTTACCGTGGCGCCTCCCGGTCTTCTTCAGGGATATATCGATCCGGGTAATTTTCAGGTAAATTTCGAACTGAATCCTTTGTTTAATCTACAGGGGTAGATTTTTCTTGTTTGATTGTCCATATCTAGAGATATCACTTTTTCGGGTTTCTAACCCAAGAACACTAACCATCAATTAAAGTTACACCACTACTAACCATGGGTGTATCATACCCGATTTTGAAAATATCAAAAAAAAGTAAAAATTATTAAATATAAATCTTTATTTGAAATATATTACATGCAGGTACTTCAAATTTTGTACTTTGAGTTAACATTAATAGGATCTGAAAAACATATTATTTAGGTAAGAAAATCAGGTACTGAAAATTGTAATTAAAAATAGGAAAATTTGCGCTGGTTACTATATACCCATGGTTAGTGTTCTAGGGTTAAAAAAAGAAAGAAAGAGAGAGCGAGGTAAACAGAGATAAAGAAAGAAACAGAGAGAGTGAGAGAGAGAGAGAGAGAGTGGAAGAAAGAAACAGAAAGAGAGAGAGAGAAAGAAAAACAGAGACAAAGAGAATGAAAGAAACAGAGAGAAAGAAAAAAAGAAAGAAATAAAGAAACAGAGAAAATGAGAATGAAAGAAATATAGAGGGAAAGAATCAAACAGAGAGAAAGAATGAAAAAAAAGAGAGAAAGAAAATCGGAGAGAGAGAATGAATGAATCAGAGAGGAAGAGAAAGAATGAAAGAGAGATAGAATGAAAGAAATAGGGAGAGAAGGAATCAGAGAGAGAGAGGGGGGAGAAAGAAACAAACAAAGAAAGAGAGAATGAGAGAAATAGAGAAAAATAAAAAAAGAGAGAGAATAAAAGAAATAGAGTTAGAAAAACGGAGAGAGAGAGAGAAAGAATGAAACAAAAAGAAAGAGAAAGAATAAAAGAGAGATAGAATGAAAGAAATAGGGAGAGAAGGAACCAGAGTGACAGAGAGAGAGAGAGAGGAGAGAAACAAAGAAAGAGAGATTGAGACAAATAGAGAAAAATAAAAGAGAGAGAATAAAAGAAATAGAGTTATAAAAATGGAGAGAGAGAAAGAATGAAACAGAGAGAAAGAGAATGAAAGAAACAGAGAGAGATAGAATGAAAGGAATAGAGAAAGAAAGAAAGAGAGAGAGAAAGAAAGAATCAGAGAGAGAGAGAGAAAGAAACAAAGAAAGAGAGAATGAAAGAAATAGAGAGAAAAAGAAAGAAACAGAGGCAGAGTGAATGAAAGAAACAGACATAGAAAGAAAGAAACAGAGTGAGTGAGAGAGAAAGCAAGAAACAGAGAGGGAGCGAAAAAAAGAAACAGAGAAAGTGAATGAAAGAAACAGTGAAAGAGAGAGAAAGAAAGAAAGAGAGAGAGAAAGAAAGAGAGAGAAAGAAAGAAGGAAACAGAGAGAAAGAAACAGAGAGTGAGAAAGAAAGAAACAGATATAGTAAATGAAAGTAATAGAGAGAGAGAGAGAGAGAGACAGAATGAAAGAAAGAGAGAGAGAAAGAGAGAGAGAGAAGGGCCAAGAAGAGATATCCCTAATTATAAGCAGCAGAACGAGAACAATTTACCGCATGGGTCCAGTGGGAAATCCCTCGAGAGTTACCCGGATCAACAGACCCCCTGAAGAAGGTCAGAGCGCACAACGACCCGAACGTTTTGATACGAACAAGAAAGATGAGGACATTATTCCGAATGTAAATAATATAAAAAAAAAGGATAACTCTAAACTACTGACATTTAGAGACATCTGAAGAAGGCCGGAGGGACACAACGGCCGACATTTTGTGAAAAAACAACAAAGATGGGGACATTTCGACCGAATGTATATAATAATAATAATAACTCCTCATTTCAGAAATCCAGAGGCGCCTGAAGAAGTCCGGAGCGGACAAATTTTGTAGAAAATGAATGTTGACAAAAAGAAACGATGAAGTCGAAACCAAAATGTGTACGTGCATTCGCAGGTATGTATGTGCGTGTATGGGTGAATATAAATGCTTTAAAATATACGTATATATGCACGTACAATTATATATATATATATATATATATATATATATATATATATATATATATATATATATATATATATATATATATATATATATATATATATATAAGTGGACATGGAAGTCAGCACTTAGAGGCGACAGTCTGTTTCATGCTA
>OZ038500.1:16460719-16463219 GCA_964036315.1 Acanthosepion esculentum | reverse complement strand
CATAGATAGGAAAAATATTAAATTAATAAACAATTACCTATTTGCTTTACACTGTAAGAAAAACATTCAGAATATTTCAAACAGTAATAAAAAGACTAAGTGGGTTCGTGCACCCAAAGGTTGGGAACCATTATATTTCTGTAGGTAATTTATGCAAAAAAAACACAAAAAAAAACACGCTCCGTTATAGATATATATATATATTTTTTGTAAGTTATTGGATTCAGAAAGGGCATCACCCTCAAGATATTTCTAATGCGAAAAACACAAAACAGTAAGTAAAGAAAGTATTATTTACCCGCTGCCCCACGCAGCAAGATGTGGCACAAGGCCGAGTTTTAGAGTGGGGTATCCGAGCCCGTAGGCTCGGGCAAAAATTCCCTATATAGACCACGTAAAAACGGAGTCAGTTTCCCGAGACGAGACTAAACAGTAAGTATGTGAGTAACTGTGACTCAACCATAGCTGCCTATCGCAGGTTTTATTCATAAAAAAAAAAAATGCCGAGCGCCAAACGTTGTGATATATAAAGTTACACATCTGAAGTTTATCAATGTGCATTTGTCGCGTGCGTATTTCTTCACACACGCACAAAGTGTAGCTTAGGCAAGGACAAGGCCGTTGAGAGGAAATTCGGTTAGAAACAGAATGTTACCCCAATTTAGAAGGGTTTGCACTTTGCAGGCTTTGAGTGTAATTTATTTTAAAATATTGCATTTCACTAGTGGGTTAATCCAACGTTTGGTTTGTGCCTAACGTCGTGCGCTCGCTTTGGTTTTGATAATTTGGTTTTGATAAATACTGGAAATCTAATATGTACTGTTGATTCGACGAAGCATTGTCAAATTGTTATGACTAAATTTGTCACTTGTTTTTTTACTTTCATTTTAAATGAATTTCCATTTTTATAAGTTGTTTTTTTTTTCAATTACAACTTAATTCAGACCAATCTACACTCACTCTCGTAAAAATAACGATATTCGTATAAAAAGTAAAAAAAATAAAAAAAACAAAGACAGCAACTCAAATAGTTTTGGTGAAATTAAATACAAAAATAAATAAACTTTACTCGGACTTATATTCACATTTCAGACATTTTTCCTTTATATATATATATATATATATATATATATAAGACCCCCCCGACCTTAACAAATTTGGAGGGAATGAAAATACTGTACAGCTTCTGTTCCGTTCCATAAAACTTCTGTCCACCCGTCGTCCGTGCGAGTTCTTTTAACAATAGGGTACCTACCGGCCAATGCCTGGCAGGGTACCTGAGCTCGCTTGTATAGCCAGCGCTCCTGCCTGTGTGAGAAAGAATTAGTCATACAAATTTCAGGGGCATAGTTACCCAGAAAACTGGAGACGTCGCAAGGGGCCGGCAAACTTAGATTATCAAACGGCCGCTTTTGCAAAGGAAACACTTTCTTCTTTTCGTAGACATATGTAAACTGGTACCAAAAGAACTCGTCCCAAATTCTGTTTTCATCCTCGCTGAAGAAGAAAATGTCGACATACGGCCAGCGGAAAGGTTTTTCTTTCAGGTGTTTCGATTCGGCTCGATAGAATTTCCATTGTTTGTGCGGTGGTGCGTACAGCTTGTACTCGGGTTCGTAGGAACTGAGGACCCGTCGGATAGCATCTTTCTGGGAAGAATTCATCATAATATCAACGTCATCGTCCCAAGGTATAAACCCATGGTGCCGGTAAGATCCTAGTAAACTCCCGCCGTACAGAAAATAAGTAAGGTTCTCCGAATCGACTGCCTTAGAGAAGATCCGTGTAAGTTCCAAGAGCAGTCTGTAGTCGGTGACGGTAATCCTTGGTCGGAATTCGCGTAGAGAGGATTTGTTGTCGTCCCCAAGGCGGATTTTTCCAGCGTAGAAATGGTAGCTTATCAGGGAAGCAGTGACTAAAACGAGGGCACATAGGAAGCGCCTGAAACGTCGAAGGCAGAATAGAAACACAATGAACGACTGCGACAGGGACATATCGGAGTCACATCATTTTTTTTTTTTTTTTATATATTGTTTTGGTTCAAACTCAGTTAGCGAGGGTCTGGTAGATGTGAAAGTGTTGGTTTTCAGGTAGATATGTACGTCTGCAAGCGTGTGAACACTCAGAATGCGAAAAGAAGGAGAAAAAACAAAACAGAGAAAGTAAAAGGATAAAATTCAACGGTAGAAGAAAAAAAAAGGATGAAAAGTAAAACAGAGGTCGGAGTAAGCAAAAAGAAAAAGCAACAAAGAAAAATTAACAAACAAAAAGGAACCGTGAAATATAAGAACTAAACAGTAAAAAGACTAAAAAAAAAAATAGACAAACGTGAAGATAGATAGATAGATAGATAGATAGATAGATAGATAGATAGATAGATAGATAGATAGATAGATAGATTGTCGGAAGCTGTTATTAGAATGATCTTGGCGTGGTTTTGTTTCTGAGTTGTCTCTACTAACAGTTGGCGCAGGGTCGGCAGTGGTTCTGGTGATGCGTT
>OZ038500.1:16388219-16455719 GCA_964036315.1 Acanthosepion esculentum | reverse complement strand
GAGTTTCTATGCAAATATTTTATTTCAAAGAAAAAAAATAGTATATTTAAAAATTGTATATTATATTAAAAATAGTATATTATATTAAAAATAGTATTTATGTTAAAAATAGTATATTATATTAAAAATTGTATATTATATTAAAAATAGCATATTGTATTAAAAATAGTATATTATGTTAAAAATAGTATATTATATTAAAAATACTATATTATGTTAAAAATAGTATATTATATTAAAAATTGTATATTATATTAAAAATAGTATATTATAATAAAATAGTATATTATGTTAAAAATATTATATTATATTAAAAATAGTATATTATATTAAAAATAGTATATTATATTAAAATGGTATATTATATTAAAAATACTATATTAGATTAAAAATAGTATATTATGTTAAAAATAGTATATTATATTAAAAATTGTATATTAAAAATTGTATATTATATTAAAAATTGTATATTATATTAAAAATAGTATATTATATTAAAAATAGTATTTATGTTAAAAATAGTATATTATATTAAAAATTGTATATTATATTAAAAATAGTATATTATAATAAAATAGTATATTATGTTAAAAATAGTATATTATATTAAAATGGTATATTATATTAAAAATACTATATTAGATTAAAAATAGTATATTATGTTAAAAATAGTATATTATATTAAAAATTGTATATTAAAAATTGTATATTATATTAAAAATTTTATATTATATTAAAAATAGTATATTATGTTAAAAATAGTATATTATATTAAACAAACACAACACATACAGAGACACACAGACATACAATAATATTGCAAAATTACAATATCAATAAGTTCGTAACTTAATGATAAAACAAAGTATTTATTATAATTTTGCACAATAAATATTTTTCAACACACTCTCCTTCTTGGCAATTCACTTAATACAGCAATGGACATTTATCTTGTAGATGGAATCTTCTCCAATTAAATCTCCAGATCAAAATTCAGAATGTAGATTTATTGATGAACTGTCATTTCTGCATAAGATACTAAATAGATATATATATATTGCATTGCACACAGACACACAGACACACACATATACATCGGTATTTATGTCTAAGTTTCAGAAATATACACACCATTTACAATAAGAAAAACAAAATCATTGAAAACCTGTCTGAAAGGACATTGATTTGGACAATTTTTGCACACACATATCCACAAAAGAAATATCTTGTTCACGCATAAAAAAAGCAATAAAAAATCTTAACCGAAGTAACTTGTCAGTCATTTTTTAATGAAACATAAAGAAATTACTGCTCACAAATACATATATTTTTTCTGTTTATACATATATATTTCCTCAATGAATCTTGTTTTCCAGACTGTTGGAAGTCCTCATCCATTTTTCCTGTCTTCAAGAACTCTTCTGACCCTTCTAATTACCGTCTTGTCAGTCTCCTACCGCTCTTCGGCAAAGTCTTCGAGGCTTTAATCAACGCCGAAGTGGTTAAGCACCTTACATCCCATGATCTGCTCTCCGACAAGCAATATGATTTCCGCTTTGCCCGTTTTACAGCTGATGTGCTTACGGCCATCACTGAAATTGTTTACCAAGCAATTCATAATAACGGAGAAGCCCGTGCCGTGGCTCTTGATATCTCCTAAGCGTTTGATAGGGTTTGGCATGCCGGCCTTCTTCGCAAGCTTCAGGGTTATGGAATTTCAGGTCGATTGTTTGACTTAATACAATCATTCCTGTCAAACCGTGTATTGAAGTCATTAACGGATTCTCCTCCAGCTCCTATCCCACGAACGCAGGTGTTCCCCAAGGCTCCATCCTAGGCTCTAATCTGTTCCTTATCTTCATCAACGATCTTCCTGACGGCATAGATTCCCAGGTAGGCATCTACGCGGACGACACTACAATTTACTCCTGTCTCAAAAACAAATTTAGTGTTGTTGACAAAACTAACCTGGCCGTTCGTCTCGAAAAGGACCTCCAATCGGTTGGGGCAGGAATTGGCTGGTTAACTATAACGCCTCAAAAACAAAACTGCTCTCTATTACTCACCACAGAGAACCAACCCTGCACCCCCATTAGAATGTCTAACGCTCAACTTCTCGAGAGCTCCTCTTTGCGACTACTCGGCCTCACATTGAGTGCTGACCTGAGATGGAACGAATACATTAAGTCAATAGCTTCGTCCACCGCAAGGAAAGTTGGCTCCCTGTGCCGCGCCAGGAAATTTTTCTCGCCGGAATCGATCCTTAAAATCTACAAATCAACCATTCGCCCTTGCATGGAGCATTGCTGCCATATATGGTCTGGTGCCCCTTATGTTTGTCTCATGGTTCTTGATAAGATCCAGAGACGGATATGCAACGTAATTGGCCCTGATCTGGCATCTCGTCTGCAGTCGCTCTCTCACAGACGTGCCGTCGTCTCCCTCTTCGAGACAAACGGCCAGGTTAGTTTTGTCAGCGACACTAGTTTTGTTTTTGAGGTAGGAGTAAATAGTTCGCGGTTTAATAATTTCTTTAATTTAATCCAATTTTATAGAATTTCTTGGTAAACAATATTGTTTAAGAAATTTGTTTGTTCTTTTTAACAGCGAAGAATATATTCTTAGGATTTCTTACTCTAAAGCGTGCAACATCCAACTGGCCATGAGTAAATATATCTTTCTGGAGTCAAATTCCGATAAAAACTTAAAGAAAAGGTATGCAAAAAACAATATTGTATTTTTATTAAATAATTATTTATTATCTTAACCATTAAATTGTTTTTAAAATAGTGTGATTATTTTGCATATTGAATAATAAAACTTTATTTTTTTCCAAAAATGTTAATGAAAATTTATTGTACTAAGTTACGTAAACTAGTGAAACCAACTGTACTTTGAGCCCCTTACCTGTTTGCACTTCTCTCCGAAATATAGTTTCGATCGGTCAATGTGTGGCCTTTTCAGAGGACGAAGGGACGGACTAATGTTAGTCACAGTATTTTATATATAGATAAGATTTCTCGAATGTTCAGGCTAGTAAACGAAATATATTTTTATGGTCTCCTTGTACAAGGCCCGGAGGCCACTCGAGGTAGAGGGTTGCAGAGTCAGTCAGAGTTTATGCGAATATATAATGAAGATAACGGTTAACGCTAGACTTGAACAGGTTAAGACCCTAGTGAACGGGAAAACATCCCCCTGAGAGTTGGTTCCACAGAGCATCGGAAATCAATGAATTCTTTTTTATCCGACGTGGGTATTCGCAAATATAACATTTTGAGCAGTTGGAAAACACACACACACACACACATACATATATATATATATATATATATATATATATATATGTGTGTGTGTGTGTGTGTGTGTGTGTGTGTGTGTGTGTGTGTGTGTGTGTGTGTGTGTAAGCAGATTAATACATATATAAAGGTTTAATCAGGCCGGGAAACATATATATATATATATATATATATATATATATATGTAGTCATCTCGGGAAATCGGTTATATTCTTATGTTACTGGACACTGTTAACAAGGGTCCTTTTTTTTTTAAATTTTTAACTAAATATGTGTTTTCTCATGTATGTGTCTAAAGTTATAAGAATGTTTTATTTTCCGAACACGGTCAGTACTTTTGGCCGTCTTCATAGTTAATGTTATTGAAACAACCCACATATTCAGTTATTTCACATATTTAGTTAAAAAAATAATAATAATAAAATAAAATAAAGTGTTTTTTACCGAAAAAAAGTCACTAAAATTTTGCTGCCCCAGTGACGCAAGAAAAACAAGATTTTAACCAAATTTTCCAACTTGCTAGAAAGGATTAAAGATTAAATAAACCAAAAATACTTTGATCTTTCCTCTTAAAAATAACATAAATATTTTGACGATAAATCGTTGTTTTTATCAAGTTTGGGGCCCTTTTCATCATGGTAT
Organism: Acanthosepion esculentum; assembly: GCA_964036315.1. Lineage (NCBI taxonomy): Eukaryota > Metazoa > Mollusca > Cephalopoda > Sepiida > Sepiidae > Acanthosepion > Acanthosepion esculentum. Next base: position 16,451,778 of record OZ038500.1, on the reverse strand, counting down.
GCTTTTTTTTCAGCGAATTAGGTACCTAATTTTAATATGCATATTATTATTCATTGTATATATATATATACATATACACGTGTATATACGTATCTGTTTTCAATGAAGATATATTTCAGTATCATATCATGTTTTTACAAGTATTATTATTACTACTACTACTTAAACTTTATTATTATTATTATTATTATTATTATTATTATCATCATCATCATCATCATTAAATATCTACTTCAATTAAACTTACTACATAGATGCGAAAGGTTGCGTGGATATGAAAGGATAAAAATAAACAGTTTGTTGGTGTCTTCTCGAAATCCAACAAAAGTTCTCAGTTCTCTTGCTCATTAATGGATTTTACAAGCCCACAAGACAATAAGGAATAACAGAGTCGAAGACTGCTAACGACCCGGAACTTGAACTATCGTCACCAAGACTAGAACGAAGTCGCTAAAATCCGGCACCCAGCATTATTTGTAGACGAGTAATCGGGAAGTTTGATGCGTAAGCGTTACTCCATCTCTCCCCTCCTCTGATCTCTTCTTAACCCAGTGGCCCGTCAACATTTAGAGAAAAGAAATGATTCGTGAGGGCGGGGAAATGTAGGAGTAGGGGACAGTTGAAGTTTTGACGCTTCAAGCAAAGGTCCCGGGGCTGACATTACTAGAAATAGGGGACGGTGAAAAAAAGAAAATCGAGTATGCAGACAAAAAGGATAAGGTGTGTCTGTGTGTGTGTGTGTGTGTGTGTGTGGGGGGGGGGGTAAACTAATAAAAAAAAGAGCCTTTAAAAGTAGGGGTAAAAGCTCACAATTTATTTTTGAAGAAGGAACGGAGGAAAGAAAGAAGGAAGAGACGAATGAATGAAGAAATAAGGAAGGAAGAACGGAAATGGAGGAAAGAAATATGAAGGAAAAGCCAAGAATCCAGGATGGGAATAAGGAAGGAAAATAAGTAAGGAAAGAGTGAAAGAAAAAAGAACGAAAGGAAAAAGGAAAGAAAAAAATGAAGGAAGGATAGATAAGAAGAAATGAAGGAAAAAAGAAAGAAATAAAGAAGGATGATGAAGAAGAAATGAAAGAAAAAATAAGAAAGCAGAAAAAGAAACTAAAAAGGAAAATAAGGAAGAAAGGAAGGTTAGAAAGAAAGAATGAAGAAAATGAAAGCAGGTCGAAAAAGAAGAAATGGAAGGAAACATATGAAAGCAGAAAAAGAAAGAAAGAAAATGAAGGAAAATGAGGAAAACATAAGAAAGAAAAAAGGAAAGGAAAAAATAAGAAAGAAAAAAGGTAATGAAGAAAAAAACTAAGAAAGCATGAAAAGAAGCTAGAACGAAAGGAAGAAATATAAGAAGGAAAAGAAAGAAGAAAATGAAGGAAGGGCGAAAAAGAAGAAATGAAAGTAAAAATAAGAAAGCTGAAAAAGAAAGTAAAATGGAAAGAAGTCAAACAAGGAAAGAAGGAATGAAAAGGAAGAAAGAAAGAACGAAAGAAGAAAATGAAGAAAGGATGGAAAGGAAGGAATGAAGGAGCAAAACAGGAAGGACAGAAAAGAATGTATAAATGAAGGTAGGAAAAGAAGGACAGTAGAAATTAAAAGAAGGAAATAAGAAAAGAAGGGAAGAACAAAATGAAACGAAAGAAGAAAGGAGCGAGGAAGAAAGGAAAGAAAGAACGAGCCAACGAATGAACGATATAAAAGCTGGACTGAAAAAAGTGAAAGATAAAAATGGATAAAGGAATAGAAGAGATTTTTTAAATGAAGGAAGAGAATAACGGAAGGATGGACATGAAGAAAAAAGAAACGAAAAAAAGAACTAAATCTAGAAAAAAAAATATCGAAGGAAGGAAGGAAGGAAGGAGTAGCAAAAAGAATAGGAAGGAAGGAAGGAAAGAAGGAAGGGAAGAATAGGAAGGCAGGAAGGAAGGAAGGAAAGCGAGAATAGGAAGGAAGGAAGGAGTAGTAAAAAAAAGAACGAAGGAAGGAAGGAAGGAAAGAAGGAAATAAAGAAAGAAAAAAAAACGTTAGGAGGAACGAATGCAGAAAAGAAAAAAGCAGAAAATCTAACGAGGGGTAGACCAGAAAAAAGGAGGGGAAAAGAAGGGACAACAAAATAAGGAATGAATGAATGAAGGAAGGAAGGAAGGAATGAATGAAGGAAGGAAGGAAGGAAGGCGAATGAGGAGTCATGGAAAAGAGGAACGAAAGGTGTAACAAAGAAATGAAAGTATAAAGTATGTAATGTGGGAAGGAAGGAAATCAAGAGAGCAAATTAGGAAGGAAGTTAAAAAGTAAAAAAAGGAATGAAAGAAAGGAACAATAGTGGAAGGAAGAAATGAAGGAAGGAAGGAAGGAAATAATGAATGAAGGAAAGGAGCTGATGATGGAAAAACGGAAAGGAAAAATAATAAAAGAAAGAAAGAAAAAAGAAAGAAATAGAAAGAAAGAAAGAAAGATAGTGTGAAGGGAAATGTGAATGAAAGAAAGACATAGAGGAAATAGGTGAAAATGAATAAAGTCGGAAGATATGGAGTTGGGAAGTTGGCTGATGACTTTGTAAAAGGAACGTGAACACAACAAGACGACTTCGAAAAAAAAATCAAACCAAAGATGGCTGCGTCTTATAGAATGGAAACAAAGAATGCAACGACGGAGAATTGAAAGCGGCGATTAGAAATTAAAAGAATGAAAAAGAAGAATGAATGAAAACAGGCAGGGTGTAGCTTGCTTCTTGCTGCTCTATCGCTACTTCCGCAGAAAGTGCTAAGACGAACTACATTCCTTGTTTCAGCCAGGTCGAACCTTCATCCGACGTAGGTATTCGCAAATATAACATTTTGAGCATTTGGAATACACACACAGACACACACACATATCTCTATATATACATATATATATTTGTGTATTTAGGCAGCAATCCTTCTTTCATGCACATTTCATTAAAAACGACTGACAAGGTGCTTTTATTTATTTTTTTATATAATTTCTCATGCGATCTAATAATGTTTTTCGTTTCAGATGATAAATTATATGAAAACTGTCCGAATGTTCTTTTTATCCGAGCGCTTTCGGCTATACATTTAGCCATTTTCAAGGATTATATTTTAACTGTTAGAATTAGAAATAGTTTGTTATATGTATGTTTTATGAACAGTTAAAATATAATGCTTGAAAATGGCTAAATGTATAGCCGAAAGCGCTCGGATAAAAACATTCGGACAGTTTTCATATAATTTATCATCTGAAAAGAAAAAACATTATTAGATCGCATGAGAAATTATATAAAAAACTAAATAAAAGCACTTGTCAGTCGTTTTTAATGAAATGTACATATATATATATATATATATATATATATATATATATATATATATATATACATACATACATACATATATACGTGTGTGCGTGTGTGTTTGTATGTGCATGTGCGCGCGCATGTAAGTGTGTGTGTGTGTGTATTCCAAATGCTCAAAAGTTTATATTTGCGAATACCCACGTCGGATAAAAAAAATTTCATTGATTTCCGCTGCTCTGTGAAACAGACTCCCAAGAGGATGTTTCCTCGGTCATTACAATCTTAACCTGTTCAAGTCTAGAGTTCTAGTTATCTTTCCCTCCTATCCGTATAAACTACCTTTTAACGTCACCCTCTACCTCGAGTGGTCCTCGTGCCTTATACAGAGTGAACATTACTCTAAAAAAGTTCAGGCAAAATGGTCGGCTCCGTGTATTGTTCTAGTAAGTACCTGGCACCTAATGATATCCTCTCCCTTTACAAGAGGGCAGATCAGACCGAATATGGAGTAATTGTTATATTTGGGTGAGAGCTACCTAGTCTTCACTTTTCAGCACAAAACCGCCTTCGATTTCTTGTGGATGACAAAATTATTTCCCGCCCTCCAACCTCTCTCTCTCTCTCTCTCTGTCTGTCTCTCTCTGTCTGGATGTGGTGAGCCTTTCATTGATTTCCGCTGTTCTGTGGAACAGATTACAAAGAGTATGCTTCCTCAATCATTACAATCTTAACCTGTTCAAGTCTTCTCAGGATTATCCTGATCCTGGGTGGTAGCACCTGTTACGATCCCAGCTATGGGCAAATAGGGAATCTCTCTACAAAAACCCTCTTTACAAAAATATGTCAATTCACACGGAATGTAATAAAGAAGTAAGAAACAAAGAAAAAAGAATAAAATAATGAACAAATGAAAGAAAGAGGAAAACACAGAAATAAAGAATAATGTAACGCATGAAAGAAAGAAAGAAAGAAAGAAGAAAATAACAAAAGAAAGAGAGAAAGAAAGAAGAAAATAATGAATGATCGAAAAAAAGAAAGAATGAAATAATGAACGAAAGAAAGAAAGAGGAAAAGAAAGAATAAAATAATGAGCGAAAGAAAGAAAGAATGAAATATTGAACGAAAGAAACAAAGAATAAAATAATGAGCCGAAGAAAGAAAGAATGAACGAAAGAACGAAAACGGAAAAGAAAGAATAAAATAATGAGCGAAAGAAAGAAAGAATCCAATAATGAACGAAAGAAAGAAAGAGGAAAGGAAATAATAAAATAATAAGCGAAAGAAAGAAAGAATGAAATAATGAACGAAAGAAAGAGGAAAAGAAAGAATAAAATAATGAGCCAAAGAAAGAAAGAAAGAAAGAAAGAAAGAAAGAAAGAATGAAATAATGAACTAAAGAAAGTGGAAAAGAAAGAATAAAATAATGAGCGAGAGAAAGAAAAAATGAAATAATGAACGAAAGAAAGAAAGAGGAAAAGAAAGAATAAAATAATGAGCGAAAGAAAGAAAGAAATAATGAACTAAAGAAAGAAAGGGGAAAAGAAAGAAAGAAATAAAAAACGAATCAAAGGTGAAAGATAACAAAAAAGAAAAATATTAACGAAAAGACAAAAAAACTAAAAGAATAACAAACGAAAAAAGAATGGAGAGAAGAAAGAAAAAGGCAATAATAAGATAGAAAGAATAAAGTTGTGAAATAGAAGGAAGAGAGAAGAAATAAAGAAAGAAAGAAAGAAAGAAAAACAAGAAAGAAGAAAAGGAAAATAAAGAGAAAAATAAAAAAAAGTACAAAAGATTGTGAAAGAAAGGTTTAAAGTAAAAATATAACGATAAACTGCATCCGGCAGCAAGAGAGGCTTAGAGAAAAGTCGAACCAACTCTTAATTGATACTCTTCTCAGGTTTATCCTGATCCCGGGTGGTAGCACCTGTTACGATCCCAGCTATGGGCAAATAGGGAACCTCTCTACAAAAACCCTCTTTACAAAAATACGTCAATGAAACCTGATCTACAAACTGATTTATTAAAAAGAATATATATTCTATTTATACGAATTTATCCTAAAAATCTTGTCGGCATTAAATAACACATTGAGGTTGATATGCCGTAAAACAAAATAAACTAAACCAATCTATCCCAAACATATTGTCGGCATTAAATAAGCCATTGAGGTTGCCTTAAACCAAAATAAATCAAACCAAACCTAAAGTCAAAATATAATTTTATTTAATCATTTCGCCCAAGCAAGGCGATAATTCCACTAAGAAGCAATGGATTGAAAGAGATTTTAAATACACATTTTATTTTTTATTTATATTATTCGTTTTTCTAATTTATTTTATTCATTCGTTTATTTATTTATTCTTACTTATTTTCTGGAATGAGATCTGTAGAATTTTTCAGCATATAAAATTTATATAAAATTCTTCGAAGCTAATGTTTAGGATTAAAAACTACTTTTCCTATTTATTTTAAGATTAATGATAGTAAGGATTTTAGACAAATGATACAGCCCAACTCAATAACATTATCATAAAATGAGGTCGCAAAAAAAATAAAATAAAAATAAAAATAATTTCATCTTCTGTTTGGTTTTGAGTTACACTAAAAAAAATGATGGGAGGACTGAAGTCCTCAGTCCAGCCAAAGTGCCATGGACGAAAAAAAGCTTAAAGTCGGAAAGAAAGAATTGAACGAACGCAAGAAATAAAATGAAAAAAACAGGTCGATGGCAATAATGACGGAATTCAAAGAAACAGACGAAATATCAAAGAATAACCGGTTGATGAAACGAGAGAGAAAAAGTAATAAAAAAGATAAATAAAAGTGAGAAAGAAGGAAAAAGAAAAGATAAAAGTCAAGATGCGTAGAAAGAAAGAAAGAAAGAAAGAAAGAAAGAAAGAAAGAAAGAAAGAAATCGGAAAAATGAAGGAACACGTAAAAAAATCGAGAATAAAAGTCTAGTATAATGAATGAATTATGAATTATGAATGGAAAGAAATCTAGCTATAAAAGTATGACGGAAATAGAGAATAAATTAAGGAGAAAGAAAGAAAGAAAGAAAGAAAGAAGGAAAGAAAGAAAGACGGACAGAAAGAAAGAAGGAAAGAAAGAAAAATAGAAAAATAATAAGGTAGGATATGATAAAGTAAATAAGAAAGAAAGAAAGAAAGAAAGAAAAAGAAAAACAATAAGGAAGGATAAGATGAAGAAAGAAACAAAGAAAGAAAATTAATAATTGGGACAATAAAGAAAACAGAAACAGGTCGAAGAAAGAAAGAAACAAAGAAAGAAAGAGAGATAAAAGAAAAAAAGAAGGATAAGATGTAGTAAATACGAAAGAAAGAAAGAAAGAAATGTAAAAATCAAGGTGAAAAAGAGGAAGAATGTAGAAATAAAGAAAGAAGGAGAATTGAGTAAATGAAAAAAGCGACTAAAAAGAAAACAGAAACCATCAAGTGTGAAACAAAGAAAACCATTAGAAAGAAAGAAACGAATGGAAAAAAGAAAGAAAGAATTGTAACTGAAAAGAAAAAAAGGAATGAAAGAAAGAAAGAAAGAAAGAAAGAAAAAAGAAAGAAAAAGTCGAAATGTTAGCAAGATTATTGGCCAGAAAACCGAAATATTTTGTATTAATCGATTCGTTGGATTATCGCATAAAACAAGAAAAGAAAAAGAGGACGAATGGAAAAGAAAAAAGAAAGAGAGAGAGAGAGAGAAAGAAACAAAGTGGTAGACAGGAGAAGGAAGCACGGAAAGAGAGACGTAGGACACGCAAGAATATAGAAGTACAGACGGAGAAAGAGGGGGGGGAGATGGATAGCATGAGACATGGAAGGGCAATAAGAGAAGTGAGAGGTGGAAGAAAAAGAGAGAAACAATGGAGAAGGATAGAGAGAAGGACAACAGGATAGAGAGAGAGAGAGAGAGAGAGAGAGAGAGAGATGGAAATAGGACAACGAGAAAGATAAGAACAGATCGAAAGAGAGAGGTGAGAGTAAGACGCACAGAAAGATGGAGATGGGCAGTAAAAGGCAGGGGAGCAGAGAGAGAGAGAGGGAATAAGAGATAAGAGAGGATGCAGAGTTAATGTTTCCTTATAAGGAAGCGGCTAATATTACGATTATCATAGGAGAAGAGGAGAACATATACTACATTTTGATCCCAAAGCGATGATCACGTTAAGAAAATTGTAACAAGTGTCAGATTGGCTGCTTGGTCAATGAATGCAGAATGTTTCCTTGTAAGGAAGCGGCTAATGTTACAAATACTTTTAGAAAAGAGAACAATTACTACACTTTGACATCATCCCGAAGGCCAGTGAGTGAAGAAAAACGTACCTCGAGTAGCACTGGTTGTTAGGTCAATGAATGCCAACCGTTTCCTTATAAGGAACGGCAAATATAACCATTTCCTTTAGAAAAGAGGAGAACAGATACTACACTTTGACTCCATTCTGAAAGTCAGTGAGTGAAGAAAAGCGTTACTCGAGTCAATGGATGCCAACCGTTTCCTTATAAGGAAACGGCAAATATAACCATTTCCTTTAGAAAAGAGGAGAACAGATACTACACTTTGACTCCATTCTGAAAGTTAGTGAGTGAATAAAAGCGTTACTCGAGTCAATGAATGCCAAATGTTTCCTTATAAGGAAACGGCTAATATAACCATTACCAGTAAAACTGTAATTCTCTACGTGTGGTTTGCTGAAGATTAAATTGGTTCTAAAAGACAGGGAATTAAGAAGCTGCAATCTGAGAGGGAAATTTCATAAAATGGGTTTTACGTTTCGGCAGAGACGAAGCCGTGCGCGTTTGAAATGACCCTGCCTCAGCAGAAATGACAGGTGTACAACTGTAATGATGTCGGTTATTTATAGGTGCGAATGCAAATGTTCGAACACACAAGTTCTCTCTATCTCACTTCACACACACACACACACACACACACACACACACACACACACACACACACACACACACATATATATATATTTTTATATATATACACTCATATACACACATACATACACACATACACACACATACACACACACACACACATATATATATATATATATATATATATATATATATATATATATATGGAGCATAATTTCATTTAATTATGTTTTACTGAATAATATAGACATATTGACTTTTCTTATTTTTATATTGATCCTTTCAAGTTGTCTAATTAGTTTAGATGAAATTCAGCAAGGAAGGCGCCGTAATTTTTTTAACCCAAGTACTTTCGACGTTTTACAGAAATTACAAAAACAAACATGACTGCGATAAACTGAAAGACACACGTGAACGTGTTCGTGTGGTTATGCTAATTTAAAAAAATATATCTACGTTCTGTTGTCATAGTAATTTTTATCCCCTGTTGTCATGGAATTTTCACAAAACAAGTGTTTCAATAAATGGGAGCTGATGGGAATTGATAGAAATGTAAAATGGCTTTAGTATATAAACGTTATATGCATTTTATATATTCGTAATACATTTTGTTGCTTGCTGGTTGGTTGATTTTAATATAGAGTGTCTCGAGAGGTTGAAGTTTTTGTTTATTTTCGTGGGGTGTAAATTATTGGTGTTGTGGACAAGTATTTTTATGCTTTGTGAAGGTGGAGAGGAATGTGTTTTTACATAGTGTGCAATAGAAATTGTATCCGACAAATGAAGTATAAGACTTCTCCATATATATATATATAAATATATGAAAAATTTCTCAGTTAATCTGAAGAAAAAGACAAAATGTATAAATGTAAAAAACAATAGGAAAACTATTATTAGCCGACGCGTTTCGACCAATGTGGACTTTTTCAAGGCAAAAACCAAAAGAATTTATTGAAAACAAAGTAACTATTAACAAAAAACGAAATGTCCTTAGCAACTATGAATACAATAGCGTTTTCTAAATTATTCTAGTTGCTAAGGACATTTCGTTTGTTGTTAATAGTTACTTTGTTTTCAATAAATTCCTTTGGTTTTTGCCTTGAAAAAGTCCACATTGGACGAAACGCGTCGGCTAATAATACAGTTTTTTTATTGTTTTTTTACCTATACACACACACACACACACAAACACACACACACACACACACACACATACATATATATATATATATATATATATATATATATATATATATATATATATATATATATATATAAACATACACTACGCAGAAGAGATTACGGGCCAGTGGAGTTAAAGTACCAATGCTGTCAAAGATGTTGACATTCTGAGCAATTCTAATTATTCTAAAAATGAAATTAGATTGATAATGAAGAGACTGAGATAGATAGATAGATAGATAGATAGATAGAGAGAGAGAGAAAGAGAGAGAGAGACAAAGAGAGAGAGAAAGAGAGAGAGAAAAAGAGAGAGAGAGAAAGAATGGCATAAAGAAAGAAAGAATAGAGAAATTGAATATAAAGATGAACGGCGGAGACTGAGATAGATAGATAGATAGATAGATAGATAGATAGATATGAACAGATTTATAACTTGTGGATCTTACAGCTACATGTTTGATCTTTAAAAATTTAATCGCAATATCAATCGTTAACTGCTCACGTTTTCATTTTCGTTCTTATATTGTTATTTCTCCTTAACTGTTTTTTTCTCATATTCTCTAACACTCAGTAACCTCTTGCGTCTTAGTGGCTTTATTGCCTTGCTTGGGCTGAAATCATTAAAATTCACGCACATACACACATATGTATATCATAAAGAAGCAATTTATACAAAGTATTGAATAGCAACGTTAATGTGAATAATGGCGAAATCACTTCGTTAACAAAACTTAATGAGACATTAAATTACTATCAGTTCCTTGAATAATATGATCCTTCTATTCGAATTGTTGTCAGATGGAGGAATAATATATATATATATATATGTATATATATATATATATATATATATATATATATACACATACATATATATTATAATAGATTATAATAAAAAAAAACATTTTACATCCTTACCCAAAAGCTTTCAATTTTCAATACTATGATTGTACTTAGTCAGGCGATGGTAGATAACTTGCGATAAGAAAGTATTTTATCACAAGTTATACGCCATCGCCTGACGATGTACAATCATAGTATTAAAACACGTAAGATTTGGGTAGCGATGTAAACTGTTTTTATTATAATCTATTATAATAAAATATAATAATAATATTTTGTTCTACGTTGTATTGAGCAATTTTTTTACAAAAAAGTAAATGCTACGAACTGTGGATTTTTACTCTGTCTGTTCTTTCTCTTATTTGTATACATACATACATACATACATACATACATATATATATATATATATATATATATATATATATATATATATATATATATATATATATATTCTACCTGATTTCCTTTCAAAGAATTTACCAATTACCAATTTCGGAATTTCAAGCTTGTTTCTTTCTTTTTTTAATTTTTATTTTAGGATTTCTCCCTCTTCTTTGCAATCTATGTCGAATTCGATTTGTTCTGAGCGAATGCAGACAGCATTTTACTTAAAATATGAGAGAGATTAAATCTGAAAAGAAAAAAAGAAAAAGAAACAGTATTTTTAGATATTTAAGCAAAAATAAACCATTGAATATTTGGAATCAGTCTGAGAACAATAAAGCATGGAGCCATGTCTGCGTATTATGTGCCCTTTCTCCCAATTGGAAACAAAACAAAGGAAATCATAGAAACGAAAACTCGACTCACCCCCCACAACCCAACTTGCTTTCTCGCTTTGTTTATATTCAGCCCATTAAACAAATCCATAGACAATAAGAAAAATGCACATCTTTACAACATCTTTATTCATGAATTCCCAGATGTAGATTTCCCAGATGTAGTTCTCTTTGTATCACATTTTAGCAACGAAAGCTGACTTGTGTTAGTTTTGTATAAACAATATATCTCTATATAAATGCGTTCAATTCTTTTTAATTTAATAAATCTATATTGGACAATTATTATTATTATTATATTTTTATTATAATAAATTCCAATAAAAAAAACATTTTACATCGCTACACAAAAACATTCATGTTTCAGTAATAAGATGGTACTTTTTCAGGCGATAGTTGATAACTTAAATTTCCCTAATAAATCATTTTTATCACAAGCTATCTACTCTCCAGCCAGTGATTCCGTAGCTGGTTAGCTTGTGCAGTAATGCTTTTTTTTTATAAGCATTCGAAACCCATGTAATGCGGGAAGCCACTAGCACGCAAAGGGTTACATAGTTGGCGCGAAAACAAAGATGAGTGATAGAGGAAAGGATGAAGAGACGGCTAGGGGATAGATCAGGGCATCTGGAGACGTCGATTGACATTACATTTGAATAGGTGGAGATTATAGCTATCAGGAAAACAATAAATGGGGAGGGAGTTCCACAGGCGAGAAGTGCAAGACATGAAGCTATTGGAGTAGAAGAGACGGCTATATTTAACAGTTTCGACAATGAAAGTTGTGCCACACCTAAATTTCGTTCCCTATTGGATTTGGATTTGATTACAATTCATATATATATATATATATATATATATATATATATATATATATATATATATATATATATATATGTATATATATATATATATATATATATATATATATATATATATATATATGTATATATATATATATATAATCTACGCACAGAATGTTTCGCTGTACCACAGCTCATCAGTGTGTGGCTAGGCATCCGATCGCTTCAAGCCGGGACGAAACCCAACCGATTTGTTATCCAAATGAAAGAAAGTACAGATGTAGTAAAAATCCACAGTTTGTAGATTTTATTTTTTAAAAATGCTCAATACAAAGTAGACCAAACTATTATTATTAAAATATTTTTATTATAATAAATTACAATAAAAACAGATTACTATATAAAATATATTGTAGAACGGGTATATTGACCTTGACTTGTATAAAAATACGTATGCTGTCGAAACACTGAATGATTTTAAAATCCTAATTCGGCACATAGCAAAAGGTTGCTGACCCTTGCCCCATATAGTCTGAAATAGAATAGTAGGTTTGAATAAAGTGTACCCGGGAATGTGGTTTACATATTATTGTATATATTACTATATATATATATATTATATAATGAAATGGACAAAGTCCGACAATTATTTAAAGACATTTTTATGTTTAACATTCTTTTTATAGATACACGTATTTAAGTAAACGCTTGTATCTATAAAAAGAATGTTAAACATAAAAATGTCTTTAAATAATTGTCGGACTTTGTTCATTTCATAATGTGTGACGTCATTTGTTTACATTTGATACGCCATGAGCAGTTATGAATGTACGTGAGAGATTCATAGAAGATTGAAGTTTATAAGCAGTAAATTCGACCTTGCCAACCGAACGATCCTTTGCGGCCGAGAGATAAGGCACGTCAGTTTATATGACGGTTCCGTATAAGATACAGTTTCGAATCCTGTCGGAGGATAAATATTTTCTATGAAAATTTCTCGGATTTTCAGGCCGGTAAATATTATTTAATACTGTTTATTATAAACAGAGCATTTACTTAAATACTTGTATCTATAAAAAGAATGTTAAACATAAAAATGTCTTTAAATAAAATATAATGTGGAACAGGTATATTGACCTTGACTTGTATAAAAATACGTATGCTGTTGGCACACTGAATAATTTTAAAACCCTAAGTCAGCAAAAGTTTGCCGACACTCGCTCTATATAAATGCATTCAATGCTTTTTTATTTAATACATTTATATTGGACAATTCAAAAATACATTGGACAACTTCGAAAGACAGCAGCCATCTCTCAAAAATGTAATTACATTGTACTCGTGAAAGATGAAAACGCTCGTGATGTACAGCATTTTCTAGTTTGTCCTCAATAATTTCTGAATATTAAAGCATTTATTCTTACGGCAACTCAAACAATTTCTTATTTTGTGTCTTTTTATGTGTGAACAAGATTTTTTGGGCGGGTGGGGACTTAGTGTGTGTGCAGAAATTGTCCAAAATCAATGTGCTTTCAGAGAACTTTCGTCTAATAGATTTTCATCAAAGATTTTGATTATGTTATTGTAAATGGTGTATATGTTACTGAAAGGTTGGCACAAACACACACACACACACACACACACACACACACATATATATATATATATATATATATATATATATATAAACAATACAAACCAATCAGGAAATTACAAATGTAACAAACCTCGTTGCTTAGTTTGCAAACACTTAATAATCGATACTGTATTTTCTGTACCCAACACCAATATCAAGATACACCCACCTCGCCTCACCTGTGATAGCCATAATATAATCTACTATTTATTCTGCACAATATGTCTCAATAGTGGATATATTGTTGAATCTGGAACTAATGTTAGATTTCGCTTCAACAATCATAAAAAAAACCATACGTAAAAACAATCCTTATTCGCCCATAGCTAAACACTTTAATCAATCAGGACATTCATTAGACAACTGTAAACGTTTATTGATAGATTCTGATTTCAGTTCCACATACACACGCAGAAAATAAAGAAAAATACTGGATTTTAAAATTAGACACATACAAACTAGGGTTAAATAAAGACTTGGGTATTTTAAATCTTTATTTCAATACTTAAACATTTTTTTAGATATAGTTAAAAAAATTTTTACACAATATCTAAAAATATTATTACACTTAGATTTACGTTAAAAATATTCGAACACAGTTGCATTCCATATCACGTGACGTCCGCGTCTCGCGACGGACGCTACTTGTAAACAAATCACTAAAACCAGTTATTTCTGAAGAAAGATCAAGGTCGATCTGAAATATCAAATTACATATATACATAAAAAATATAAATAAATACTTTCATAAAAAAAAATTATTATTTTTTTTAATTTACAACTTTTTAATTGTTTTATATATATATATATATATATATATATATATATATATATATATATATATATATATATATATAAACATGAAAACAATAAACATGAAAACAATAAACAAAAACTAAAAATTCCTGAAGCTATATACATAAAACAGTTGAAACCTAACCTGAACAAAATAAACTATCAAATCTCCACAAATATTCTTAAATGCCTATAATTGGTAACAGAAGCCATTGGTTTATACCAACGGCTTCCCATAATTAATACTTCTCGTTTTCACTCTCGCGTGGTCATGTGTGAAGTCATGAGCTGCGCTACGATTTTCGCTTCCAGCGTCTTATATGCAAGAGTTTGTCGTTGCTTGGAAGTCTTCCATGTAAACAGAAACAGACTATCATCAATGTTTTGTCCGTGTATTGCTTAATATATTGTAATGTAATTGTCATCGTTGATAATGGCTTATGTAAGCCGAAAGCTTAGATAGGATTAAAAAATATCTATCAATATTGAGATTTTCTTTCTTCGTTCAATGATAATGTTATTAAGCTTATCAGACGATATGAAAAGAATTTACATAAAATAAATAGACAACACTTGTCTATATTATTTAATGAAACATGCATACATATATATATATATATATATATCTATATATATATATATATATATATATATATATATATATATATATATATATATATATATATATGCAGGTATGCAGAAAAATAGGAAAGAACACGTTAGGTAAATAATCAGGAGTTCTTTAGTATTTTTATTTTTATTTTTAAAAAGACAGTGCTCCATACAGAAGTAGAGCTTATATTATAATATTTTGTTTTTAAAAATATGATTCCTTCGCTACATAAGAGTTCTCATGTTTCAAAAACCCTCAATATAATTATTGAAATTAAGTTGAATAAAGGTATCGAATTCCGTTTCATCCTCAAGCAAAAATTTAGGAATAAGCTATCTTGTGGTTTGCGCGTGTTTATAAGTTTGGTCTCTTGCAACATTAATTACTATGGAAAAGGCTTGGGGCGGCCATATTGGTTAGGTGGTCGAAGAGTTAATTCTTATCTACGGACCGATCACCTTCGGAAAGTTTATGTTAGGTTATTGTGGGGTCTCAATTACAAATCTGATGGTGGCGGTCTCTGTCTAGTTAGTTTAAAGTGAAAGATATTTTATGGCGCGGCGACAGATCGTTAAGTGTCGAGAGGATTCTGTTTTATTATCTATCTATTAATCTCTTTATTTATTTGTTTATTCAAATGGCTATTTCTTATACAAACGCGTTGTACTGGACTACAATTTGTTTTTTTTGACGACTTCACAAAGGGTTTTTCTATTTAATGATTGGGCTAAGTTTTTAAAACTTTTATTAAACTATGGAATTTATTTGTTTTTCTATTTTTATGTTAATTATTTAATGCGAAAATTTGTTGATGTCGGCAAAAAACCGTTAACTCCTGTCTGTGATTTAATAACTTTTCATTATTTAGAAACTTTACACATCATTAAACAGTATTCAATACACGGATGAATAGTGGATTTACAAATGTGCAAGATGGAACATCAGCAATTAAGAGGTGGTTACACGCTCCTCAAAACTTCTTGATCGGAGGTCTTGCTGTTGGATGTAGTTTATCGTCTTACCCAAGACATATCATGGACCGAGCGTGTGAGCAACGATGAGGTTTTGGAGAGGATGCAAAGAAGGAGGAAGCTTATACTTAACATCAGTAAGCTGAAAATTCTGGGACGCATAAGTAGAAAAGAGGGCTTGGAGAATCTGATACTCACAGGTGGAATAGAGGGAAAGAGAATCAATGCGTGTACATACCTAGCGGGCTTAAGCAAGTGGATGACAGGACAGGTACTGGGAGAAGTAGAAAGGGACAAAACTTATTGAGAGCTACAATGGATAGGAGGAAGTGGAGAGCTATGATCGCCTACGTCCTGAAGTGGCACGGCCCATAAAAAAGAAAGTTTTCTTTTGGTTGTTCTCGTTTGCTAATGTGACGAACATATCTCTTAATATCCTCTGTTGTCTCCATTGGAGGAGAGCAGTGATGAAAGCGCACGAACGAAGCAAAAAACCGCTACGAATCGCTGCGATCCGACTACGTGCCGTTGATTCATTGGACGTACAATCTTTTCCTTTCTTTTGAAGGTGGACATCACTGGTTTTAATCCGTCTCCAGACGATAGCTCGACAGACATCGAGTTGGATCTGGTCAAGATTCCAAATAAGCAAATTTAATTAAAACCATGCTCGCAACACAATGCTACTTCTGACATAAAACATCTCTGTCTACCTTCCATTATACGTTATCGGTAACGGTCACTACGAGTGCATTACGCTTTGTTTAGCCATCAAAGGCAAACGCTTTTAACGAACATAACGTTCGAAAATGTGACTTGCAGTTACATAAAAAAAAAATAATCGCAGTGACCGATACGTCTACAAACAAAAAACAATACCCTGTCAGGTGGCAAAAATAGCTGGTGGCGCCAGTACTGTATTAGCCACCGAAACTGTGTTACCTCCCTTGTTTGGCGGCTGATAAAGGCAGAGTATCGCACATGCTTTCACACGTGGTATGTAGAAAAAGCAATATCTGTCTATAGATATATACACACACACCCAAGTGATAGAAGTTAGGAGGATTTGAGATAATTATAATTAAGTAATTCATCGAGTCTAGAAGAAACCTCAAAAGAATTCAGAAAGCACTGGACGGCCGTTTCATCCTATATTTGGGACTCCATCAGAAGTGCGCATCCATTACTGAAACTTGAAACCCGCACAGTTACGCTATCAGGCAAAGGTCATGCCAAGTGTTCCAACGAGCCTCGGCGACGAAGAGGTAGCGAATCAGACTCGATATAGCGCCGCTCGATCATATATTCCGTGGTGGAACTCATCCGAGTTTCTCTTTACCCATAGTACTGTGCCCCCACGAGCTGCGATTACTAAGTAATTCATCGAGCCTAGAAGAAACCTCAAAAGAATACAGAAAGCACTGGACGGTCGTTTCGTTCTCTATTTGGGACTCATCAGCAATGCGCATCCACTACACTCGATGAATTACTTTTATATATATATATATATATATATATATATATATATATATATATATATATATAAGCAAATTTTTATATATATATATATATATATATATATATATATATATATATAAATATATATATTCAGACATGTATTGTTAAATGTAACAGATAACGAATGTCTATTATGTTTTATCAGGAGCCATTCCAAGCTTCGTATATTCGCTTTAATTTCAAGAGAAATATCCCATTCTGAATTTCCATTTTTATTTAGTTCAATGTATTTGCTTGTTAACGCTGATAATATACAACTCTTGACAATTAGGAGTCATTCAGGAGCTAGTGGTATTGTAATTTTGATGTTGCTTTCTCCTCAGTTCCATAGTTTTATTCCAAACTCCTTCATAATCACCATTAAACTCATCCAACTCTTTTCGAATCCTCAGATTGACAGCCAAACACTCCGAAATGTCCGTATTGGAGCTTCCGGTGCGAATGCCAAGCATTACAGCATACCGTTTCCAAGATTCAGTCGAAGTGAATTGCATCATGGTGCACTTTTTTTTTCACAGACGGTGCCCAACCGATTCTACTAAACTGTCCAGTCAACAAAAAAAAATCTGACCACGCGCATGCGCGAAATTGAGAACAGAAAATGGCGACACATTTATCCCTTGCACCATATATATATATATATATATATATATATATATATATATATATATATATATATATATTTCTATCACTTCCTCTTTTAATAATTCTAACTTTTTCTCTTACTCTCTCTGCTTCTCGCTGTTTGTGACACTTTCCTTCCTTAAAAATCCTTCCTTTTTCTCTCATTCTTTCTATTACATCCTCTTTTAAAAAGTCTATCATTTTTCTCCTATCCCCCTCTCTCAACGTTTCTTACATTCTCTTTCTTTAAAATTCTATCATTCCCCCCTCTCTCTTCCACTCCTTTCTCTTCCTCCCTCTCATTGTTTCTGTCGTGTCCTCTTTTAATAATTCTATCGTTTTCACTTCCTCTCTCTCTCTCTCTCTCGCTGTTTCTGCCACTTTCCTCCTTGCGAAATCCTTTCTTTTTCTCTCACTGTTTCTATTACACCCTATTTTAAAGAGTCTATCATTTTTCTCTCTTATTCCCCCTCTCTCAGTGCTTCTTACATTCTCTTTAAAATTCTATCATTCCCTTTCTCTTTCCCTTTCTCTCCCTCATTGTTTCTGTCGCCTCCTCTTTTAATATTTCTTTCGTTTTCACTTCCCCCTTCTCTCTCTCTCTCTCTATCTCTCTTTTACTCGCTGTTTCTGCCACTTTCCTCCCTGAGAAAGCCTTTTTTTTTCTCTCACTGTTTCTATTATACCCTATTTTAAAGAGTCTATCATTTTTCTTTCTTATCCCTCCTCTCTCAGCGTTTCTCACATTCTCTTTCTTTAAAATTCTATAATTCCCCCTCTCTCTCTTCCCCTCTCTCTTTCTCTCTCTCTCTCTCGTCGTTTCTCTCGCGTCCTCTTTTAGATTTTTCTATGGCCATTTCTATCTATCTCTCTTCAATTCCTCTCCTGGGTTTATCCGAATGACATACATACGCGTCAGGTGGACTGCAAGGTGATGTCGATTAACCTGTTTCCTCTTTTGAGGATATTACCCTCTATTCTCTGCCTTCATTCCGGTCATTAAATTCACTGGTGACGTAAAGTGGAACTTTTTTTTTTTTTTTTTTCAGATCCACCTACAACGAGGTTAACGAGGCTTACCAACCAACAGTTTGTCAGTATTAGAGACCGCTAAAGTCGGAAATGGAAGTTTTACTACGAAGAAAATGTCAAAAGGTAACATATAAATGATGTTTTAAACGCATGGATGAATTTATATGCATAAATATAAGCTAGTCAGGCACAAGGTGGATTTTTTTCTGTTAATTCACCCCAAAATATTAATTCACCCCAAAATATAAAGAATGTATATTTACTAAAATACACTCTAAATGATCCCAGAACGAGGCACTTCCACTGCACTCCGGGTTGACTTTTGCGATCATCCAAATGTGGGCGACTCGGATGCGCTATTTCTAAGTATGGGATCTAAGTTCGCTCTCAGACGATAATCAAGTCAAAAATATATATTTTTTTTTAAATTGTAAAATATTCCTTGTAAGAACTTCGAATATCACCCGCACTTATGAAATATGAAGTACCCGCTGATTTTTCGTAATTTTTCATTCTCAGGGTTGGAGTTTTTGCGAGGCAAGCTAAACAAATTGTGATTTAAAATTTATAATTTCAAAAGTGTGTCAAAAATTTAATAAAAAACAAAACAAACTTTGATTTAAAATTTACAATTTCTTAGAGTGAATTAATATTTCCGATAAGTAATTTTACATTATTTGGGGTGAGAGGCAAAGACAATTGGAAATATATATATATATATAAATATATATATATAAATATATATATATATCTTTATATATATATATATATATGTATTTATATCTATACATATTTTTATATATATATATATTTATATATATATATTTATACATATATATATATATTTATATATATATATATATTTATATATATATATATATTTATATACATATATATATTTATATATACATATATATAAATATATGTATATATACATATATATATAAATATATGTATATATATATATATATAAATATATATATATATAAATATATATAAATATATATATATAAATATATATAAATATATATATATATATATATATATATATATATATATATATATATAAATATAAATATATGTATATATATATATATAGAGAGAGAGAGAGATAGAGAGAGATTTAGTTGGATTGATATGAGTTTGTGACCCTATGTTTCACACTTTTGCGATCGTCAGACAAAACTAGTTTGTTTTATCTGACGATCACAAAAGCGTGAAACCCAGGGTCACAAACTCACATCAATCCAACTAAATATGTTATCTCTTTCACTGATATTGAGCGCTTTCCAATAAGTACCGCACATATATAATATATAAATAATATATATAATAAAATTGCATGTATATATTTAAATAAATATATATATATACACATTTCGCACACACAGACACACAGACACACACACAGACACAGACACACACACACACACACATATATATATATATATATATATATATATATATATATATATATATATATATATATATATATCCATATCAATGATTTTAATTGGGCAGATATCAATGAAGATTGAGAAGACCAGTATCTTATACAACTTGTTCCCTGTCCCATCTCCGGTCATCTTTATCGTAGTTTCTATTTTCAATAGAACAAAATTATACTGACTCTTGTGTCTTGAATAAAAGTAGGTGTTGAACTAAGTGGAGGGGTTCCGGAAACAAAATGCACAGTTAATGACATCAAATGACATGACTGACATGAGTGAACATAATTCCTTCTCGGTTTAACGTTGTTATTTGTCATCTCTGCTCCATTTACTCAAGATCATTCTTCTTCTTCTATGTGCCGTGTCTCTTCAGGACAATGGCGATCACGACTCTCCACAACTTCCTGTTCGTCGTAGTTCTTAATAAATCTTGTATTTTTGTTATATCTCCTAAACCCTGTTCCACGATCCATTTACTCAAACTCATTTTTCTTCTATGTGTCGTATCTCTTCAGGACAATAGCGATCATGACTCTCCCCAACTTCCTGTACATCGTAGTTCTTAATAAATTTTGTGTTTTTATTATTTCTCCTAATGCTTGTTCCGCTATCTATTTAGTAAGTATGTTATGCTTTGATTGCCCCTGTCTCTCTTGAGTATCAATCTTTCCAAGCCTTCTTTCCTCGTTATATGCCCAAGACATTTCAACTGTCTCTGTTAAGTATGTTTCCTTTCTGTTCCCATTTTCTCTAAAACTTCGTCGATGCTCATATATTCAGTCCATGGTAGCCTAACCATCCTTCTATAGAATCACGTTTCTGTTGCTTCAAGCCTCTTCTTCATCTGTGAGGATATTGTCCAGCATTCACTGCCCTATAGGAGAACAGATATCACACAACAGTTCAGTACTCTTTTCTTTATTTCTAACGAAGTTTTTTTCTATTTCTTAATACACTGCTTAGCTTCTAAAATGCATCTTTGTCCATCCCAATGCGCTTTCGGATTTCAGTGTCGTACTTTCTGTCCTCTGTTAAAACAATTCCCAATTTTTAAATTTTTGTACTTGTCATTTTGAAATCTCCGATTTGTAATTTTGCGTTTTGGGCTCAATCTTATGCGCCCTGTCTTCTTGCAGTTGATGTTTAATCCTTTCTTCTCGCTTTCCTTCATTACTTTCTGTGGGAGTTTTTGTAGTTTTCTTTTCGTGTCTGCTATTCAACACTGTGTCAATTGAATATCTGTTGTTGTTATTATTCAATAATTGCATATCTGTTATTATTATTCAATAATGAATCCTGGTAGAACTTCTAATTCTATCAGAATCACCTCACTGTATAGGTTGAATAAGTCCGGTAAGAAGACACATCCTTGTCTTACACCCCTTTCTATTTTTGTATATCTGTTGAACTCATTTTATATCCGTATAAAACCGGTTTGCCGCCAGTATAGATTCTTGATTATTCTAATATCCTTCCATATCCGTAAAGGTTATGTACTGGACATTATTATCAGACAAAGATGGCGCCAGAAATGCTACCCATCAAACGTATATGAAAGTATTACAGATGTATGAACTATCCATATTGCATTGAAAATAAATAGGAATAAAAATAAAATAATAATAATTATAATGAGAATTATAAATAAAATAAAATAATAAAAAATAATAATAAAATAATAAATAGTAAATAATAATGATAAATAATAAATAATAATATAAATGATAATAATAAATATAATAATTAATAATAATAATATAAATAATAAACAATAAAATAATAAAGATGAAATAAAAACAAAATAAAACAATAACATAAACACTTTGTATAAAATAAATTAAATAAAAAGTAAAAATAATATAAATACTTCCAGCATGCAGCAAAAACTGTTTCTACCGGAAATACGAAAATCCCGCTAAAAGACGTCGAATTCAATCTCTTCACCACGAACCTTGGTACGGGCAACACGTGTCCGATTCTCTGTGATATGGCTTGTAATACTACAAAGTAATTTTTTCCCTCTTAACACCTCTACCATAAAACCACTGCAACCTAAAATAAACGCACCAATAGACACAAAAATATAAATAAATAAAAATATAAATAAATATAAAAATAAATTGTAGAAATTAACATACAATTTACCATGCTTTTCCTGTTATTTGTGTACGTTTTATTTCCTGTCAAGTATGCTTTTATCTCTTTGAATAAAAGCCTAATTTCTCAGCTATGATTTGAGTGAATCCCGCACAACATTTTGGTGACACCCGACGTGCATGAGAAAAACAACCTATTTATACACAGCATACAACCAGGGCCGGTGCAAAGGTCTTGTGCCCCTCTCTGCAAATCTAGCTTGAAATTAAAAATTAAACTAAAATAAAAGCTTCAAGAAAGTTTTACATTTAGGTATCGCGAATCTGTGGAGGTACCTACCTCAATGTCAATTTGACTTGGATAGTTTAGCTCAAAAATACATTTATTATGTACTCAATTTTTCATACTTAAATTTTAAAGATCTGACTTGACAGAGGCAGTCACGATACTACAGGGTACCCAATAAAAATTTGGTAGATTTATTATCACTGTTTTATCTTTTATGAATAACTAGGCTTGAATAAGCTTGAATAAATTTCTTGAATATTCATGACCTTGTATAATTATTCTACTCTCGCGTAAGTATTTGTGGAGTTAACTCCACTTACTTACTTTCCTGAAACCGCTACTAGGGGGCGCTCTCCGGTCTATAAATACTCTGCGATATTTTTCTCTCTCTCTTTTTACTTTTTCCGCTTACACGCCATGTAAGTCTCCCGTGGAAATCGCGTTTCCCATTGGTAAACGCAGGGACACACTAACGCATGCCTATACACACACGTACGTAGGCACTGTAACTTACTTCACATACTTTGAACTTTAAATATTTTCATATTCTTTTTTTTACACACCTGTCACTTTTCTTGTTTCTTTGTCACTTGTATATCTTTCTTGTTTCTTTGTGTATATATAGTGGTTCTTGTTATTTCTTGGTATTTTATCATGGTGGACACGCATGCAAATCCTCCATTTTGTTGTGGGTACTCAAAGAGACACGCATGTTTTTGCTAATTCAAACACACGACGTCCTCTAACGCTCGCAACATACTTAACTCTGATTGTTGCTTTTATGATTAATTAATTGCTGCTTGATCTCGTAACACATCATTCAAATGTTACTTGCAGACAACTTCTGTCTTTCGTTCTGCACCTTCCCGTACGGCTAAACAACTCACAGATTTTCAGCATCAAGTTATCTTACTTTTCAAAGAAGAACATCCGACGTGGGGTTGACTAAATGTGTAGAAATTCTTCCTGAATTTTTCAGTCACATCAATCGTCACCAGTTTTCAACGGTTGTCTCACGTCTTTCTGAATTTACCGATTCTTTACTGACCATCCTGTGCTACAACTTAGATATACTATAGAAAAATACCAATTTCTTTACGATTTCGAGTTTATAAAATTTATGTTTGATGATAACAACATTGTCTATATTGGTGATAACATTTTCTGTATTATAAAAATGTATTCTTAGTATTTTAAAAATGATAGCTTGGTAGAAATGTATTTTCGTCTACATTGATTTTTAAATACACATTTTTTTTTTTAGAGAAGTATATTTTTATGAAGGTCAGACGGTTGGTGTAAATTTTGTACATTTTTATGACCTTTTCGGCTCAGCGTTTGAAACCCGGCAAATTTTCAAAGGATCCATTTCCAGTTTATGGAAAATTATTTTTTCGTATGTTCTGACCACGGAAAGGCTTGGTCTAAGTCTCTAGTAACCACCTGAATGGGGCGACCTTGTGAATCTCATTTTCTCTCTTATGAAGTCAAAGAGACAAGGAATGTCAGAGAAGGCACCATCCAGTTACCAGCCAGCCGCGGAGAGACCAAAGGTTCAAGGGAAAATTCTCCTGTAGTTGGACAGCCAAGAACAAAAATATTTCTAGAACATTTTCCCAAATACGAACTGTGTGAACTTAAAAGTGAGGCTCGTGGCTCCTTTCGCCTTTTTCTCAAATACTGTTGAGCCTTTGTTATTGAACCTTTTCTCGTAATTGTGTAAGTGCACGTGCTTTTCCTTTCACAATTTTACGAAGTGGTTCTCTTATTATGTAATTTTGCGCCTATCAAGTTTTACTATTCCGACTAGATTACGTTTTTGTGTCTGGCACAAGAAGTGAGATCTGGTAGAGTATCATTTTTTTTTATAATATGGCGAGCAAATTGTTGATATAAATTGTATGTAAATGTATGTCTTTGTTATTATTTATGAAGGAATATAATGTCTGGATTCATATTTCAGTGGCTTCGGTGGTCATTTGATATTTCTCCCCCCCCCTCCGTTGAATTAAGTGTTTTCAAAGGTACCTTCGCTTTTGTATATACATACCATCAATGACGTTGAAATGTGAAGTAAAGAATTGAGGAACCGGAGAGCCGAGTTGGAATTCCAGTCGAATCCATTACATTCACTTACGTGCTAATACCCTTGGGAAAGGTATGAATTCTCTTATTCTACTACCCCCCCCACCGACCCAGCTATAGACCGGGCTCTATAGCCTTGGATGGCAACTGGTCTTCCGCAGAAAGAAATGGTGTATAACACAAGGCACATAACTGACTGATTATATCTCCTCCCGCCTCCGTTGAATTAACTGTTTTCAAAGGTACCTTCGCTTTAGTATATACTTACCATCAATGGCGTTGAAATGTGAAGTAAAGAAAGCCACACTTGGCGCCTTCGATAGGCACTGACATTTATTCTATTTTATTCAAAACTTAAACGTCGAATAAAAAGGCTTGACCACTTGACCTCTCTTACTGTCATTTAATCACCTTATTAAAGGGCAACCAGAGAGGTCAAGTGGTCACGTTTCTCTGTTTCTAAAATTCTTCCGTTGCTCCAATGTAATTACTTCCAAAGAAACGTGATAAGGTTTAAAATGAATATTTAAAAAGGAAAAAAATAATCTTTATTGAAGATTTTATTTTAGTTTTAATTTCAGGTTACTATATTAAATTCAATGTTTCCATTAAGCAAAATAATTTTAGTTCAGAATTCAAATTGACTGGAAGGTGTTTTTGTTTTGAAATCACTCAAAATCGCTGATTTTATTGTCATTGTTAGTCATCTGTCTAAAAATGTAATTCTCTTATTTAAAAAAATAAAATATACATTTCTGAAACATTATATAAGGAATATTAATTGACTAACTTCAAAGCCACCCTACTGGGCAGCATTAAACTAGCTCTTTGTTCAGGTGTTTGAGAATCCCTAACACTTTGCATATTCTCAGCGTTAGAATCTCTCCTGGTTGCCGTTTGATCTGGGTTTGATTTGCACAGGACTTTATTTTCCTCGCTGCAGCCTTGGTTCTTTTGATTGCAATCTGGTCCTCTGTTGGTGGAGATTTCTTTTTGTGAGTCATACTGTTGCCGTATGCGACAGGCAACAATAAACTACAGAAAAAATCTAAATTGATCACCGCATTTAAGTACTGCATTAATATTTAAGTTTACCTTTTAAATGTTCAACGATAGTTCTTCTGTCGCCACCTAATCTAAAGACATTTTGATGTACGTAGGTCCTTACTTTCTGTAAAAAAGATATTTTTATTTCATGGGTGACTTTCGCTGGATTTCGCAATTAATTTCGATTATTCCCAAATTTAATTCCAAGTTATAAAAATAGTTATCGTACAAAAAATTCGTCGCAATAAATCACGTAAAAAATCACCGAAAACAGTCGCAGTAATGAAAACTTGGGAATCCCAAATTTCAGAATTCCGTGTCCGGATCTGGCCTGAAATGTTTTTAATTTGTTCACGGATTCGGCCTTATTCCAAAATGGTGTGATATGTTGAGCTACGGTCTCTAGGAGGAAAGCTGAAAAAATGTGACACACTGACATTCACATTTATTTATATAGATTTAAAGTTTAATTAATCTGATTTGATTTAATTATTATAATAATATATTAGAAGACAATTTAAAGGGTCATTCTAAAATCGGATATTATTTTTCAACTAACCTGATATGACTGGTAATCAAATCTCAATCAGCCATGGCTATATAAAACAACGTTCAGAGATTCGTGAAAAAAGAAAAAAAGATTCTTCTCATATGGCCTGGGGCTAATCCAGATGTGGACGATCGAGGCTCTCCACAATTTCCTATCTTTTATAACTCTTCGCAATGTTTGTCTTTCTACTGACTCTGCCACCCCCTGTTATGTCATCCATTTACACAAACTTCTCTGTTGACTCAAATCTCTTGAGGTTGTTGTAGAAATCTACTTCAGAGCAGTCCGTTTACTACCACTCGCCGACCTGACAAAAAGTGGTGTTCTTTCTCCTTTCAGGTTATAGGCGATCATGGCTCTCCACAGTTTCCTTTTTTTATTATCTGCGAATTGCCATGCACTCATGAGAAAGACAGTAGAGTGGTTTCAGATTGCATTCTTCACGATTTGGAATCCAGGATGTTCTTTCTCCCTTCAGGTTATAGGCGATCATGGCTCTCCACAGTTTCCTTTTCTTTATTATCTGCGAATTGTCATGCATTCATGGAAAAGGTAGTGGTGTGATTCCAGATTGCATTCTTGGAATCCAGGATGTTCTCTCTCCCTTCAGGTTATAGGGGATCATGGCTCTCCACAATTTCCTTTTCTTTATTATCTGCTACTTGCCACACATTCATGGAAAGATAGTGGAGGGGTTTCAGAATGCATTCTCCAAGATTTGGAATCTAGGGTGTTTTTTCTTCCTTCAGGTTATAGGCCATCATGGCTCTCCACAGTTTCCTTTTCTTTATTATCTGCAAATTACCATGCATTCATGGGAAAGATGGTGGATTGGTTTCCCCGTTTCATTCTCCGCATTTTAAAATTCTGATATATGCTTTTTTTAAACTAGTATTCATATTCTTTGCTTGGCGCCAAAATTAAGCGAATTGACTGGTAAAGTCAGTTGTTGTAGAAATCTGTATCAGAACAGTCCGTTTGTTACTCTTTGTTGACCTGATATGTAAATTATACTACAAAAGTCCTGCAACTCCCAACTGAAGTTATTTTGTGGTATTTCTAATTTCTTGCCCGTAAGCCTTTATGTGTGTTTTCTTTTTAGCTACTAATCATAATCATTAAAATTATATAAAATCTTTCTTTTTTTGGTTATTATAAAACACAGTTGTTTTCTGTCATTCCCTCTTATTCTCTTATTCTTATTTCTTTTGACGCACACGTGACAATTCCCTTGATTAAAACTTGGGATTGCCGTAGTCGATCGGTTGACGTCAATTACAAAAAAAAAAAAGAAAAAGAAAGAAATGAACAAAACAATGATTTCTATTCAAACAGGTAAATTCGCAAAACACAAGTCTTCGAGAGTCATATAAAATAATTTCGGATTAAAAATATCCAGAAATTCTTTAATAATTCCTTTCATTATATTTTTTAGTTCGAAAAGCATGTTGTGGGGATTTTTTGTCCCCGAAAGTTATTTAGGATAAGAAATCAAGTCGAACAGTTTCAGAACTGAAGCTAAGTTCGTACAGGCAAATTGGAAGGACAGCTTTTGAAGAATGGAAGCACACTAACTGTTTGAAACAATTAATTTACTTCAAAACAAAAAAGGTTGAAAGGAAAAAGGTTATGTGTGTTTGCAAACAACTGGTAGGACGGTCAGTCTGTAGCGGTGGCAGTGGACTTCTAGGCAGCATTCCTAGCTTCCCCTGGCTGGCAGGTTCGTATCCGAGTTGGGAGTCTCACATGTCGATAGCGGCAGCTGCTTCTCTCTAGCCGTCAGGGGCTCGGGTAAAGCAGTCTGTTACGCAGAGTGGAAGAAACCGCTCGACCGATCAAGGCTAAGAGCCATTTGCAAAGGAAAGCGAACAAAAAAGAGGCCGAATTCTGGGAGTCGAACTTTATATAGTGGTCTTTTGAGGGTACCACATGACTTCTACAAGGGCACTGACTGCGCCCTCATTTCGGCCCTTTCCACGTGGGACGGTTAAATTCCGGAAGAACATGACGCCAAGCGTTTTTTTGAATGACTTCTGGAATGTCGGATGGGGGAAGCAGACAAACAGCTGGAGTGACTGAGAAGGTGAGAAGTAAAAAAAAAAAAAGAAAAAGCGAGGCAGTATGGCGGAATGTTAAATGGAAAGGGAGGTGAGGTGGATGGGAAACAGAAAATAAAAGGAAGCGGAAGTGCGTAAATTTGTTTCATGAATGGGTCAAAGGGTGACCAAGGAAACCGGAAGAGCGTTCTGAAGAGTTAAAGAAAAAAAAAGAAGAAATTACCGTATATTTCGAGTATAAGGCGACCTTTAAATCCCAAAAAATCACTCGTAAAAATTAGGAGTCGTCTCATACAACAATTCTAAAAAGCAAAATTCTTAGTGATGCTTATCGGTAGGCAAACTTAGAGCTCGGTGCGATAACCAATAATTTATCAAATAGACTCATAATAAATGTAATAAAGCCATTTCTACCTAATATATTATTAGGATAACTTCGTAATAAATTGCCTATTCGAAGAATGTTTAAATATCAATGAAATCAAATTGTATCCAGGCAAGTTCAGCTGAGAAAATGTAAAACGTCGAGATATGATTGCAACATATTACTAGCATAACTTCGTAATGATTGCAATGCGATGTACTATTATCGTACATTATAGTACTGTTATTAAAGTTATTTTGTGAGTGTCGATGAAGTATAAGTAAATGTCCATGAGTACACCAGGCTGTTTGTAGCTGTTTAGATATAGGAAAAGAAGAGGAAGAAGAAGAATCAGTATGTACTATTATCGTACATTATAGTACTGTTATAAAAGTTATTTTGTGATTGTCGATGAAGTATAAGTAAATGTCCATGAGTACACCAGTCTGTTTGTAGCTGTTTAGATATAGGAAAAGAAGAGGGAGAAGAAGAATCATTATTCGCAAGATATCACGTAAAGAAACGTAAGCAAAACAATTGTTTCCTTTTTAGGAAACGTGTGTCGGAAAAAAAAATGATATAGAATCGATTTTGTTACGTCGTTTATTTTGAATTTCTAAGGATACAGTAAATAACAACATTTCCAATAACATCATCTTTATATAATCAATAAGAAGTCGTCTTATACTACAGGTATTGTATACATTCATGAACATTTGCTATATTTTTTACTTCATCTTAACTAAAGAACGCCTTATATACGGAAGTATTCGGTATATAATTGACATCCACAGATATATATATATATATATATATATATATATATATATATATATATATACATGTGTGTGTGTGTGTGTGTGTATAAGTTTGCCTACCGACAAGCATGACTCAGAATTTAAGGTTTCTTTTTGAAAATTGTAGTATGAGACGAATCCCAGTTTTTAAGGGTGAACTAATAGCACACACACACACAAACACACACACGCGCATATATATATATATATATATATATATATATATATATATATATATATATATATTAAGAAATTTTTATGTTTATACATTCTTTTTATAGATTCAAATATTTAAGTAAATGCTCTGTTTTATAATAAACAGTATTAAACCACATTTACCGGCCTGAATGTCCGAGAAATTTTCATAGAAAATTTTTGTCCTCCGACAGGAATCGAACCTGTATCCTATACGGAACCGTCATATAGCCTGACGTGCCTTAACTGTTTCGGCCACAGAGGAGCGTTCGGTTAGCAAGGTCGATTTTACTGTCTTTAAACTTTAATCTTCCATGATTCTCTCACGTACATTCATATCTGCTCATGGCGTATCAAATGTAAACAAATGACGTCACACATTATGAAATGGACAAAGTCCGACAATTATTTTTAAGACATTTTTATGTTTATACATTCTTTTTATAGATACAAATATTTAAGTAAATGCTCTGTTTTATAATTCTCGGACATTCAGGTTGGTAAATGTTGTTTAATACTGTTTATCATACTGTGTGACGTCATACATATATATATATATATATATATATATATATATATATATATATATATATATATATATATATATATATATGTATGTATGTATGCATGTATGAATGTATGTATATATATATATGGGAGTCGTCTTATACTATAATTCCTAAAAAGAAACCTTAAAATCTGAATGATGCTTGTCGGGAGGCAAACTTAGGGCTCGGTGTTATAAGCAATAACGTACAAGAAATGACTCACATTATCAAATGAAATGATAATAAAGTAATAAAACCATCTCTTATTTATATATTACATCATAATAAATTGCCTATTCGAAAAAATAATGCCATATCAATAAAAGCTATTTGTATCCATGCAAGTTATGCTGAGAAAATGTAAACATCGAGTTATGATTGCGTTCACATCAACGTTTACCTTTCGCTATCTTTTGAATAATTTTTATGATAGTGTTAATTACAAGAGTAATAACATCTAGAATAACATAATATTAATTTCTCATTAAAAATTTATTACCATCTTCGTGTTAAATAGTAACACAATTTACGATTGCATACAACATTTATTTTTCAAATAAAAATCAGTTGTAACTGTTTAGATGTAGGAAAAGAAGAGGAAGAAGAAGAGGAAGAAGTAAGAGGAATCACTATTCGCAAGAGATCACGTGATGAAACGTAAACAAAACAATGGTTTCACTTTTAGGAGATGCGTGTTGGAAAACATGATATAGAATCGGTTTTATTTTGTTTCTTTTGAATTTCAGTAAATAACATTTCCCATAAGAGCATCTTTATATAATCAATAAGCAATCGTCTTATACTACAGGTATAGGATAAACTGATGAAAATTTTTTGACCTCGTCTCATCTAAATACGCGGAAATATATGGTATATATAAACTGATAATAAAGTAATAAGAACATTTTTTATTTATATATTACATCATAATAAATTGCCTATTCGAAAAATAATTCCATATCAATAAAATCAACTTTTATCCATGCAAGTTCAGCTGAGAAAATGTAAATACCTAGTTTTGATTGCATTCACAGCAAACTTTATCTTTTAATTCTTAAATCCCAAAAGTCATCTTTAAAAACTGGGGGTCGTCTTATATTACAATTCAAAATAAAAAACCGTAAGTTCGAAGTGATGGTTGTCGATAGACTAACCTCAGCCTCGGTGCAATAACCAACAACATACATGAAAAGATTAACATTAGCAAATTAACTGATAATAAAAGTACTAAAACCATTTCTACCTTATATATTACTGGCATAAAATTGTCTATTTGAGCAATAATTCTATACCAATGAAATCATCTTGTATCCATGCAATATCAGAAAAATGTAAACTTCGAGTTTTGATTGTGTTCACAACAACCTTTATCTAACGTGTCAATAATTACCATGGTAGTGTTAATTAAGGCAGTAATAACATTTAGGATAACATAATATTAAGTTGTCATTAAAAATTCATTATCATTTTGGTGTTAAATAATAACACAATTTAAGATTACACACAAGCTTTTATTTTCAAATAAAAATCCTTTTATGGTAGTTGCATTTAAAACTTTTAGGATATTATAAAAAATATTTACTTCCCATCAAGTTCTCATATTAATAAAACAAAGCAGCTACATGTAGTTTCAATTTAAACCTTGCTTCATACTTTCTTCGCTTTGCTCGTCTTTTCATAATTGATATGGGTAGAAGTTAATAAGAAATTTCAACTGACTTAGAAGTTAAGAACAGACTGAACAAAAACATGTTGAAAGTGCAATGTACTACTATCCTACATTATCAGCGGTATTTTGTTATTGTCGATGAAGTATAAGTAAATGGCCATTAGTACACCAGGCTGTTTGTAGCTGTTTAGATATAGGAAAAGAAGAGGAAGAAGAAGGGGACGTGTGTAGGAAAAACATTATATAGAATCGGCTTTGTTGTTTCATTTATTTTGAATTTCTACGGGTACAGTAACAACATTCCAGTAACCTCATCTTTATATATTCAATAAGCAATCGTCTTATACTACAGTTATAGGATAAATTCATGAATCATTATCTAAAGGTCGACTTATACGCGGAAATATACGGTATATTCGGACTCCAGGTCGTGATGTGACGGAGAAATTTAAAAACAAAAATAGACATAAATAAAGTGTTATTTTTATTTATTTGTTTTTTACTAATGCTCACCCAGTAGAAGGCCCAAGTGCCACTCAAGGAAGAGGGTTACTCTATAGAGTTATATTAGCGTAAAAGGGCAGCATAAAAGGAATGATAGCAAATTCTAGACTTGAAGAGGTTAAGATTTAATTAGCGAATAAGATTTCAGTGTTCAAGCGGAGAAGATAGACGTATAAAGTTGATGTAGACTTTAGAAGCAACCGGAAAACCTAATCCTAACCAAGAAACAAGGGAAAAACCTCTACTTATCTTCAGAAGACCGGGGAGGAGGAGTGTGAACTGTATTCTATATTAACACAACATCCAACAATTAAAAGGCTTTCAAAGCTTCGTTCAATCTTGAATATTAAATTTGAATACAATGTAACCAGCAAAGCAACGAATCGCTGGTAATTAAACAGAGTCTTCGATGGTTAGGCAATCTAGCAAGAATGGAAGAATCAAGGATTCAATATCAAGTCTTATTCAATGAGCTCACTTCAGGGAAAAGACCACAGAGTTGCTATATTCGAAGATACAAGGACCAAAAACACTAAAAGCCACTGGACTTGAGCCTAAATCGTTTGAAACACAAGCACAAGACCGTACCAACTAAAGGTGTTCCATCGAGAATTGGTCGATTTATTCATCAACACCATCAGTATAAAAGAAGCGATCAGCAAAGAAGAAATTAAATTCTTGGATAAGAAATAAAGCCGATGATATAATTATAACATCTGTCAAAATGTGCTTTCATAATGATACAATAATTATTAAAATATTAATAATGGAATCATTAGTAGTTTTTAGATGGGGTAAAGGTTTTAAAAACAAAAATAGTTAAACACCGTCTTCGATGGTTAGGACATGTAGCAAGAATAAAAGAAACAAGGTTTCCACATCAAATCTTATTCAGTGAGCTCACTTCAGGGAAAGGACCACAGAGTTTCCCTTTTTGATTATACAAGGATCAACTAAAAACAATCTTAAAAGCCGCTGGATTAAATCATTTGAAACACATGCACAAGAACATACCAACTGGTGATCTTCGGAACCAAATTAAAATAAATTTAGGTTAAAGGTCTTAAAAGCAAAAATAACAACAATTAAAAGGCTTTCATCAGAAAAAAGGGCCACTCAAGGTAGATGGTTACTGTGTAGAGTTATATTAGCGTAAAAAGGGCAGCATAAAAGGAATGATAGCAAATTCTAGACTTGAAGTGGTCAAGATTTAATTAGCGAATAAAATTTCAGAGTTCCATCGGAGAAGATAGGCGTATAGAGTTGATGTATACTTTAGAAGGAACCGGACAACCCAATCTTAACCAAGAAACAAGGGAAAAACATCTATTTATCTTCAGAAGACCGGGGAGGAGGAGTGTGAACTGTATTCTATGTTAACACATCTAACAATTAAAAGGCTTTCATCAGAAAAAAAAGCTTCGTTCAATCTTGAATATTAAATTTGAATACAATGTAACCAGCAAAGCAACGAATCGCTGGTCATTAAACACCGTCTTCCATGGTTAGGACATGTAGCAAGAATGGAAGAATCAACGTTTCAATATCAAGTCTTATTCAGTGAGCTCCCTTCAGGGAAAACACACGGAGTTGCCCTCTTCAGAAGATACAAGTACCAGCTCAAAACAGCATTGAAAGCTACTGGACTTGAGCGTAAAACATTTGAAACACATGCACAAGAACATACCAACTGGTGATGTTCTATCACTTTCAGAACCAAAATCTTTGAAGCCACCAGAGCAGAATATGAAGTAGTCAAACGATAAGTAGTCTTTAGATGGAGTTAAGGTCTTAAAAATGAAAATAATTACCCACTGTCTTCGATGGTTAGCAACAAAGGAAGGGTCAAGGCTTCAACATCAAGTCTTATTCACTAAGTTCATCAGGAAAAAGAGCACGGTGTTGCTCTCTTGAAGATACAAGGAACAACAACATTGAAAGCCACTGGAATGAAGCCTAAATTGAAACACAATTACAAGACCATACCAACTGGCGGTATTCTATTAAGAATTGGTCAACTTAGTCAACGTCATCAGTATAAAAGAAGCGATTAGTAAAGAAGAAATAAATTCTTGGATACAAGATAAAGCCAACAAATATGTTAATGATGCTTGTTCTCATGAGAAGAAACTGAGAACTAAACTTTTTACGTAACTGCCTTTAATAAAACAAGCCTATATTAGGTGTCTATTTTCATTAAACACACTCTTGGTCAGGGTATGTAGCAAGAAAGGAAGAGTCAATATTTCAGTATCAAGTCTTATTCGGTGAGCTCACTTCAGGGAAAAGACCCTCTTCGCAGATACAAGGGCCAACAGAAAACAACATTGAAAGCCATTGGACTTGAGCCTAAATCATTTGAAACACATGCAGAAGAACATAACAACTAGTGATGTTCCATCACCGCCGGAACCAAAACCTTTGAAATCACCAGAGAAGAATAGGAAGTAGTCAAATGACAAGATAGAAAGCCTATGGAATCATTAGTAGTAATAATAATTAAATAATTAATCACCGTCTTCGATGGTTAGGACATGTAGCAAGAATGGAAAAGTCAAGGTTTCAATATCAAGTCTTATTCAGTGAGCTCACTTCAGGGAAAAGATCACGGGATTTCCCACTTCGAAGATACAAGGACCAACAACATTGAAAGCCACTGGACTTGAGCGTAAATCGTTTGAAACACATGCACAAGAACATACCAACTGGTGATCTTCGGAACCAAATCCAAATAAGCTTATGGTAAATATCTTAAAAACAAAAATAATTAAACACTGTCCTTAATGGTTAGGACTTGTAGCAAGAGCAGAAGAGTCAAGGTTCCCACATCAAATCTTATTTAGTGAACTCATTTCAGGGAAAAAACACGGGGTGGCTCTCTTGAAGATACAAGGACCAACAACATTGAAAGCCACTGGACTTGAGCGTAAATCATTTGAAACACATGCACAAGGACATACCAACTGGTGATGTTCCATAACCTTCAGAACCAAAACCTTTGAAGCCACCAGAGAAGAAAAGGAAGTAGTCAGACGATAGAAAGGCCATTGAATCATTAGTAGTCTTTAGATGTGTACATGAAATAAGCTTAGGAGTAATGGTCTTAATTTAATAAATAACAATAATAATGCTTAGGCTTCGATATTATGGTGACCATAATATGGTAAAAAAAATTGGAAAGGCTAAAAAGTTCAGATACTTCCGGGTTGAGTTTCCGAGATTGTGGATCGTTCAGGATGCTGTTGTCCCAGTTGTCAGTGGAGTACTGGGGTCTATACCACCGTACCTACAGAGCCACATTAAGAAAAACAAAATAAAACCTAGTATCCCATCGCTTCAGAAGTCTGCGTTGCTTGGTATTTCAAATATTCTGTGAAAGGGACAATGCAAGAACCCGGATGAAAATGAAAACACTGTGCGAAAGAACAGAATAGAAATCGTAATGGTCCTATTAGCCGTTTCCCTATAAGGAAACATTTGGCATTCTCTGATCGAGCAGCCAGTATTGCTGTAGGTTGAAATTTATTAATTTTTCCCTTTAAAACAATTTTTCAAGACAAATAGACTTTACAAGTCCAGTAGCTGTTATCGCTCTTTCCAGTATGGGTGGGGGTTTCCTTCCCCACATTTTGTTTGAAGTAGTGCGGTTCTTCAGAATTTCGATTCTGTAATTATTTTCTCTTCGATGCATAATTGCTATCCATTTTAGTTGATGCTGATGTTAAAATTCCTCAACTGATGTGGCTTTTGTTATTTGGTACGGTACTTTGCTTGTGATTATGCAGCCCTAGTCCACAATGTTCAAAGATGTATGATGTTACAACTGAAACAAATTCAAAAAGAAAATATAATAATAATAATAATAATAATAATAATAATAATAATAATCGTGGCCGGACATTTGGCCGACGCACATTTCACAGAAAAAGTACAAATAAAAATAGTAAGAAGCAATAAGTATTTTAATTAGTAGTATTATAAGGTAGAATCGGACTAATAATCACCACTGAATTTCAAGTGATTAAATTACTAAATCTAAAGTTAAACGTTTTCTTATTTCAATATTTGTTTTATTTTTTAAAATATTTGAGTGAATTTGGCTAAAAAGTAGCAGCTAATTATTTCAATTCGTATTTAACAGAAAGATAAAATCTAGTTCATCCCTTTAAGATAATGATCATTAAAAGCGAAATTGGAAGATTTTTAATATCGTAAAAGCTCAAGATTTTTGATGGAGTAAAATGTACTTTTTTTTCAAAAAATGTTACAGTAAGATTTGAAGTAAAATATAACATATACAGAATAGAGTTTTTAAAAAAGCCAGTCAAAAAAAAAAAACGAAAAATTATAAACTAATAAAGTAAATAAATATATATGTAGCACATTACAATAAAGAGTGTGACAGACACATGTAAGTACGCCACTACATTTTCGGCTAAATGTCCATTCGGTTAAATGCCCGTCGGCCAAAAGTCCGAGTACCAATAATAATAATAGTGAAGTCTTAGTCTTTAGATATGTTCCTGGAATACTTTTTTTAGCGTAAAGGCCTGTAAAAAAAAAAAAAGAGGCTTACAGTGACACCACGTTGAAACACTGGCTCCGTATAATCACCATAGTTAGGAAATGTCGTACCTGCTCAGTACCTCGATGGGTGATTGCTCAGGAA
The DNA here is from genome assembly GCA_964036315.1 of Acanthosepion esculentum. NCBI lineage: Eukaryota > Metazoa > Mollusca > Cephalopoda > Sepiida > Sepiidae > Acanthosepion > Acanthosepion esculentum. The sequence continues at coordinate 16,414,460 of OZ038500.1, read as the reverse complement.
TATTCGGTACTGTAAGTTTGCATATGCAGATGATGTAATGGATAATGGCTCTGAAATGTTAATTGTAGAATCGAGTTCCAATTCCCGTTAGGCTCGCCATATTCACTTCTGTGCAAATATCATTGGGAAAGGTAAGAATCCACCTCTTCTCCCCCCGCCTATGGGTTAATTAGTAAGACTTGTATCACTAAATCATTATTATTTCCAAAAAACATTCTTACAATCTAACAATATTGTCTGGCGTTAAATAATTTGCAAACGGTTGATAAGCCGTCAAAAACGAATAAAAAAAAATACAATGTAAAAAAAGAAGAATTTTGTACACCGAAAAGAAGAAGATTTATTAGCGTTGGGAAAGAAATCGAGAGAAATATTTGAAGTCAACAGAACGAAGGAGACTGCAAGGAAAGCTGAAAATGATGGAATGGTTTTAAAAACCTGAATGGAATGGATGGAAAGAGAGGCCAGTGGTAGAAGGTATAGAGAATGGTATGGATTATGTCTTTGAGAAAGACCGGGCAGAAATGCAAAAGGAATTGGTAATAGATGAAGCTGAAGAGGAACTAATTGAACAGCAAGTGATAATTGGTTTAAATGGAGGTGTTAATGAAGGAAGCGACATTTGCAAATAATGTAACAGAGAAAAATGAGTAAAAACGAAAGAAAGATACAAGACTAGGAAGGAAGGAAGGAAGAAAAAGGAAGGAAGGAAGGAAAAAGGAAGGAAGGAAGGGAAAAAGAAGGAAGGAAAGAAGGAAGGAAGGAAGGAAAAAGGAAGGAAGGAAGGAAGGAAGGAAGGAAGGAAGGAAGGAAAAAAGGGAGGAAGGAAGGAAAGAAGGAAAAAGGAAGGAAGGAAGGAAGGAAAGAAGGGAGGAAGGAAGGAAGGAAGGAAAGAAGGAAGGAAGGAAGGAAGAAAGAGAAGAAAGAAAGAAGAAGGAAAACAGGAAGGAAGCGAGGTAGGAAGGAAGGAAGGAACGAACGAACGAAGGAAAGAAGGAAAGAAGGACGGAAGGAAGCAAGGAAGGAAAGAAGAAAGGAAGAAGGAAGGAAAGAAGGAAGGAAAGAAGGAAGGAAAGAAGGAAGGAAGGAAGGAAAGAAGGAAGGAAGGAAGGAAAGAAGGGAAGAAGCGAGGTAAGAAGCGAGGAAGGAAGAAAGAGATAAAGGAAGAGTGTAGGAAAGAAGGAAGGAATGAAGGATGAAAGGAAGATAAAGGAAGAGTGTAGGAAAGAAGGAAGGCATGAAGGAAAGAAGGGAGGAAGCAAGAGGTAGGAAGTAAGAGAGAAGAGAAAGAAGGAAGGTAGTAAGTGATGGAAGAAGTAAGGAAGGTGGAGACGAAGGAAGGGTGTAGGAAGGAAGGGAGGAATGAAGGAAGAGAGGAAGGAATAGGGTAGGAAGGAAGTGGGAGAGAAGAACGGGAGGAAGGGGAGAGAAAGAATGATGCGAGGGATGGTGGAAGTATGGAAGGAAGGAAGAGAAGAACGAAGGATGTTGGAAGGAAGGAAGGAATGAAGGAATAAAGGAAGGAAAAGATGGACGGAAGAAGTGAGGAAGAGAGTAGGAATAAGAGGGTGAGAGGAAGGAAGAAATGAAGAAATGAAGGAAGCAAAGAAGAGAAGAAGAAAGAGGGGAGGAAGGAAGAGAATCGAGAAGGAAAGGAGAAAGTAAGAGAGGGAAGAAGTAAGTAAGGAAGAGTGGAAGGAAGTGTGTAGGAAGGAAGGGAGGAATGAAGGAAAAGGTGAAGGAAGAGCGTAGGAGAGAAGAGGGAGAGTGAAGGAAGGATGGGAGGAAGGGAGGAAGAAAGGAAAGGAAAGAAGAACGGAACGGAGAAAGGAAGAGGGTAAGAAGGAAGAGAGGAGAGAAGGAAGGGAGGAAGGAAGGGAGGGAAGACGGAAGAAAGAAGGAAGGAAGGAAGAAGGTAGGAAGGAAGAAGGTAGGAAGGAAGAGAGCAGAGAAAGGAGAGGAAGTAAGGCAGGGAAGAAGTAAGGAAGGAAGAGAGGAAGGAAGGAAGGGAGGAAGGGAGGAATGAAGGGAGAGAGGATGAAGGAAGGGGAAATGAAGAGGGTAGCAAGGAAGAGGGAGAGAAGAACGAGATGAATGAATGGAGGGAAGAAGAAAGGAAGGAAAAGAAGTAGGAATAGTATAGGAAGGAAGGAAGGAAGGAAGGAAGGAAGGAAGGAAGGAAGCCTATTTATTTTCATTTGCCTGAGAGATATAGTTACTCAGACATTCACATTTTAAATGATGTAAGTTTTTTTTTGCGGTGGGGGGGGACATTAGTCATTCATAATTACCTGTTAGGCTACCGGTTTATTGGTCCCGCTGCTTTGATAAGGGAGATAGATTGAAAGAAATGAAAAAAATAAGTAAATAAAAAGCAATTATTCATAACGAAACATAAATGAACAGAGGATGAAGAATTCAAAGAAGGAAAGACGAAATTATAAACGAATAAAGAACGAATATTCTCAAACTCTCATTACACCTTCGACGAGGATCGTTTATTTAATATAAAGCAGACTTCCATTAGGAACCACTTAGCTCCACGGCTGGAGCTCACCTGTGCCAACTCAAACTTCATTAATTCATTGCCTGTCAGTTTTCATCTGCTAATGTTTCCCCATACATAGAGATGGGCGAATACGTTCCATTAATAATAGGCGGTCGTAAATCAATATGAAAACAACATCATTTCGTTTAGTTTATTTTTCCTTCTTTTTTTTTTTTTCGATGTCGACTGCAATTTTAAACGTTTGATAATTGTGGCTATGGTTTTGAGTTCGCTCTGCGAGCAAAGTTCAGGATGCTACCGAAATACCTCCCACATATACCTGCCAGCAATACTTCCCTAATAACGATAAGACATTAGGTACACTGGTGTCTTCATCTAGCTAATATCTTACCGTTATGTGGGAGGTATTTCTACTGAACCTCGTATAATCGTCTGAGAGAACCAATTTCCTTCAATAAGCATTCCTGATGTTAACCTCCAGTAGTTTGATTCATTGCGCCTTCTCGGATTCATTTTTTTCTTCCGATGGGCTGAAGTGGAAAGGTTATATTAAATCAATTGCTAAGATTTTTTTTCCGATGACCTGAAGTGGAAATGAATCAACCACTAAGTTTTTCCGCTAACCTGAAGTGGAAAGTTTATATTAAATCAATTGCTAAGTTTTTTTTCCGTTAATCTAAATTTGAAAGATTATATTGAATCAACTTCTAGAACTGCAGCTAGAAAATTTGCTTCACTGTGTCGTGCTAGAGAATTATTCTTACCCGGATGTATCTTACATATCTATAAATCTACCATTCGTCCAGGTTTAGAATATTGTTTTCATTTAAGGTCTGGTGCTCCCGTTATATATTATAGAGATTTTTGATAAACTCCAAAGAAGAATATGCTATATTATTAGTCCTGACCTGGCATCTCGGTTTTAATCACTTTTCCACCGCTGTTTCTCATTTCCATAAACACTTTCATAGTGGTTGTTGTGTTGAACTCTCCTCTACGGTACCTAGACTTTATAAATCTGAGCGCAGTACTAGATTGGCGGCAAGGTCTCATCATTTTATAATTGAATTAGCTAGATGTAAACGTAAGTTCTATGCTATCGTTTTTCGCCCGTAAAACTCTTTTCCGGTTTCTAGATTCTCTGTCAACATTGATCTAGAAAAATTTATAAGCAATGTCAGACGTTATCTTCTGTCTTCTTAATTCTTGTTTTTTTTTATTGTCTTCTCTCCATAAAAGTATTATTTTACTCATATTCTCTCTCTCTCTCTCGCTCTGTAACCACTTGCGTCATAGTGGTGTTATTGCCCTACTTGGGGTAAAATGATTTTTTTTTAAAATTATACAAAGTGCGGCAGAAATGTCTCCCACATATACCCGTCAAAAATAACCCCCACATAATGCTATGACATTAGCGGCAATGGTGTCTTCATCTACTTAATGCCTTACCATTATGTGGGAGGTATTCCTGCCGCACCTTGTGTAACGTTCCGCTGCGTGTCGTCTCTGGCTTCTTGTTGTCTATCGTCAATTCCTCAGGCCCCAGCATTGCATCACCAACGTCTTTTTTTTCCCAATGTTTACCCTGTACAAGGCCCAAGAGCCACTCGAGGCAGAGGGTTGAAAAGTAAGTAGCACTAATAACCTCATGCTAATAATCTTCATTTGCTCATGCCTCTTCTAACATTCAATAACTGTCTACCATGAGTGGTTCTTGAACGTTAATTGGGTGAAACTTAGAATAAAAAAAAAAAATTTTTTCAGGTTCTTTCCAAATCAGAGACCTTCGCCTTTTTAAAGTAATGTTAACTTTGTATGAGATTTAGGAGGCACTCCCTTGTAGAGGCTTACAGAATAAGAGTTACAATTTATGGTGATTTGTGGCAAAGATAAGAGCGTTACAGAGTAAGAGGGAGAGTTTATGCGGATATGTGGGGAAGATAACGGTTGACCCTAGATTTGAACAGGTTAGGATTGTAGTGATCGGGGAAGCATCCTCTTGGGAGTCGGTTCTATCTAGAGGGAGAGAGTGACAGAGTAAGAGGCACGTTTATGAGGATATGTGGGGAAGATAACGGTTGACCCTAGACTTGAACAGGTTAGGATTGTAGTGATCGGGGAAGCATCCTCTTGGGAATCGGTTCTATCTAGAGGTAGAGAGTGACAGAGTAAGAGGCACGGTTTATGAGGATATGTTGGGAAGATAATGGTTGACCCTAGATTTGAACAGGTTAGGATTGTAGTGATCGGGGAAGCATCCCCTTGGGAGTCGGTTCTATCTCGAGGGAGAGAGTGACAGAGTAAGAGGCACAGTTTATGAGGATATGTGGGGAAGATAATGGTTGACCCTAGACTTGAACAGGTTAGGATTGTAGTGATCGGGGAAGCATCCTCTTGGGAGTCGGTTCTATCTAGAGGGAGAGAGTGACAGAGTAAGAGGCACGGTTTATGAGGATATGTGGGGAAGATAATGGTTGACCCTAGACTTGAACAGGTTAGGATTGTAGTGATCGGGGAAGCATCCTCTTGGGAGTCGGTTCTATCTAGAGGTAGAGAGTGACAGAGTAAGAGGCACGGTTTATGAGGATATGAGATGAAGATAATGGTTGACCCTAGACTTGAACAGGTTAGGATTGTACTGATCGGGAAAGCATCCTCTTGGGAGTCTGTTTGTTCTACCTCGAGGAAGAGAGTTACAGAGTAAGAGGCAGAGTTTATGCGGATATGTGGGGAAGATAACAGTTGACCCTAGACTTGAACAGGTTAAGATTGTAGCGATCAGCGAAGCATCGTCTTGGGAGTCTGTAACCCTCTACTTTGTGGTAGATCAGAACAGACTCCCAAGAGGATGCTTCCCCGATCACTACAAGCTTAAGCTGTTCAGCTCTACGGTTAAACGTTCCTTCCCTACAAATCCGCATAAACGGTGCCTCTTTCTGTACCCCTCTCCCTTTTGGTAGAAAAAACAGACTCCCAAGAGGATGCTTTCCCGATCACTGAATCTTAAGCTGTTCAAGTCTAGGGATAACCGTTACCTTCTCTACATATCCGCATCGATATAGTGTCTACAAAAATATTTTTGGAAACTCTGTGTAACATTGTTGAAACCTTGTAGCAAAAAAATAATTTTCTTCCCTGGGGACTCGCATAACGTTTAATCTAATCAAACTAATTACGACAATTTGGCTCCCAAATGAATCTACTAATAAAAGACACCGATCATGCTTTCTCTCCCGAGGCTGATGTACTGATGAGGAGGAGGAGGAATGTGCCAATGACATCATTCAGGTAATTCTTGAAAAGAAAATCAACATTCTCTAAAAATGTCCTAAGAAACAGGACACAAAATAATGTTTGTCTAAACAGAGACTATGAAGAGGAATTGAAATGAAAGCAGTGATCGTACCTACACTGATATAATCATAAGCAACATCATCCTATTGAAGTATACCATGGAATATTGTCACAGCATATATATAGACAGTACTGTTTCGCTGTATCACAGCTCCTCAGTGCGACTAGACTTCCGAATGCCTCAAGCCAGGATTGAAACAACTAATTTTGTGTCAGCCAGAGCTATCTTCACTCGGTAGAGTTACACAACTAAATCTAGCGTATTGTTTTTACAAATGTAAACAAATGCCAATCAGCCAAAGTGCTCCATTCATTTTACTGAAGAGCTTTTCATTAGTGCAGGTGGCTGTTGTTTATAGAATTAGCTTATCACTCAACAGTGCTATATATATATATATATATATATATATATATATATATATATATATATATATATATATATATGTGAAAGACGACGCTCAAAAGAGAAAGACAATGCTCGATTGAAGAAGAAATGAGGGCCTTCTTGTCACACAATCGACCAAACATTGAAGAAATCACGAAAATACACTAGGCAAGGGTTTCACACTTCATAACATTTAAATCTACATTCTTTAAAATGTTTTCTATTTCCTTTTTTCATTATTATTATTATTATTATTATTATTATTATTATTATTATTATTATTATTATTATTATTTTTATTTTCTTTGATATCTGGCGTTTACACATTTCTTTCCGGGTCCCGCCCAGGGACCTAAGGTTAGAAATGGCATCATGACACTTTCCACTGCAAAAAAAAAAATAATAATAAAAAATAATTACATAGATAAAGCCCTTCGTAAAATGTGGGCTGTACTTGGTCAGAACAATTTTTTGTATTTCTTTGAGGCATGGACTTCCAGGGATCCCTTCAATCAGCCTACTGGATTATTATTATTATTATTATTATTATTATTATTATTATTATTATTATTATTATTATTATTTTATTTGGTGATTTTATTTCATTTTCGCACAAATCCATCAATAAAATACAATGAAGAAATCAGGAAAAAAAAACACTTCATAACATTTAAATGTACACCGTACTGTGGTGTTCACTCTGTGCAAGTCCCGAATGGAAGAATGAATAGAATAAAGATGGTTCATTGCAATGTACGTGGCATGGCAGGTCTTAGCCGTGAAAGTTAGAACTGGAGGCTAGTTTATCTGAACACTCTCCATGGAAACAGTGATAGGGAAGCGAGAGGCTTGCGACGTTTCGTCGGTGGGGAAAGGGGTTGAAGGGTGGAAAATAATTCGTCGCCTGCATGGACGCCAAGACGCTTTTCGACTCTAAACAGATTGGAAAGTGAAAACTGGGAAACTGCCGTCTATATATGGCTGCAGGATTCCACTTTCGGCGTGATCTGGCTCGTGGAAAGGATAGCAGTGGGAGACAGGTAATTACATCTTCATTAATAACATCTTCATTAAGAACTTTACCAAATAACAGAAAACGCAGTATCTGAGGACTACCAACAGAATCAACAACTAAAATGGATAGCACATGTAACTCAAAAAGAAAATAATCAAGATGTTGGCTTTCCACACTACTTCAAACAAAAGATTAGGAAGGAAACCTCGATCAATACTGGAAAGAGTGACAACAGCTACTGGACATGAGAAGAGAAAATAATGACATAATCAAGATGTTAACATTCCACACTACTTCAAACAAAAGGTTAGGAAGGAAACCTCAATCAATACTGGAAAGAGTGATAACAGCTACTGGGCATGAGAAGAGAAAATAATGACATAAACAAGATGTTGACGTTCCACACTACTTCAAACAAAAGGTTAGGAAGGAAACCCCAATCAATACTGGAAAGAGTGATAACAGCTACTGGGCATGTGAAGAGAAAATAATGACATAATCAAGATGTTGACATTCCACACTACTTCAAACAAAAGGTTAGGAAGGAAACCTCAATCAATACTGGAAAGAGTGATAACAGCTACTGGGCATGGGAAGAGAAACTAATGACATAATCAAGATGTTAACATTCCACACTACTTCAAACAAAAGGTTAGGAAGGAAACCTCGATCAATACTGGAAAGAGTGATAACAGCTACTGGGCATGAGAAGAGAAAGTAATGACATAATCAAGATGTTGACACCCCACACTACTTCAAACAAAAGGCTAGGAAGGAAACCTCGATGAATACTGGAAAGAGTGATAACAGCGACTGGTCATGAGAAGAGAAAATAATGACATAATCAAGATGGTGACATCCCACACTACTTCAAACAAAAGGCTAGGAAGGAAACCTCGATCAATACTGGAAAGAGTGATAACAGCTACTGGGCATGAGAAGAGAAAATAATGACATAATCAAGATGTTGACATTCCACACTACTTCAAACAAAAGGTTAGGAAGGAAACCTCGATCAATACTGGAAAGAGTGATAACAGCTACTGGGCATGAGAAGAGAAAGTAATGACATAATCAAGATGTTGACACCCCACACTACTTCAAACAAAAGGTAAGGAAGGAAACCCCAATCAATACTGGAAAGAGTGATAACAGCTACTGGGCATGAGAAGAGAAAATAATGACATAATCAAGATGTTGACATTCCACACTACTTCAACAAAATGTTAGGAAGGAAACCTCGATCAATACTGGAAAGAGTGATAACAGCTACTGGGCATGAGAAGAGAAAATAATGACATAATCAAGATGTTGACGTTCCACACTACTTCAAACAAAAGGCTAGGAAGGAAACCTCGATCAATACTGGAAAGAGTGATAACAGCTACTGGGCATGAGAAAAGAAAATAATGACATAATCAAGATGTTGACATTCCACACTACTTCAAACAAAAGGCTAGGAAGGAAACCTCGATGAATAGTGGAAAGAGTGACAACAGCTACTGGGCATGAGAAGAGAAAATAATGACATAATCAAGATGTTGACATTCCACACTACTTCAAACAAAAGATTAGGAAGGAAACCTCGATGAATACTGGAAAGAGTGATAACAGCTACTGGGCTTGAGAAGAGAAAATAATGACATAATCAAGATGTTGGCTTTCCACACTACTTCAAACAAAAGGTAAGGAAGGAAACCTCGATGAATACTGGAAAGAGTGATAACAGCTACTGGGCATGAGAAGAGAAAATAATGACATAATCAAGATGTTGACATTCCACACTACTTAAAAAAAAAGGTTAGGAAGGAAACCTCGATCAATACTGGAAAGAGTGATAACAGCTACTGGGCATGAGAAGAGAAAATAATGACATAATCAAGATGTTGACATTCCACACTACTTCAAACAAAAGGCTAGGAAGGAAACCTCGATTAATAGTGGAAAGAGTGACAACAGCTACTGGGCATGAGAAGAGAAAATAATGACATAATCAAGATGTTGACATTCCACACTACTTCGAACAAAAGGTTAGGAAGGAAACTCCCAGCAATAGTGAAAAGATCGATAGGAACAACTGTACTTGAGAAACCTGCATTCCTGAAAGATTTTTTTTCAGAGAAAGATTTTATAAATTTCAACCAACAAAAGGTGAGACTGCTTAGTCAATGAATACCGAATGTTTCCTTATAGGGAAACGGCTAATATTACCACTACCATTTTTACGACAGGCGCAAATCTTCCCAAGAAACAAAGAAGGAATCTCTTTCTTCTTCTATATGCCGTGTCCTTCAAGCGATCATAGCTCTTCACAATTTCCTATCTTTTGTAGGTCTTAATAAATTTTGTCTTTTCGCTAACCCTGTTTTGCTAAACCTGTTTTGCCAAACATGTACTCATGCTCATTAGTGAGGCAATGCGCGTTTTTCCTCTGTCTCTCTTGCATATGTATATATATATATATATATATATATATATATATATATATATATATATATATATATATATATATATATATATGTATGAAGAAATATAGTCTTAAGGTGTGCTATATTTGTGGGATAAAGTGCTCGATATCAGACAGAGAGCGTGTTTAAATATAAAAGTGAACATTGAAGTCAACACTTAGAAGCGACAGGGTGTTTCATGCTAGACATGAAACAGCCTGTCGCCTCTAAGTGTTGACTTCAATGTTCACTTATATATATATATATATATATATATATATATATATATATATATATATATATATATATATATATATAATATATAAAGAAATAACAGCAAGATATATAATCCGGTGTTCTTATAGATATTTTTATTTTTACACAATAGTGCTCAATGTAAATTTACAGAGCATTAATATTATAAATTAACTGATTTAAAATATGGTTTTTTCGCTACACAGTGATAAATATGTTTCAAAAATGGAAGCTAAAAGCTTCGTTATATATATATATATATATATATATATATATATATATATATATATATATATATATATATAGTAAACTTTTCTAAGGCCCCTTTTGTCATTATGTGCCCTAAAAATTGCAACTGTCTCTTCCTGAATTTAAGTATAGGTTAACTTTTTCTTTCTATTTTCTCTAAAACTTTGTCATTACTCACATGTTCAGTCCATTGTATTCTCAGCATCCTTCTGTAGAACCAAGTTTCTGTTGCTTCAAGCCTCTTCTTCATCAGTGTGGAGATTGTTCATTTTTCTCTGCTGTCCAGGAAGACGGCTATCACAAAGCAATCCTGTACTCTTTCTTTTGTTTCTAACGAAATTTCCCTGTTTCTTAATACTTTGCTTAGCTTTTTGGAAGGCATCTTTCGCTGTCATTGGTAGTTTCAAAGTAAGGCAATGAATAAAGCCTGTAAAATCTAACAAAAAATGGACAGACATCTGCGTTTTCCTCTGGCCATAAGGAAATGATTTCAACTGGAGAGTGTTTTACATTTTACGCAGCTTCTGTAAGGAGACAAAAAAGTGTAGGTGAAAGGGGTCACAGGATAAACACTAGAGAATCTCCCCACCCACAGCCTGGAGAGAAGTGAAATAAAAAAGGTAGAACGGGAGGAAGACGTAATCTGTTAAGAAAGAGAGCATTTATTTCCTCGGTGATTCATTCATATATATATATATATATATATATATATATATATATATATATATATATATATATATATATATATATATATATATATATATATATATATATATATATATATATAAGCGACTGAACATCTGTTTCGAGTGATACCTGGAGTGATAAATAAAAATTTAGTCGCTCGACGTCCGTAAGCAGTTATTTTTCCTTCTCGTTTTTGTTCTGTTTTATTTTGTTTTCTCATAAATCTGTCTGGTAATATTTTAAGTATTGCCGGCCTCTAAAAATAGATAAAAGTTCCGAATCGCTAGGGCTTTAAGTCATATTTACAATAGCCAATCAGAATAGTTTCTTAGAAAATATATGACGTCATAACTTGACGAGCTAATCAGGCATCATCATCATCATCATCATCATCTTGACTTTTGTAATCGTAGGACGGATCTGAATGCAAAAAGCCATGCTGACTCTTATTCACAACAGTCTATCAACGGCAGCCATCAGTAATTCTTGTACAGTCATACCTGTCCATTGTTTGTCATTGTCCAGTTTGTTTTTTTTGTTTGTTTTTTTTTGCGTTGGCGTCCTCTCCTACGTCCACCTTTAGCGGGACCTTGCATAATTGTCTTTTACGGGCTGTTGTGCTTTGTAATTTTTTTTTCTAATAGAAAATGCCAAGGAGTTTACTCATGCTTTTGCTCTAAAACGCTTGGATCCTTCTCTCTGTATCTGCCAACAGTGTCCACGTTTCACATCCATATAGGAGAATGGGGACTACCAGCGATCTGTACAGTCTGTTCTTTGAAAGTCAATTCTTGTCACTTTGGCTAATCAGACAAGGTTAATTCTAAACTAGCATATGACGTCAAGTCCCCAGAAACCAATCAGACGCCAGAGGGTAGTTTTTAAACGGATATTCTTGTCTAGCCAGCAGATGTCTATAAAAGAGATTGTCGAATTCAGTAAGACCAAATTAATTATTTTATCAATTCTCCAATACTGCTCCTGCTGCTGGTATCGTAAAATACGTCACAATATGACATATACGCCCACACGCTTTCGCAATGTCCCATGCATACACGGATTCCATTGAACATTTTACATAGGCGACTGCGACATCTTAATACAAACAGGCTCTACATATATATATACTCCAGATTATTCTTCTTATGCACGGAGACTTTTACATAATGCCTCATCAAATACCAATTATCATCCTATGCTCCACTAAAGATATTGTACTATATGTGTTGCCGACTGTATAATAGAATCAGAAATAAAAATGGAGATGATGAGAAACGACACATTTCACCGACGTGCATTAAGTTCGGCTTCTTCAGGTCGGAATTGAGGCGTTCTTTATTTTTTTTAAGGATGCCAGGGACGATAAGTTAAATTACCTCACCAGATCCGACGACCTGTAATTCTTTCTCTCCGTTATATATATATATATATATATATATATATATATATATATATATATATATATATATGATTATTCATACACCAAAATAATATATATATATATATATATATATATATATATATATATATATATATATATATTATTTAGGTGTATGAATATAAGTTTGTGACCCTGGGTTTCAAATGATATCCATGTAACTGAATAAGTTAACTCCATCACTGATATAGAGCACTTTCCACTAATTACTGCGCATATAAAATAAAACAAACACACACACACACACACACACATATATATATATATATATATATATATATATATATATATATATATATATATATATATATATATATATATAATATTATAAATACAAGTAATTATACTCCTCTGGAAAAACCTTAGGTATTTTGGCTTGTAAATGAACAAACCAATGACCAACGGAAAATAAGGGATAAAAAAAGAAAGAACTAAGAACATGAAATTGAGGCGAAAACAATCGTCCAGAATCCAAGCTCAGACTCCAAAGAAAAAAACCTCCAACACGAGTAAAGCAAAAGTAACTAAGCAAAGTGCTTAATACACTAAGTAGAGGAAATCTAACTATAAACCTAAAGAGCCAGGCAAACCTACCTAAGTTTCACCTACGCGGATCGTCGGGGTTCGACGTAACTAGGTTTGCCTGGCTCTTTAGGTTCATATATATATATATATATATATATATATATATATTGTCAGCACACAAAGACGAAAAACTGTTTCATTCTCGACGCAATCATCAGGCCTCTTTATTATTACAGAATGTACAGAACATCAAAGTATATCGCTGGCAATTAGTGTTTCATTATTTGGGGTGAATAATTGCTTCAATTCGATATGGCATTGAATTGAGCTAGGTTCGATTTTTCTCATTGGGGTTTTTCCCCATTCTTCTTGATAGAAATTACTCAACCATAAAAAATCAATCCCCCATTTTATACCCAGTGGAATTTCATATAAATACTAGTTCACCCATGTTATCAAAAAAGATGGTATAGTTTATTAAGAGATTACTATTATATTTTCACTTGTGTATATGAGGGATAAGTTTATTACTTAATAAAAATAGAAAACCGATACCCCACGTTATCCTCACTAGAATTTAATATTAATACTAGTTTACCCTTGTTATCAAAAATTATGTTTTTATGTGATAAGATTTTACTATTAAAGTTTTACTTGTGTATTGGGGTGATCAGTTTATTATATATTAGAAGAAACTTTTAGCATAGAACTTACGTTTACTTTTAGCAAATGAATTATAAAATGATAACTTTCCGCCAATCTAGTACTGCGTTTAAATTCATAAAGTGTAGGTATTATTGCGTAATATTTATCAGAATAATCGCCATGAAAGTATTTATTCACGTTGGGTCGGGGTCGGAATACCAGAAAAGAAAGTTCATCCGAGTAGCTGTCATGAAAATATTTGTAACCCAAACAGAGGGAAGCTACATCACGTCTGTAAGAAAGACTGGAGACGAGATGCCTGGTCAGCATCGATTATATTGCAGACTTTTCTCTTGATGTTGTCAAGAATCTCGAGTAGAGGCAACAGACTAAATATAGCAACAGTATTCAATACACGGACGAATGGTAAATGTATAATTGTGCAAAATTGATTCTGACACGAAAAAATGTTGGCACGACACAGTGAACCAACTTTCCTTGCAGTAGAAGTAGCAATTGATTCGATATAATCGCTTCAAATCCTGTCATTAGACAACGTGAGCCCAAGAAGGCATAGAGTTTTGCTCTCCTGATGGTAGGCAGAAAAGGTTCTGTGTAATGATTAAATGAAAGCAGTTTTGTTTTGGAGGCGTTGAAATTTACAAGCCATTTCTTGCCCCAGTTAACAACTGATTGGAGTTTATTTTCAGTAGTAGTAGCAAGGTTCACTTTAGACTGGAAGTAAATGGTAGTGTAATTGTTATGGTCCAGGTTAGGACCAAGGAAGAACAACACGAACACAAGTGTAGAAATAACGAAGATATATTACACGGAATAATAATAATACAAGATGTGGAAGGTGTTAGTATGACTGTCAGTCTGGTTTGGAGTGAACTACTATCGGCTCGACTCGACTCGTCTCTCTCTCTCTCTCTCTCTTGAGAGGCGTAGTATACATAGTGTTAGGAAGAGTTCATTCTGTAGTTATAGGTAAGGACCCATAACAATATACATAGGTAATATCACTTCACATGATTAGATATATGTTATGGTCCAGGTTAGGACAACAGAAGAACAACACGAACACAAGAGTAGAAATAACGAAGATATATTACACGGAATAATAATACAAGATGTGGAATGTGTTAGTATGACTAGATGGGAGATAATTGATGAAAACCAGAAATACCGTAAGTCCAATGATAGAGCCATCAGGAACCCCCGCTTAGTTTTAAGTCATTCTATTCAAAATAACATTCATTAATCGACTGTTTCGGAAGGACTGGATTAAGCCGAATATGCAGGGCGTCCTAAAAATGTGACATCATTTCCCAGACTAATAATTTTGGCAATTCTTGTTGAAATAACCTCAAATTTTCACAGAATGTATAGAAACAGATAAAGATTTTATATTTAATGTTTTCTTTTTGTTCTGTTATCAGGCTGAGCCATGCCGTTCACTACCAAAGAGAAGTCTTTTGCGTCTTGGAATATGCTCGCACAACAGTCAGCCAAGACTGTGCAGCGTGCCTTCAATGCGAAATTTGAAAAAAAACCTTCACCAACTGGATTTGGACTTTGCGGAGAGATGGATAGCGGCTCGAACTGAGGAATCGGAGAGCCGAGTTCGAATTCCAGTCGAATCCATTAGATTCGCTTACGTGCTAATTCCCTTGGGAAAGGTATGATTCCTTCCCCCCCCCCCGCCCCAGTTATGGGTAAATAGCAGGACAGACCGGGTTCTATAGACTTGGATGGCAACTGGTCTACCGTGTAAAGAAATGGTAACCTACTGCGGGAAAAAAATCTGCCTCGTCAGTCATGTATCCAAAGATACATGATCGCCTACGCGTGTATCACGTATGGCACATAACTGACTGATTCGAGGCCTTAATCAATGACGAATTGATTAAGCATCTTACTGCGCACGACCTCCCCTAGTTTCCGTTTTGCTGGCTCTACTCCCTACGTGTTAACGGCCATCTCTGAAGTTATCTATCAAGCTATAGATAAGAATGAAAAAGCTCGTTATGCAGTTGTAGATATCAACAGGGTTTGATATGCTGGCCTTCTACACAAACTCGAGGGAAACGGTGTCACAGGACGAATATTTGGTTTAATCCACTTGTTCCAGACTGACCAAACTTTTAAAGAGGAAGGCTGCTTATGCAGGGCTAAAGGATCTGGTAGATGCTCATCAATATCAGCGTGTTCGGAAAGCGCTTAACTGCCGACTTGATGAGTGCCGTGTCACAGGCGATGCACATGTGAAACCGGTCCCAGTATAAACTTATGATGTTCAACACCTAAACTGTTGGAATTCATTGAGCTAGATTTAGTAGTTTTCAAGATAATTATTTTTATTTTTAAAACCATGTCAGAATGTTTTGGTGGTTGTCGGGTCGGGGGCACGCTGTACGGGACACTTGCGTTGAAGACCAGCGTACCAAACTGTGTCGGACGCCTTCGAGATATCTAGAGCCACAGACTGAGCGTCGTCATTATCATCTAAAGTTTGATAGAGAACTTCAGAGATGGCCGTGAACACGACGGTGCTAGATCTACCTAGTGAATCGGAAGACATTGTTCTTTTTTTCCGAAAGGAGGCTGTAGATGTAAGTATCTTAATCAGTTCTATATTGATTAGGACCTCGAAAACTTTTAGCTCAAGGTAAGTATCATGTTCACCAGTGCATATGTGGCAGCAATATTCTAAGTATGGACGAATGGTAGGCCTATAGATACGTAGGATAGAATATGGCAGCGACAAATGTATCATGAATGTAGCCAAATATGACGTTAGATTTGTTGAAGGGAGGGGTAGGTCAATCAGACATAAAGCTATCAGAAACAAATGTAAAAAAAATATATTCAAAAAGCTTCTTAAATGGGCCTGTAGATAAATTTTAAAATGTGGAACATCTATATATGAAATAGATAATATTGAATAGACGGCAAAACAGCAATATTAAAGTTGAATAAACCAAATAATGTAAATTATCCGTAGAGGATGGACCATTATATACTAATAAAATGACGCCTATAAAAATGTAATACGTAATTGTCTTTTATAAAAAAAAATTTAAACTATATTTGAAGGCACAAGATAGACTGTGTCGGCATCTAACTGCTAATTTGATTCTTTGGTTTAAGAGAATTTTTTATTTTGTTAGCAAATTTGATTATATGTAAAGGCAGGAAACCTAAATCATGTAAAGATTTACAAGTTCTATTTTTTTTTTTAAATATTTTACCGCGTTGGATTTGCTGGCTTCTGATATATATATATATATATATATATATATAAATTAAGTAATTCATTGACTCTGAAACCTCAACAGAATGCACTGGACAGCCGTTTGGTCCTATATTTGGGACTCATCAGCAGTGCGCATCCACTATCGAGAATTGAAACCCTGACAGTTAGGTTGTCAAGCAAACGTCATACCATCTATTCCAACGGACCTCGGTAACGAAGAGGTATCAAATCAGACTCAATATATATATCAATTATATATATATAATGGATTCAATATAATTTTTCCACTTCATGTCAACTGAGAACATCAGCCCGAGAAAGCGCAATGAGTTACTTTCCAGGAGGTTAGCATCAGCCATGCTTTTGGAGAGCAGAGAGCGGTCTCTCAGATATATAATATTTTTAATCGGTATCACTCCAAGAAAGGCAGTAAAGTCACTAAGACACAAGAAGTATTGGAAGAATTAGAAATAGAAACATTAATGGTGATCTGGAATAGGAGACAGGAATCAGGAGGACAGTGGATAGCGTTTGACATTGCATTTAATTTTTGCAGATTAAAGTGTGCTGGTTTTGGTCGAGCCACATTTCGTTGCTCTCGTGGATTCCAGTCAAGGGCCTACCTAGTGACACTAGAAAAGGCTCGCGGAGTGTGTGGCCGATCCCTCCCCAATTCCGGCGAAAAGCAGGTCGACCAAAACACACTTGGAGCAGAAGAATTGACGCAGAGGTGAAAACAGCCGGCACGACATGGGCTGAGTTGAAGGGTATCGCCTGGAACCGCGTCCGTTGGAGAGGTAATTTTGTGGTTCTATGTTCCCCAAGTAATCAAGAAGCATAAAGAAGAAGAACGAATTGTGAGGTCAGTGTGTATATGCATTTCAGGACCCCAGGTAAAGTCATTTCAAGTCTCAATCAAAGACAAACTCGAATCGAGATTGACATCAAGAAATGAAAATGGGGATGGATTGGCCACACACTCCACAAACTTCCTTCTAATGTCACCAGGTAGGCTCTTGACTGGAATCCATAAGGGAAACGAAAAGTGGGTCGACCAAAACAGACTTGGCGCAGAAGTGATTTCCTGGCTGCTGGAAGTCCTCATCCATTGTTCCTGTCTTTAAGAACTCTGGCGAACCCTCCGACCATTCTAATTACCGTCCCATCAGTCTCCTACCCATCTTCGGCAAAGTCCTCGAAGCCCTTATCAACACCGAAGTGGTTAACCACCTTACATCACATGATCTGCTCTCAGACAAACAATATGGATTCCGCTTTGCCCGATCCACAGCTGATGTACTTACAGCCATCACTGAATTTGTCTACCAAGCTCTCCATAATAACGGAGAAGCTCGCGCTGTGGCCCTTGACATCTCCAAGGCGTTTGATAGGGTTTGGCATGCCTGCCTTCTTCGCAAGCTTCAGAGATATGGTATTACAGGCCGATTGTTGGATCTAATACAATACTTCCTGTCAAACCGTGAATTGAAGATCGTTCTCAATGGATTCTCCTCCAGCTCCTATCTCACAAACGCAGGTGTTCCGCAAGGCTCCATCCTAGGCCCTACCCTGTTTCTTATATTCATAAATGATCTTCCTGACGCCATTGATTCCCAAGTCGGCATCTATGCGGATGACACCACAATTTACTCCTACCTCAGAAACAAATCTAGTACCGCTGAAAATATTAACCTGGACGTTCGTCTCGAAAAGGACCTTCAATCGGTTGTGAACTGGGGCAGGAATTGGCTGGTTAACTTTAACGCCTCCAAAACAAAATTGCTTTCCATTAATCACCACAGGGATCCTTCCCTGCATCACATTAGAATGTCTGAACCTCAACTTCTAGAGAGCTCCTCTCTGCGGCTGCTCTGTCTCACGCTGTCTGCTAACTTGAGATGTAACAATTACATTGAGTCGATTGCTTCATCCACCGCAAGGAAAGTTGGCACCCTGTACCGGGCCAGGAAATTCTTCTCCCCGGAATCAACCATCCAAATTTACAAATCAACCATCCACCCTTGCATGGAGTATTGCTGCCATATATGGTCTGGAGCCCCTTCTGTTTGCCTCAAGGTTCTTGATAAAATCCAGAGACGGGTATGCAATGTAATTGGCCCTGATCTGGCTTCTCGTCTGCAGTCTCTCTCTCACAGACACACCGTCGCCTCTCTCTCTGTCTTTTTTTATAAATACTTCCATGGTCATTGCTCCGATGAGCTGCTTTCACTGGTTCCCAGGCTCCATGGATTCAAGCGTCCCATGAGGCTGGCATCCCGTTCCCACCCTTTCACTGTTGAAACTGTTAAATGTAGACGTCTCTTCTACTCCAATAGCTTCATATCTCGCACCTCACGCCTATGGAACCCCCTTCCTAATTCCTGTTTCCCTGATGACTATGATCTCCAACTATTCACGTGAAACGTCAATCGACATTTCCAGTTGCCTTGATCTATCCTCTATCCTTCTCCACATCCTTTCCTCTAACACTCCTATTTGCTCTCGCTACAAATCCTCTGTAACCCCTAGCGTGCTAGTGGCTTCCAGCCTTGCCTGGACTGAAAAGATTTAAAAAAAAAATTGTTGACCCAGAGGTGAAGGCAGCCGGCACGACATGGGCCGAGCTGAAGAGGATCGCCCGGAACCGCGGCTATTGAGAATTCATGCTGTGATTCTATGTTCCCCAAGGAATCAAGAAGCATGACGAACTAAACTTGGTTGGAAAGGATATATACTGTTTACGAAAAGTCTAAAAGTGTCAAAGATCAAATAAATTATCGCATAAATTGATGCAACGGCGGGGTATATTACATTTGAAATTTGCTGGTCGATTTCTAATTAATAAATTCGACTTGTCTGCGCGGAATGGGATAATTTTTTTTTTACTCGCCCTCGTTACATCGCATTATTGAAAAAAAAAAAGATGCTCTCGTCAGAAATTGCTGCCTGTCGAGAGGTTAATGTGACAGGAAATGGAGACGAGGGGGGCAAATCAGTCACGCGACTTCCTGATCACGAGTACTGGGAGGCTGTTCTACTTCCGCTTGGAAAAAAAAATAGGAAAGAAATAACCGTAGCCAATTAATTACTTATTTGTCTATCTGAAAAGAAGCTGATTTGATGCCAGCCAAATCAATAAATATCGCACAACGACACTTGTGATATTGTAGGTTAGACATTGCAAACACACACACACAAACACACACACACACACACACACACACACACACACACACACACACACACACACACACACACGTCTATATAATAAATGCGAATATCAGTGTGTCACCGTGTCACATTTTTCAAAGTAGAGAAAACAAATTGAATGAAATTTTTCTATTATGTTTGTTTTCATTGGTATATTCTGTTTTTGAATTCTGTTTCATATGTCTTTTTAAATTTTCGGTGAATATTTTTTGTTGTTGCTGGAATTTGTTGATATTCTTTTGTTTATGGATATGGGTATGTTTTTGAATGCGTTACGATGATGCTTGGAGTTTTTGCTGATGTATCTGATATTAATATACAATACCAATATCGCCCATACTTTTGACATAACTGTTGTGAGACCGATACTTTCTTACATCATGGACTCTCCCAGTACTATATTATTATGTGAATGGTAGTATCATGGGAGTAGCACCAGTAATGGTGCTCTGCTGTAGAACTCTCTGTTTGACAGAGAGGAACTCGGACGAGACTTTGCCGCGGGGCAAAGTTTCGTCCGGGGAGGTAGACAGTTCCTAAATTCGTGTATACGGGTTGTAAATGGGCATATTTTTGGCCGAGCCTACGGGCTCGGTAAGCCCACGTTAAACCGGCCTTGTGCCACATTCGACCAGTGTGGGGGGGTAAATATCGTAGCACCAGTAATGCGCAGCCGCGTACGATACCAATATCGGACACCACTGGATAGTAAGCACTATTCTTACACTATTCTTTGTAACTTTTCTGTTTAATATATTTCTTACCTCTAACCCGTGTTCCGTGTTTTCCTTCCGTGGCCCCTACTTCGGGTCCACATCAATAACAATGGGCAGCTATGACGGCACAAAAATAACCGAAGTCATATTTACAGGCATATACATCATCAATAAATTAGCACAGATCACAAATAAAAAAAAGACTTATACAGGGAGGATGATATAGTAATTGTAAGAATTTGCAACGTCACAACTACATAAAAATAAGAAAACGTCTTATAGAAACCTTCAACATATTAGGATTTAAAATAGACATAAAATCCGACCTAAAATAGTATACGTTCGGATGAGTGTGCGCATATTTGTATGTATGTATGCATGCATATGTGCACATAAATAGGCAGACATATAAACGCACACACGCACTAAAATTTACGCACAAAAATCAAACCATAAGCTAAATTATGTGGTCAAAACAATAGCAATAAACCAAAGATCAACGGAGGAGGTGAAGGAACAATAAAAGAAAAAAATGCATTTAAATAAATAAAAATAAAAATGGAATGGAAAGGATATGAAATCAACAACCAATCAACACCCATTAAGCGAAAAGGAAAACAACACACTCATATCGCAGTAAAAGTACATGAAAAAATCGAGAAATATCAGGAGTTCAATTTTGTTCTGATTTTAGGTCACATCTATGTAACCACGAAACTTCGAAGTCAACATGAGTTAAGTGAAAAACTTCAAAATGATTCTCTCTCTCTCTCTCTCTCTCTCTCTCTCTCTCTCTCTATATATATATATATATATATATATATATATATATATATAACAACATGTCTGCCCGCGTATTCAATTCCGGAAAATCCTTGTTGACAACCCAATTAAAGTTAAACATGAAAATAATAAACAAAAATTAAAAATCCTTGAAGCTATATACATAAAACAGTTGAAACCTAACCTGAACAAAATAAAATATGAAATCTCCACAAACATTCTTAAATGCCTATAATTTATAACAGAAGCCATTGGTTTATACCAATAGCTTCCCATACTTAATACTTCTCGTTTTCACTCTCGCGTGGTCATATATATATATATATATATATATATATATATATATATATATATATATATGTAGAGAAGACAAATTGAATAAAATAGACAATCGGAAAGTAGTACTTAGTCCTTGCCGACGCATCTTGTCCTTTGACTTTATCAAGGCAAATGATGATAAATAAAATCGAAATGTTGTGTCGTTATATGAGATTGAAAGAGTTCAATGAATTTAAAAAGATGCTTTTGTGTAAGGCTCTTTTTAGAGACTGGTAACTTTTTCTTTTTCTTTTCCTTTTTGGCAATATATACAAATTTCATTAAGAATTAAATTAAATTTTCTCTCTTTTCATTTCTCCTTAATCTTGTTCTTCCAACCATTAACATAATCTCCCTCCTCTGTCCTTACCCTCATTATGTCCTGTGAGTGTCAAATTTTCCAAGCCTGCTTTCCTCATTATGTGCCCTAGAAATTTCAACTCTCTTTCTGATTTTAAGTAGAGGGCTTCTATTTGTTTCGATTTTCTTTAAAATTCCGGTTCCAGGCTTTCCAGCCAACTTTAAAAAACTTAAATGCAATATCAATCCCTATCTACAGTCCTGATTACTCTTCCTCTGTTCCTTAGAAATGATCCTGTTACTAACTCTTCCACATCCAGTAATCCCTGGCGTCTCTGTGGCTTTATTGCCTTGCTTGGGGTGAACTTACCATCAAAATGGCTGCTAATTTTGCGATGACAAAATATTTAGGCTAGAAATCATGTGGGAATAATGGATAATGCAATAACACAAAGGTATTGCATGCTGAAATCCGCTCCAGTTATATAAAATCTGCTCTGAATCGTAAAAGAATGTAATAAAACTAAAACATAATTTAATTTGAAGAGCATTTAATTGCTTTTTATAAATAAGATATATTACGGCCAGTAACATCTTGAGAAAAAAATTTCCATGAATAATCAATTTTTACAAGAATTGTTTTAATTTTTAAAATTTATAATTATAATAATATATAAAGTTTTAAATCTT
The DNA here is from genome assembly GCA_964036315.1 of Acanthosepion esculentum. Classification (NCBI taxonomy): domain Eukaryota; kingdom Metazoa; phylum Mollusca; class Cephalopoda; order Sepiida; family Sepiidae; genus Acanthosepion; species Acanthosepion esculentum. Next base: position 16,391,675 of record OZ038500.1, on the reverse strand, counting down.
TTAAATTTTTGTATTAATTTGTAGTAGTTAGGTGATATTGTTATTAAGTAAAAACTATATTTACTAATCCTCATTAGAAAAGCGGTAATTCAGCGACCACCAGTATTTTAAAAAGTATTTTGAATTTTTTTGTGCGTGCATAAACGTGACGATGTTTGTAAATACGGACGTCCATACATGATATAATCAGAAAGTAAAACCGGTAACTATAGTAAATTTAAAATTTATTAGTAATTTTTTAACATTTCCTCAACAACTGTCTTCAACAAAATATTAGATTACTTAGAATTTTTTCATAAATTACTGTCTAGCTAAACACACACACACACACATATATATATATATATATATATATATATATATATATATATATATATATATATATATATATATATATTTTGAACGATAAAAATTATTAAAAAAATCAATTAAAATCTTCAGACATACTGATTAATATTATTATGCTTTTATTATTATTATTTCATTTATATTCCTCGACTAGTTTCGACCAGCATGGCCATCATCGGGAGAGAAAAAATGTCTCTGCTTGCTGTAGCAGTAAACTACAGAAATGAATGTCTTGATGAAGAAAACGAACGTTTGTCTGTAGTTTTCATTTGTTTTTTTATTATTTGTTTATTTATCTTTTTAACATTCCTTGTGTTGGTCAAACAGTCTCTTTTAAGTTGACATTTGAGATAAGAGCTATATTCCCTTTTTTTTTTCCTCCGGTCAGTTCAGCAGTTTATTTGTGATTGGGGAGGGGATGGTAAGTGTGTTTGTGTGTGTGTGTGTTTGTGTTATTTAGTTTAGTGTGTGTGTTATTTAGTTGTTTAGTCTCTGGAAAGTGTGTGTGTGTGTTATTTAGTTTGTAAGGGAGTGAGTGAGTATGATATGTGTTAGCTTGTATATTGCTATGGGTGTGTGTTATCATTTGGCTCATTAGGAAAGTGAGTGAGTATGTTGTGTGTGGGTGTGTGTATAGGTGTGAGGCCTCAACACCTCCGTAAGCCTGTCTTTTTTCTATGGGTATGGAATGTGGGTAGGTTTTGATTTGTAGGGTTATGTGTTGCTACTATCTATATTGTTCAATTTATGGTTTAGTCCGGCTGGAAACAGCATGTGTAAACGTCGTATCCACTTATTTTCATGGAACTCTAAAATTCTTCTAGTGTTATCTGCTTTGGGCTTTTCTATTCTCTCAATTATAGTGAATTTGGCATGGGTTTTGAAGTCGTGTTTTTCTATGCGGAAATGTTGTTCTACAGGTAATAATTTTTCATGGGGAGTCGACTTAATTCGATTGCGGTAATTATTGATTCTGTAGTGAAAGGGCCATTCAGATTTTCCTACATATTGTTTCTGGCATAGTGTGCATTCTAGCAGGTAAATTATGTTATGACTTCTACAGTTAGAGTCGTGATAGATTTTGTAAGTAGATTTAGTGACTGAGCTAGTGAATGAATTCGTGTGTGTGACGTGATTGCAACATAAACTTCTTTTGTTGTTACATGGTTGGGAAAATCCTGTTGTTCTTGTTGTTAGTTTATCCCGGATTACCTTGTCCCCTAAAATGCGGTTACTACCTATGATTTCTTTTAGGTTCTTAGGTCGACGATATGCTAGAAGGCCGGGTTCCTTAAATAGGTTTTTTAGGTCTGGTTTGAGATGTAGTATTTCCCAGCGACTTTTGATTATTTGGGATAGTGGAGGCAGAGTGGGGTTGAAAGTGGTTACTAGAGGAATGCGGCTAGATTTAGTTTTTATCTTGTATATTAGGGTGTTTTCTCTAGGTGTGGAAATTGCTTTATTTATTTGTTCCCTGATTAGGTGTTGTTTATAGCCACGTGTTGTGAATTGATGCTCCAAATTTTCAATGTGTTTGTTTAATTCTTCATTGTGGGAACATATCCTTCTAAGTCTAAGTGCTTGTGAATAGGGAAGGTTCTCTTTGAGGTGTTTAGGGTGGGAAGACTTAAAGTGTAGATAGTTGTGAGTGTCGGTGATTTTAGTGTGTAGTGTCGTTTGCAGTTTCCTGTTTTCATCTATGTAAATGTGAGTGTCTAAAAATGTTACTGATGTTTTGGAATATATATATATATATATATATATATATATATATATATATATATATATATATATATATATATATATATATATTCTAAGGCTTTCATGTTGTATTCGTCATTTTTTTTACAATTATGTACCCCTTACTTAAAAATACCTAGCATTAAGCTATCGGTGAATCTGTCAACGCCTCATAAAAACACCGGCCTACGTATTAAAAAAGTTTTACAGTCATATTTTAAGTTAAAAGTAATATTTACATTATTTCAATTGTTCGGGCTGTTGTCCTTATCTTTATTGTCATATTCACATTCAGTGAATAATTACAATACCACATCTCAGAAATAGACAGATATTAAAAGTAATATTTGTTTTAATTCGGATTAATTAAAATTTAAGTCACTTAATCTTCCTCAAGTAACGTTTTAGAAAAATATATTTTAACTATTGAAAGATTTTTAATAAAGAGAATTATGTTGTGTTGGAAGATTTGTCAATATGAGGGATAGTAACGATTTTTAAAAATAAAGATTGCAATCAAGTTAAATTCAGTTTGAAATTCGGCGAAGTATTTTCCTTATTGGAAACATTATATTTAATCTATTCGCTCGTAATTAAAACTAAAATAAAAGCTTCAAGTAAGATTTTTTTCTTTTAAAAATACATTTTATCCTTAGGTATCGCTTTTGTTTGGACGTATCTATATATAGGGTGCTCCAAAAATGTAAACAAGCTTTTCTTTCCATGTTAAACGAGTTAGAATTAATGATGGCAGTTAAATTAAGCTTTGAACAGAGGAAATTTATTCTAAAATGCAACTGAAAGTGTGAAAAGGCAGTTGAAGTGCAAAGATAGTTTAGAAGTTTTACACAGATCCACCAATGCGACTTAACACTAATCGAATTAGAGATTTGAAGCCGATGGAACTGTTCAGAATGCCCACGAGAAGCGTTCCGGCAGACCACGAACATCGACAAAGCCCACCATGCAAGAAAGCGTAATGGAAACGTATAAGAAATTTCCAAGAAAATCTGTGCGGCAAGCGAGGTAGGTATTTCAAAATCGTATGTCCAATGCATTTTGAAGCGGCGTCAATGGAAAAGTTACATTCCAAGATTAACCCATGTTTATTAACGACAATCAGCCAGACCGAAGAGTCGAGTAAGTGGCACTTGACACGATGTTTGTAGAAGATGCACTTTCAAACAAAGATTGTGTGGAGGGATAAGAGCACATTCTTATTAAATGGTTCAACTAACCGCCACAGTTGCATCTACAGGGGGACTTGAGAATCCGAATGTTATGGTGGAACGCCATGTTAATTTACCAGCAGTTACAGTATGGTGCGGTTTATCATCAAGACGATTAATTGGACTATTTTGTTTACGC
>OZ038500.1:16370719-16383219 GCA_964036315.1 Acanthosepion esculentum | reverse complement strand
AAAATATTGAATAATTTTAACACATTCAGCATTATGGATAAAAATAGTGAATTTTATGAGGTGTTTCTTTCGAAACTGAGCATGAAGAAATATATTCAAGACTTCATCGCTGTCGAGGGATCGAACACGTTCATTTTCAATGGAAATTATTACAAACCTGGATAACACTTTATCCCTCATTGTAGATCGCAGATAAATGTTTGTAAATTTGCTGAAACTAGTTTCGGTACTTGCGACAGTCACTGGTGTAGTAAGTAAAAAGATATTTTTAGTTAAAAAATTGAATAATTTCAGCATATTCAAAATTATGCATAAAAAGTAGTGAATTTTACATGGTGTTTTTTTTTTTTTTCGAGATTTAGCATGAACAAAACAAACGAATTTGGACGAGGAAGAAGAAAAAATAAAGAATGACGTCAAATCCGCGAAACTTTTTTTCATCCATTAATAGTGCTTAGTTTAATTGTGTAATGTATAGAAATGCCGGTAGAAAAAATCAGATATTGATCAGGGAGCCAGACTGACTAGGTGATACCCGGGGCTCCCATTAAGGCTTGCCTCGCCGATCGAATGGTTCAGAGGTAGTACGCAACAATCATATATATATATATATATATATATATATATATATATATATATATATATATATATATATATATATATATATATATATATATGTATATATATATATATGTAGTATATATATATATGTATATATATATATGTATATGTATATATATATATATATATATATATATATATATATATATATGTATGTATGTATATATATATATATAAATATATATATATATATATATATGTATGTATATTATGAAATGAACAAAGTCCGATAATTATTTTAAGATTTTTTAAAATTTATTTTTTATGTTTATACGTTCTTTTTATAGATACAAATATTTAAGTAAATGGTCATTTTATAATAAACAGTATTAACGACATTCAGTCCGGTAAATGTCGTTAATACTGTATATTATAAACAGAGCATTTACTTAAATATTTGTATCTATAAAAAGAACGTATTAACATTAAAAAATGTCTTAATATATATATATATATATATATATATATATATATATATATATATATATATATATATATATATATATATATATATATATTCCGTCGGTTTTAGTTTACAGGTATTAATTTAAGTCCCTTAAAGTTAATGTCATCTGCAACTGAACTCATACGTGTTTTTATTATGCACCTTTCAATATCCGATCTCCTGTCTAGAAAGCTATTTGATTTAATGTTTGTTTTTCATTTGTATTATAATCTTGAATATATATATATATATATATATATATATATATATATATATATATATATATATATATATATATATATGTACATACTAGCAGCATGGCCCGGCGTTGCCCGTGCTTGATTCAAAAATCGGACAAATCCTACAGCAATCGCTATCACTTGACTTTAAATATTTTTGCCCTTCCTTGCCTTTAATGGAGTGCCGTGCTAATGTTGGTACATGTCTTACTTTTTGCCTATCCCACACTGCAATTTTTTTCTAATCTCTATACTAAACATTAAATCTGTTACGAAAAAAGAACTAAACAAAATGAGCACAAAACGATCAGCTTTAAAAAAGGACTCGTAACTGGAAAAACCGAATGAAAAAAGAATGTTAACAACAAATATTTTTTCACAGCCAACCCAGTTCTTCGGAATCAAAATCAACGTTGAGTTTAAGCAAGGGAATGAGCCAACTGGATTAAAGTGCCATGCAGATTTAAATTTTTCCCACTTGTGGCGAATGCAGCTATCGATTCTTTTGCATGCTAGCAAAAAAAAAACTAGTTAACATTCGTGTCAGTCAGCTGTTGGCTCTCACGCTGGCCAACCGAATCTTCCTGCCTATTCGTGGCAGCCAGCTATAGGCTCTCACTCTGGCCGCAAACTACATGAAAACTGCCGTAGAAGCATGAAAAAAATCGATTATTTCCACTATCGATTGGAGTTGGGAAATGCAAAGTCGGTCTTGGCCTTCCGCTAACTTGGAGCATGTGCATGTAAATTTTGGTGCAAATCCGTCAAAAATTGCACACACACACACACACACATCCTGCCTTTTATAGATAGATATATATATATATATTAATTCTATTAATGCAATAATATCATTTTGAGTATATATACACATAGTGCAATGGGTAAATTGTTACCATTTTTTATTTTTTATTTCGCGCATGTGCGTAGTTTGTTTTTTGATTTTGTTGATTGCATATTCTCGTAGGGTCAGTTGGAAACCGCCTGTGAGAAAAAGAGCACCATGACGTAATTCCCTCCACCGGAAATTTGAAAACGGCATGATGTACTGCTTGGCATTCGCTCCAGAATTTCCAATATAAACATTTCAGGGTGTTTGGGTGTAAATCTGAGTAGAGTGCAGAGGATTCGGAAAGAGGTGGAAAATTCGGAAAGAAGGTACGGCAGCTCAGAAAACTCACTCTGATCGCTGTGATAAGAAAAGAACTCCCGGATTTGTTGGTGCTTGCCTCAGACTCAACATGGAATCCTATATCAAATGCCTTTACGAGGTAGTGCTATCCTGGATCAAGAAGTTGGCTGCTAGAAGACTCTACGTCTGGCAACAGGACTCTGTACCATGCCACACAAGCAGAACCCAGTCATGGCTGTCAGACAATTTCTGCGACCACATCACCGCTTACATCTGGCCATCTAACTCCCCAGACTGCACCCCCTTGATTATTATGTGTGGGGCGCAGTTGAGCAAGAAACCAACAGAACTCCTTGAAACGACGAAGATGAACTGAAGGAAATAATTATAGCATCATTCGCCAAATTAAACAAGGAGACCGTACAGAAGAGTTGCAGGGGATTCCGAAATCGTCTGGAGGCTGTGGTTGAAGCTAATGGCGATTTTCTTTTTAAAGCGTGCTTCACACTTTACAAGGCCCGGGGGCCACTCGAGGTAGAGGGTTACGTTCGGAGCCCATTTGTGTGTATAGGAGTGGAAGATAACGGTAGACCCTAACCTTGAACAGGTTAAGATTGTAGTGATCGGGGATACATTCTTTTGGGAGTCGGTTCCATAGGGCAGTGGTTTGCGGGAAGAAGCTGTTCGAGTGGAATTTACTTCTCACCAATGAGATACGGAGGTAACGTGGGTGGTTTGCTAATACGTTTTTCAGCATGACATGTTCTTGCTTTGAAGGTTTGCTTCGGCGAGACCAGGGAATTTAGTTCGTCCGAGCAATTTCCGTGGTAGTAGAGCAGTCAGAGGGTTGCCACATCTCGCCTGTGGGAGAGAGGTTGAATTGTGAGAATAGTTCATCCTCCACAAGGGCTTGGAGACGCTTTTGAACTCTGTCAAGGCTGGATAGTGAGTTCCAGGTCGCTCCCCCAAAATATGGCAACAGTATTCCATTCTTAGTCTGATCTGGCTCTTGTAAACTTAGAGGATAGCAGGAGATGTGAAGTACTTACTGGGGTGGTACAGAGAGCCGACAATTTTACCTACATCCTTAGCAATGGAACGTACAGTTGCGGCCAAAATGTTCAGAACGGCATTGTTTTCATCAGAAAAGTAGGTATAATTTTTTTATCAAAGTTGTTTTATATTCTATAATTTTCACAGACAATAAATACGATATTATTTGTTATTGTCTGATATTTTGGTATAATTTGAGAGGATAATACAAATGTTATGGATGATTTAGTGATTTACTTTTTGGAGGTGTTTTACTTTATAAATTTACTCTTTAGTATTTCAAGATGTTTTTGTGTCATTTTGGTAAAGATACCTGTTAAAATAAGATGTCAGTGTGATTTTCATTTTGGCGTCATTTAGACAACAACTTATCCATCGCACCCTGTAGATCTGTTAAAATAAGATGTCAGTGTGATTTTCATTTTGGCGTCATTTAGACGACAATGTATCCATCGCACCCTGTAGATCTGTTAAAATAAGATGTCAGTGTGATTTTCATTTTTGGCCTCATTTAGACGACATTGTATCCATCGCACCCTGTAGATCTGTTAAAATAAGATGTCAGTGTGATTTTCATTTTTGGCCTCATTTAGACGACATTGTATCCATCGCACCCTGTAGATCTGTTAAAATAAGATGTCAGTGTGATTTTCATTTTTGGCCTCATTTAGACGACATTGTATCCATCGCACCCTGTAGATCTGTTAAAATAAGATGTCAGTGTGATTTTCATTTTTGGCCTCATTTAGACGACATTGTATCCATCGCACCCTGTACATGTATTTTGATAAATTTATTAATGCAATAATATCAAAATTGTTATTCCAAGATTCATGTAATAAGATGTCATATCAGGCAGATATAATTTGGAACCTTAAAGCTATAATCTGATTTATATAATCTATGTGTGCCGGGGGATAGGTTTTCACTTTTAGATGTCAAGCTTTAGGTCATGTCGACTTTGTCATTGAGCCCTCGGCTTGTTTAATATTTTAATATTTGAACGTACTTTCAGCTTTAGGTATTCTTAAAAATTGAAAACAATTCTTATCAAAATTCATTATTCATCGAAAAAAATAATCGATATTCAAAAAATATTTTGGTTTTTCCTCTTAAAGATTTTAACGCTAAGACTTTGGTTTTGGCACATTTTTTCATCACGTATCCCAATTTATAGCGAATATAATCAAAATAAATTTTTCAGGAGCATATATATAAATATATATATATATATATATATATATATATATATATATATATATATATATAATAAAAAGATTAGTGTTCAAATCTTTTTATTATATCCTTACTCTGTCCTGGACATTGAGTTCTACCTGGATCATATCCTCTTGGAATTATTTTTATACATATATGTATGTGTATATATAATTGCATATGTATGTGTATATTTACCACTAATATTGTCTATATATATATATATATATATATATATATATATATATATATATATATATATATATATATATATATATGTAAGAAAATGTGTGGATGGAGATCCGACGGTATAATGTAAATGTGGAAAAGACAAAGCAAAATCCGAATATGTGAGTTTACTGTTTTTTATTTTGTTTTTGTTTTTGTTATTCTGTCGACGTCAGACGTTTCGGTCAAATAGACCTTCTTCAGGACATGGTTAATGGAGACATATTTATATTAGATTTAAGTTAGATGAAGAGACGATATATACAGGACTAGTCAGAAACAGAAAAACTGAAATTCTAAAATCAGAGTATTCTTTCTTGGAGTCGGATACGCTGGCGTCACGTGGGTGGCGCTACGAAAACCTGCTCCCAGGGAAGAGATTTTATCCTAAGTGGAAAGTGGGGAGGGACCTATTTAAAACTATAGCTTATCGGTACGTTTGTCAAGCATTAATCTTGCTAGAAAACTTGTCTTTTCCACATTTTCATCATATATATATATATATATATGCTCCTGGAAAATTTATTTCGATTGAGCTCTCTGGGGAGGAAGTCGGAGTTTGTAAACAGTAACTGATACTGCTAATAATGCAAGAACCTTCCGTAAAGCGAATCGAGTTCTTTCAGTCACTTGTGTGTTTATCTAAAAATAAATACGCTTAAATTCGCCTCCATCCCTGCCGTGCGCCAACGGCTTCGGGGTGGAATATCCGACTGGCGCCAATTCAGCCGGGTTTCGATTCTAGCTAGAGGCAACCGGAGATCTAGCCACGCTGATGAGCTGCGAAACAATCTGTCGGTGGATGGCAATATATATTATTATATTTCTATTTTAAGAAATTATAATAAATCATTTTAAATGCCCACACAAAAGCTTTCATTTTTCAATACTATGATTGTACTTCCTTAAGCGATGGTTGGTAACTTGTGATAAAAATGATTTTTAGGGAACTTAAAAAAAAATCGTTACCTCTTTTTCGAAAGTTAAGGGAGGCATAAGGTCAGAATTATACTTGTGGGTATGTCTTGATTAACCAATTAAAAGTCAGATCTACGCTAAATAGAAAAATACGGTCAGAAGGATGGTGGAGGGGTGAGTTATTTTTTCATATGACGATAAACTGACGCTTATACATGTCAATCCTTGAGGATTGCGAAGAATACGGCAGCGACAAGTGTATCATGAATGTAGCCAAATATGACGTTCTGTTTGTTGAAGAGAAATGTAGGTTAATCAGACATAAAGCTATAAGAAATAAATGTAAAACAAATTATATTCAAGAACTTTCTTAAAGGAGTCTGTAGATAAAATTTAAAATGTGGAACATCTGCATATGATGCTAATAATATTGAACAGACGGTAAAACATAGCAATATTAAAGTCGAATAAACTAAATAAAATAAATTATCAGTAGAGGGTGGACCATTATCTACTAATAAAATGACGACTATAAATTGTAATACGTAATTGTTCTTTATAAAAGAAACATTTTTAACTATATTTTAAGGTAAAAGATAGACTGTGTCAGCATCTCACTGCTAATTCACTTCTTTGGTTTAACAGACCTTTTTTTGTGAGCAAATTTGATATGGAATACACGAAACATAGATCATGTAAAGATTTACATGTTCTAGTTTTTAAAAATATTTTTCATTTTACCACGTTGGTTTTGTTGACTTCTCATATATATATATATATATATATATATATATATATATATATATATATATATATATATATATATATATATAATAAAATTAAAATAATATGTAATATTTGTGACTAAGTTATCCATTAACAGTTCAGCTTAGCGATAATTCAAATTGGGTCACTGTTTGTTTTTAACGTTCCAGAGATCTATTTTTTTCGTGTTTTTTAAAAGAAAAGCTTCAGCAACATTTTTTAATCGAGTTCACCCGAAGCAAGGTAGTAAAGCTACTAAGACACAAGTGGTTACTGGATGAGGAAGAATTAGAAAATAGAAACATTACTAAGAATCGAGAGCAATAGAAGAATAGCCAGGAAGACAATAACGATTGACATTATATTTTTTAAAATTCAGGTATTCTATGAAAATTTCTCGGACATTCAGGCCGGTAAATGTTATTTAATACTGGTTATTATAAAACAGAGCATTTACTTAAATACTTGTATCTATAAAAAGAATGTTAAACATAAAAATGTCTTTAAATATATATATATATATATATATATATATATATATATATATATATATATAGATAGATAGATAGATAGATAGATAGATAGATAGATACTATCCGAAATACCCGCGCCATGCTGCGTGTCACACATGTTTTGTAAGAAAATGATTGATTTTGAATCTTTGTTATAATTTATGGAGAAAAAAATGATGGATTTCAATATTAGCCAATGATCTTGCCGATGTGACCTCCATCTGCTGGCTTTCTCCTTCTATATGTTGGATAAGAATCATTCCCGTGTTCAAATTTAAATTAAATCAAAGGGAAAAAAATTCAGTGGGAGATTTGTACAAAAACCGCGTGATCCGACCCCTTTAATATGTATTTGATGCAATACTTGATTGAATGAATTGATAAGTCGATTTCAACATTGATATGACAGTTGAATTGTAGCAACAAATTTGTAATGTAAGGCACTACACACTGATTGGTGATTTCTTGATCAACTTGACGTCCATATTGTCTCATTTTGATCTAGCCGATGTGACCGCCATCTGTTTTTCTCCTATCTTTTGGATAGGAATCATTCCATTGTTCACATTTAAATTTAAATCAAAGGGAAACATTTATTAAGTAAGGCGTTTGTGCCCCCCGGATGCCCCCTTTGATCAAAAAGACATATACTTATCCAAGTGCCCCGAGTAATGTAATTTCAGAATATATATGGTTATGGTGGGGGGTTCTATCTCCAAAAACCTAGGAGAAGTTTGATAACAAACAGACAGAGGCCACCTCTGATATTGAGCACTTTATCCCATAAATATAGCACATCTTAAGACTATATTTCTTCATTCATATATATATATATATATATATATATATATATATATATATATATATATACTCATAGCTATGGGTTAAATAGTTAGGTTGACTTTGTTCTCTGAGAGACGGACAATTCTGAATACAAGATCGGTTGGTATACTAAAGGGGCAGATGGTAAATCTTTATCCGTGGTTAGCAATCTTTCTGGTGTTCGTGACTCAATGAAATCTAAGATGACTTAAACCCTATTTAACACCCCCGCTTAACACCCCCTTTAACACCCCCTCCCTTTAACACCCTGTTAAACACAAATCCTTTAAGCGCGGTTTTGCTGTTGTACCCTCTTCAAATATTTTTCGTAATAAAATTAGTGTTACCAAATAGCTGAAGAAAATGATAAAATACAACATTTCGACCTTTCCGTATCTGTCTATATTTCTGAGATGAGGTATTATGTACACTATTTACATTATTCGGACTATTGTCCTCATCTTTGTCGCCTTATTTATCACACCGTTTCGGCCTTTCATTATCTGTCTATATTTCTGAGATGAGGTATTATGTACACTATTTACATTATTCGGACTATTGTCCTCATCTTTGTCGGCTTATTTATCACACCGTTTCGGCCTTACAGTATCTGTCTATATTTCTGAGATGAGGTATTATGTACACTATTTACATTATTCGAACTGTTGTCCTCATCTTTGTCGCCATATTTAAGGACAAAAAATGTCTGAAATGGATAAAGGCGTTGGTTAGATCCAGTGACAGGACCAAAAGAGTGTGAGTTCATTACCCGCTTAAGGCAGTGGGGAACTTGGAGACGTGAATTAACAGGAGGTAACTGATAACTGACTCCCATTAAACATCTCACGTGGAACTAGAACAGTCTACCCCAATGAACGAAATAAACGTTTCAGTTCGACATTCCAACCACCTGAAGAAGGCCGGAGCGTACAACGGCCGAAACGTTGTAATAAATATGGCGACAAAGATAAGGACAATATTCCTATCCTTAGTGAGTTATTAGTTTTCTCACTTTGCTAAGACTCCTGCTCCTGTTCTGCCTTTCATTCAGACAAGTTCATCAGATAGATAGCTCGCTGCCTTCCCTTTGCCCCGTGAGGGTTAAATTTTCCAAGCAGTCCTTCCTTATTATGTGTCCAAGGAATTTCGGCTATATTTTCCTGATTTTGAGTATAAGTATTATTTTTGTTATCATATATCTTAAGACTCGTTGCTCAATGGCTCCGTCCATGAAATTCTCAGCATCCTTCTGTAGAACCAGATTTCTGTTTCATCCAATTTTCATCTTATCCGTGGGGAGAATGCCCAACATTCACTGCCATATATGTAGATGGATATCTCATACCAATTCAAAATTCTTTTATCTGTTTCAAACGTAAATTGCTGATAGATTTCAGATTTATATGAAGAGAGTGCAAAGATAGATAGATATGGTCAAACAAATTTATATATATATATATATATATATATATATATATATATATATATATATATATATATATACTAGCAGTATAACCAGTCTTCGATCGGGTCTTTCATTACTGGGAATTTTACTGTTCAATTGGAGCCGTTTAAATTTAAATCAGCCCACCCGAAAATCAATATCAGTAACAACAATCGGGTGCAACTGAGGCACATCCCCAAATAGGGGGGGTAACAATTTGAATGAGGGGTGGCCCTGACGTTTTTGCATTCTCAATCTTGTTTCAGCCTCACGCACAGCAGCAGTTGAAGAGGCGTTTCTCTTCAGCCGTTGAGTCCTTTGATCAGCAGTTTCAGCCTCGCGCGCAGAAGCGTTCAGGTATGCTCTTCTGGAAAGCCGATGGCTACGTTGATCTTTGGACTCGGTGCCTTTGATTAAAGCATTCCAAGAGCCATTTTGAGACAGGCGAACTGAACGTTCTAAAAACGATTCGTTATCTCTTATTCGCATGGCGGACCTGGAGGCAGCGGTTTTGCAACCTAGGCAAGTTCTTTTCTTTGGTTGCATGTCTTAGGCAAATATGAATAGTCAAACGGAATGCGTGGGCAAATACCGAAGAGAACGCTGTAAAGCTACAGGGATCACTAAGCTCGAATAACTTTAGGAAAGTTTGGAAAAATAAATGTTGAGTAATAAAAAAGCAAGCTTACTTATTACTACAGTGAATGCAATGCAAAAACTGGCAGGACAATTAAAAAAATTAAATTGGCAACGGCTATAAAAGAGAATGAAAACTGTGGAAACACATAAACAACATCCGATTACACACACACACATACATACAGGCACACATTTTGAGAATTATAGATATAGATAATATTATTGTAATAATTTAAAGTATTTATTTTTATTAAAGTTTTTATGAAATATATATATCCAAGAACAGATAGTAAAACGTTGCTGAAATTTATAATGGACAGGAGAGCCATTGTCGCCAATAATTTGGACTCAAAATCGGCACTGAAGAATTATTCATCAAACAAAAAAATAATCGAAATTGGATGAAAACTGTGGAAACGCATAAACAAAATCCGATCACACACACGCACTAGAAGAAATAAGAACATGAAGGCCTGAAGGTGAAGGTGGGGATTCAAATTTAACAGAGAGAAGTGTTAAAGAGAGGAGTTAAATAACGGTTTAAATGAGTGAGATACAGATAAATATGAATTACTTTTCGATGCATAATTTGCTACCGAATAGCTGACCTAGAATTAAAATTAAAAAACAAACACCGGAAAAGTGTGTATACATTTGTGGTGACACTACGCACAATAAAAAACGATATGATCTAAACTTCCTTAGTCCTTTCCTATTCTTCTTTCTTCTATTACACCCCTCTCTAGAGCTTTCATACATTTCACTTTCACACTTGTTTCCCACTCCCACACATATACTCTCACTAAAATTTTGTTTTTTATACCAGGAGTTATATTTTCCGATTTCTTTTTGAATTTGTAGGTCTGATGAATTGGATCGTGATTACGATTCCAATGTAATAAATTATAACCATGGAATATTAATGTTTGAGCTTTTTTATTATATATATATATATATATATATATATATGTATATATATATATATATATATATAGAGAGAGAGAGAGAGAGAAAGAGAGAGAGATATTGAGAGAGGGAAAAAGAGAGATAATGAACAGGCTTATGTAGTTACACAGACAGATATGACAAAGTGGAATAAGTTTACTTATGATGCGTTTCATTCTTCAGGACTTCATCGGACTAAATTTGTTATGATGATACAACTACACAACCAATACTTGTGGGCGGACCGGACTCTTCGTGGCACAATATAGACAAAACAACAGCATCAGTTTACGATTAATGTGTGGACTGGAATTCTAGGTGACTGTCTGGTAGTTCCATATGTTCTCCCAGCCCGTCTTATAGTAGCTGTATACAGGGACTTTATTTCAAACACACTGCCAGACCTGCTAGAGGATGTATCCCTGCTAATACGAAGACGCATTATGGAGCTCCAGCACATTTTAGTCACATTGTTCGCAATGCGCTGATTGATATCTGATGGATAGGTAGGCATTGATTGTCTTTTGTAGCGATGCTTAATGAGTCTTACATTTTTTTCCAGTATTTCTTGGCTTATTTTACCCAATTCAGTTTTGGTTGGGTTTATTTGTCTAATAAAGGATTATTGTGGAATCCGTCTTTATGGTCCTTTATAGTCAGAAATTCTTGCTTACAGCACAATATATGGACCCTGTCGCTTATACCTAGTTTGGCTGTGATATATTTGCCTCCTCAGTTATACTTCCAATATACGAATCTGAGGGTAACTTTAAGAAGAGGTGGTACAATCACAAATCCTCTTCTTATCTAGAAGGTCTTAGGAATTTTAAACTAAAAAATTAAACAAAAGAAAAACCTTAAAACAATTTTAGTAATATCTGCAATCTTTGTCAACAAGAAAAGTTAGCGATAATGACATTTCCAGACCAAAAATTCCTTTTGAATTATGACCCGATGTATACATACTAAAAAGTTCCTTCTGAGTTCACACGAAGTGGTATGAAAAGAACGTATGTATATTTCATTTCACCCCGACCAATACATTTCCAATACACTTGATTTTATCCTCCTTCACTCACCTTCTCCTGCGTTTATTCATTTATTTATTTTTTAAGAAATATAGCGGTCATAATTTTTTTATTTAAAAAAAATATAATGCGTTAGGAAATTAATTGACCGAAGTCGCCTGACGATACCGAAAGGTTGAAATCAAGGTAGCGTAATCGGCTGGTTTCGTAATTTTTTTAATGCTTAAAAGCTCTACATGTTAAATTTTATCTGTTTATATGTGCATTGTATGTGTATGTATATTTTTAATACTACTGTTTCCTGGTGTAATTCAACTATGACCATTAACTTTTTCATTATATATATATATATATATATATATATATATATATATATATATATATATATACAGAGACAGAGAGAGACAGAGACAGAGACAGAGAGAAAGAATACACCTAGATAGATAGTTAAATGTATAAAACAATATATATATATATGTATAAAACAATATATA
>OZ038500.1:16235719-16365719 GCA_964036315.1 Acanthosepion esculentum | reverse complement strand
ATTTCCTTCAATATATCGCGGGCGTGTCACATTTTCTAAGCCATCTATCCTTATTATGTCCCCAAGAAATGTCAACTGTCATTTCTTGATTCAAATATATGTATCGTTATTTTGTCAATTTGTCTAAAACATCGTCGTTGCACACTTGTTCAGTCCATGGCACTCTCAGCATAATTTTACAGAACCACATTTCTATTGCCTCAAGTCTTTTCATCTGTGAGAGGATTGTCCAGCATTCACTGCTATATAGGAGATTAGACATTACATAGCCGTCTAACACTTTTTTCTTTGTTTCTAAGGACACTCGTCAGTAGAACCACATCTCTGTCGCTTCAAGTCTCTTCTTTATCTGTGAAGAGATTGTCCAGCATTCACTGCCATATTGGAGATTAGATATTACATAGCCGTCCAATACTTTTTCTTTGTTTCTCAGGACACTCGTCAGTAGAACCACATCTCTGTCGCTTCAAGTCTCTTCTTCATCTGTGAGGAGATTGTCCAGCATTCACTGCCATATAGGAGATTAGATATTACATAGCCGTCCAACACCTTTTTCTTTGTTTCTAAGGACACTCGTCAGTAGAACCACATCTCTGTCGCTTCAAGTCTCTTCTTCATCTGTGAGGAGATTGTCCAGCATTCACTGCCATATTGGAGATTAGATATTACATAGCCGTCCAACACCTTTTTCTTTGTTTCTAAGGACACTCGTCAGTAGAACCACATCTCTGTCGCTTCAAGTCTCTTCTTCATCTGTGAGGAGATTGTCCAGCATTCACTGCCATATTGGAGATTAGATATTACATAGCCGTCCAACAAACACTATTTTTGTTGTTTCTTTTGTGTTCTTTCCTTTAGAAAATCAGAAACATTGTCGTCATACAATTTCTAACTTTCTTTTTGCCATTTTCTCTCATGTGCACACAGGCTCACAACCACCAACAGATTTTCGCTTTACCCTTTCATTCCCACGACCCGCTTTTCTGTGAAAAGCGACTCCCTAGTAGATGCTTTATCGACCTCTACAATCTAAATCTGTTCAAGTCTAAGTTTAACCGCTGTCTTTCCCCCATATCTTCATAAACTACAATTCGTACCTCTTACCATTTACGCCATTTAAGCAACAAACTCCTTCAGTAATTATCTACCACGAGTGGCTCTTGGGCCTTGTATTAGATGAACATTAATAAAACAATCTTCTTTACATGGTGAATTATTTCATTTTACTGCTGTTTTTCCTTTCTAATTCTTTCATTTTTTTCATCCTTCCTTTCTTTTTCTTTTTTTTTCTTTTTCGTTTTATTGAATATATCAGCCCCCATCATTTTTCTGTAGATATAATCATTTTCTTTTATTCCTTATATTCATATTTTTTTGTTTTCTGATTTTTTTCCCTTGCGTTCTTTTTTGCTCGATCCAATGATTTCACTAAATACTAAATGTCTTCCATTCCTTTCACTCTTTCACGTCATTTTTTTGATTCAATATTTCAGTTTCTTTTGTCTTTCAAACCCTTTCTTTCTTTCTTTCTCGTCCTTTTTTCTTTCTCGTCCTTTTTTCTTTCATTGTTTCTTTCTTTCTTTCTGTACTTCATTGACTCAATAATTCCACATTTTGTATTTCCTACCCCTTCTTTCTTTCTTTCTCGTCCTTTTTTTCGATTCAATAATTTCACATTTGTCTTTCAAATACTTCGCTTGTTTCTTTCTTTCCTACTTTCTTTGTGTCTTTCTTTTTTCTTTCATCGTGAAAATTATCATAGATTTTTTTTCAGTTGTATAATTTCACTCTCTTTCTTGAAAACCATTTTTCTTACTTTTTCTTTTAATTAATTTTATTATCCTTGTCTTTTGTGATGAATAATTTACCATTGATCTTTCTTTCTTCTTTCTTTCTTTCTTTCTTTCTTTCTTTCTTTCTTGTCACACTTATATATTGAAAGACTTCCACTTTTTCTTTCTTTCTTTCTTTTTCTTTCTTTCTTTCTTTCTTTCTTTCTTTCTTTCTTTCTTTGTATTTTCAATGACACGGAAACCTAAATGCGGTAATATCCAACTTATATGTTCTTTTTCTTTCTTTCTTTCTTTCTTTCTTTCTTTCTTACCCAAATTATTTTTAAAGATTTCACTTTCTTTCTTTCTTTCTTTCTTTCTTGTCCCACTTATATATGAAAGATTTCCCCTTTTTCTTTCTTTCTTTCTTTTTTTCTTTCTTTATTTCTTTCTTTATTTGTATTTTCAATGACACGGAAACCGAAACGCGGTAATATCCAGCTTATATGTTCTTTCTTTTCCTATCTTTCTTTCTTTCTTTCTTTTTTACCCAACTTATTTTTAAATAATTCACTTTCTTTCTTTCTTTCTTTCTCTCTTTCTTTCTTTCTTTCTTTCTTTCTTTCTTTGTTTCTATTCAACTTATATTTAAAGATTTCACTTTCTTTCTTTCTTTCTTGTCTAATTTATATTGAAAGATTTTCCTCTTTCTTTCTTTCTTTCTTTCTTTCTTTCTTTCTTTCTTTCTTTCTTTAATCGACCCTATGATTTTCTTCCATTTTTCTCTTGTATCATTTCCTTTCCTTTTTCTTTCTTTCTTTTCTTCTCTTGAATTATTCTCTCATTTTAAAAAATGGTACTTATTTTCCTCTCTGTGAGGTCAAGCAAAAGAACATAGTCTTGGAGATTACTGCCAAAACAAAGGTCTTAGCAATTTCGTCGCAAGATATGATTGATCTTTCAATCTGATTCTAACATATATCGACTGTAATTTACCTGTGTACAGATCAAAGATTACTATTAACGCATCGTGCACCGCCTGTTTCTCATTCTGCGACAAGAAGCAATCTCAGAAGAATCCCCGAGACACAAGAACTACGCAGAATATACAGAAATTCCTAACCAATATCGGGATTTCATGTTTTCATCTTTAGAACTGCCCAGATAAATTATGACAGGTTATCGACGTGCAGCGAATTCTCTGTTATTGCTGTTGGCGTCATGGCTGCCAACGTGTATAATTGGATTTGGGACCTTGAGTTCAAATTCCAGCCGATGCTTTTCACTTTCTTTCAGATCTTTTTTAATCATTTCATACCAAGCAAGGCAATAAACCTACTAAGATACAAAAGGTTACTGAGTGTGAAAGAATAAGAGAAAAACATTATTAAGGAGCGAGAACAATAAAAGAAGAGGAATCAATATATATATATATATATATATATATATATATATATATATATATATATATATATATATATGTTTGTGTATTTAGGCAGCAATCCTTCTTTCATGCACATTTCCTTAAAAACGACAGATTAGGTGCTTTTATTTAGTTTTTTATACAATTTTCTCATCCGAAAAGAAAAAAAAATATTAGATCGCATGAGAAATTGTATAAAAAAAGAAATAAAAACATCTTGTCTGTCGTTTTTAATGAAATGTGCATATACATATATACATATATATATATATATATATATATATATATATATATATATATATATATATATATATATATATATATAAAATCCAGGTAAGATGAGAACGAATAGTGTACAATCCCAACGTTCATACATTTAATTTAAAAGAAGGCTCAATGCAGAGTAGAAAAATATTATTTATTTTAGGATACTAAAACAACATGTAAGAATCGCTACACAATGGCAGTCGTGTTTCGACGCATACCAATGCGTCTCCCCAGGCGATTGTAAATTACTGCCGAGTGATCGCTTAATTTGGTTCCAGAAGCAAAATACATCCTCTTTTTCCGATCAACCAATCAAATATACCATACGTTCGATTCAAACTCAGCGAAAAAGAAAAAAATTTAAAGTTTCTTAGAAATTAATTATGACCGGGAGTTATGTGCCAACAGCAGCCAGACATGAAATTAAAGACTCATACAGATGGTTACATAAAGCGTATACATGACAGAAGGTCAACTTTCCCATGAAATAAAATCGGAGGCGTGTAGTGCTAATTTAACCTAATGCAAACTTGTTATATGCTTTGTGGATTTCCTACATAATTTGTTTTGTAGTTGATAAATAAGAGGCCTCTTTAGGAAACTAGAAAATAATTCAAACGTATAGAATTATTTGGTAAATTAGTATGCGATCTTTAAATATCATCCAAATAAGATGTTAATAATAGCAACCAATGAATGTAAGATGTCAAAAATATTAACTACCAATACAACATATAAGATGTTAATAATACTAACAGGAGATTAATACAGAACTATGTTAAAACCAAATTAATCTTACAAATAGAAAAATAAGCCGTATATGGTGCAACGCAGTTCAACTAAATTATAAGAAAAACCATGATCAAATTCCAAAGTTTAACTAAATCGTAAAAGTAAGAGAGACTATGTCTACAATTTACCGTTAATTCGCTCCTTTTTATTATAAAATCTGATAATTTCCAATTTTTTATGTAAACACAAAAACATTATTCATTTAAAGAACTACATGTTTTTGCTATTTTAAAAATGATCTATTTCACCTTAGGATTTTTGTTATCATCTTTTAAACTCCAAAATTATCTAGAAAGTGAGGTATTATTTCTGTAAATGCTATTGGTGAAGGACAAGATATGCTGATTCCACCTAGTCTTAAAAGAATTCTTAGTACTACCAATATAGAATTTTTCAACCATCGGATTTTCTATTGTCGAGATAGTACGTAGATAAACAAGAGATTTAGTTAAACGTTTGTTTGGCAATGGGTATTGGTTAGGATTCCTGCAATTACATTGGCTAGTATCATTAATAATATTTACCTTGGAGCGTCCATTATGATCCAGATTATTAGTTTAAAATTTTATTATTGTGTAACTTTATAATCTTCTCAATATTATCGGTGCAATATTATCACTTAGATTTAATTTGTTTCTGTTAAATATTTTACTAAGAGGGTTACTTTTGGGAAATGTTTATCAATTAAATGGAGAAACTTCTGGCCTGACTTAGTACTGACCAATTGGTTAAATGGGTGGGGGGAGAACAAATGATATTCCTATTTCTGTTTCTTTTCTTTAGACCACTATGATCATATTTTCTATACTTATTTTTAGCGTACTTGTAACCTTTTTTCTTTTTATGTGCCATGTCCTTTTAGGACGTAGGCGATCAAGGCTCTCCACCTCCTTCTATCCCTTGCAGCTTTCAACAAGTTACCCCCTCTGCTTCCTCCCCCATAACATGTTCTGTCATCCATTTAAATCCATCAGGTATGTCACGCGTTGTTTTCCCTTGTCTCTCTTTCCCTCCATTCGACCCGTGAATATCAGATTCTCCAGGCCCTCTTTCCTCATTATGTGTCCCACAAACTTCAGCTGCCTCTTCCTGATATTAAGCATAAGCCTCCTCCTTGTTTGCAACCTCTCTATGATCTCATCGTTGCTCACACGCACGGTCCTTGGTATCCTTAGCATCCTTCTATTGAATCACATCTCTGTCGCCTCGAGTCTCTTCTTCATCTTTGGGGAAATCGTCCAACATTCGCTGCTGTAAAGAAGGATAGATGACACGTAATAGTTACTACTTTTTAAAACAGTATTATGAATAAATATAAGTTTGGAATACATTATATACAAGATCTGATGTAACACCAAGAAAATCTACTTGTTTAACGTTAGTAGTTATCTTAACATTATGATTGAAACTTTTTAATTCTCTATGAATTATTTTCCTTAATTTATCAAACTAAATTTTAATGGGATTTTTTACTACCATCAGGCCATCATCTCTATATAATCCTATATTATCAAAATTAACATCATCATAAGCGCTAAGGTTATACAGAATAAATACCCCCCCCAGATAACTCTGAAAATATATATACCCCCGAGATAACTCTGAAAAAATATATTTTTATATTATTATTGTGTTTCTTTATAATCTCAAGATTATTGGTGCAGTTATAACTTAGTATACTTTTTAACAAACAGATTAAAACTAAGTGGGTTACTTTTAGAGAAATTTTTATCAATTAAATGGAGGAACTTCTAGCCTAACTTAGTACTGACCAGTTGGTTAAATGGGGTTGGATACTAAATTATTTTCCTATTCCTATTTCTTTTCCTGTGATCAGTATTATCATATTTTGTATACTTGATTTCATCATACTTGTAGCTACTATTTTAAAAACAGTATTATAAACTCCACTATATTTATCAAATATCTTTGTGAGGTAAGTGGTTGCTAATCCTACATTATATAGATTAGGGTATATGTTTGATTACAGATGACGGGTGGTTAGAAATGGGGTGAATATATATTGAGTTAGCATGATGTTTCATATAATCTTGGAATACATCATTAACAAGATGTAACGATCTACTCGATTAACATCAGTAGATATCTTAACCTTAAGATTTAAGCTTTTTAATTCTCCATGAATCATTTTCTTAATTTATAAACCCTAATTTTAGCGGAATTTTTTTTACTATCATAAGACCGTCATCTCTATATAAGCCTATATTATCAACACTGACATCATCATAGGTGCTAAGGTTATATAGAATAAATAAACCTACCAGGTCAGAAGACTCTCCAGAATCTAATGATCCTATTGACATATCAAAATATTCATCAGAGTTCTTAACCCACTGTGCATTATTGTGGATAAGAAATGATCTTCTCCAGTAAATTATTGTATTTATTTCTTAACTGGATATGTTAGAATAATCTTTGATAAATTCCAAACAAGGGTAAAGAGATCCTTGGAAATGGAGTGGTAAAAATCCACAATAAACTATCACCTGAATGGATTTTTATGGATTCTGTATTAGCGAGTGGTTAGAATGTTCGTATTCTGACCATGAGACCAGGGTTCGAATCTTACCATGGTCGATTTGTCAGGAATTAAACTTCTAGATGTTATCGATTTGGAGGGGTCGATCCCAGCGTGCGGCACCTTTGGAAAGTGTCTGGTCTGGAAACCCTACGACGGGTTGACCCAAGCCTTGTGAGTGAAATTGGGTAGACGGAACACTTGGAGGCCGTCGATAGCTGTGCTAGAACGAAGTCACAACGTTCTAGCCTTGTTCAAATTTTTGATCACGCTGGATAACACGCTTTTCCCCAGAAACTGTAACTAAGGTCTGCCATGCGTATTTGCAGTATAAACCACAGGTGGGCTCGGTCTAAGTTGAATAAACACAACGCCTGAGCAAGCGTCTGTAATAGGGATTAGCGAGTCGCCCTGGTAGACAGGTATACGAGTGACCAGCTATATATATATATATATATATATATATATATATATATATATATATATATATATATATATATATGGAGAGACAGAGAGATAGAGAGAGAAAGAGAGAGTGAGAGTGCGACAAAAACACGTTCTGCATGTACGTCACAGAAATACCACCCACATAATGGTAAAACATTAGTAGCAGTTGTGTCTTTATCTGGCTAATGCCTTACCATGTGGGAGGTATTTCTGAGATGTATTTCTGATTTCTATTTTTTCCCCAGTTTAGATCATTTACAGTGGTGTGAATTAATATGAATCTGTTTTCGGGGTGTATGATGAAATTTGTTTGGCCTTGAAAAATATTGCGTCATCCTTGATTGCATCAGATTTTTATCACCCTCAGACACTGTTGTCTCGACTGTCGATTAGTTGTCCTAAGGCATTTGTCAGCGATGGAGGTTACTCCAAGGAAACCTACGAAAATTGTAATGCTGCACCAACACAATAGCCAGCCTATGGCTAGTGATCTATCTATCTATCTATCTATCTATCTATCTATCACTCTCTCTCTCTCTCTCTCTCTCTCTCTCTCTATATATATATATATATATATATATATATATATATATATATATATGTCACAACCTTTTAGTCAGACATAAAGCGGGAGACACAGACGATTGGCTGTAGAGAATATATGTAATAACAGCATCTGTTTGGTGTTTTTAAAACACAAAGTTTCCAAAAGGAAACCCTTTTTTACGCTTTTCCTTCACTTTTGCGCCAGATAACAGTCCCTAACAGAGAGTGAGTTTCCCTCTCCCTAATCCACACGCGCAGTAAAGCTTTTCTTAGTTCAAAAACGTAGTTTTTTTTAAAATTCAGACTCCGGTAAGGAAAGACCCCCCCCTTTTCCCAAACCAGACTCTTACTATTTCTATACTATTTTATTCAGTACTAAACTACCCGTGACCCGTTGGGTTACTAACAGTTCAGATTATAAAACAATAAAAGATTGAAGTTGATTTCAACATACCATTGAAATGAAAGTTAATTTTATTATGATTCAATTAAATATTTCAATTCGTTCGTCTCATCATTGGTCTGGCTTTTATAAATAGATAGATAGATAGATAGATGGTAAACAAAATGAGATTGATAGATAGATAGATAGATAGTAAACAAAATGAGATAGATAGATAGTAAACAAAATGAGATAGGTAGATAGTAAACAAAATGAGATAGATAGATAGATAGATAGATAGATAGTAAACAAAATGAGATAGATAGATAGATAGATAGATATATAGATAGTAAACAAAATGAGATAGATAGATAGATAGATAGTAAACAAAATGAGATAGATAGATAATAAACAAAATGAGATAGATAGATAGATAGTAAACAAAATGAGATAGATAGATAGATAGATAGATAGATAGATAGATAGATAGATAGATATTTCAGTATACAGATATAGATAAAAAATCAAACCTTTCTTTATATTTTTATTAGAAACGCTTCCTTCGTGGGTATAGATCCCATATTTCAGGAACATAGGATCGAAACGCCTTATTTATTTTTACTCAGAAGAAACGGTTACTACTTTTGGTCATGAGAAGTAACACTATTGCCGCTAGTGATAATCGCTGAAAATTTAGTTTCACTTTAACTCGATCAAAAACAATTTTTTTTTAACACCGAAAAGTTAAACATTAGCAAAGAACGCCTCAGATCGCGACTACATCCGGTAAATGGTGTCACGTCAGTCTGAAGTCAGCCAGTTCAAATGATGGTCGTTTACGACGATGTCGACTTGTTTACGATGATATTTAGAGACTATTCTATTTGTTTTTTTCTTTTTTCTTTTTTACCTTGCACATAAAATTCTACATTGATGGCATTTAAAAACAAACAAACAATTCAAGTCTTGTCTATCTGTAAGTTCACTGTCAACCACGTAATTACGTTAGTTTCAGTTTTAAAAAAATCAAATCAACAGATTTAAACGCAAAAATCGGGGGGACAAAAATTAAACGAAGTTGAACGTCTAGAGAATAAAAAACGCAACTACCGTGGGTACAAATTGATCAGATGCTGAATAAAAACTAGTAAGTGTCTGGTAAATAGACACGAGTTGATTTATATATGACGTCGGCGATCCAACTTCCATAAATCAGGGTTGAAAATAATCGATGAAATTATCACTCTTCAAAAATTGCTAGAAATAATAAGTATGGTCTCCATTTCAGGCTTACGACCATATCAGGTTGTAGCAGAACCGTGCGGGGGTGAAGATGTTAAACTTTCCTGCTGGCCGGTCCAGCTACATGAGAATGTCGGACATTAAGTCCAAAGAAAACAAACAAGACCGATATATATGGGTAAACAAATATATATTAATAACGAGTTACACAAAGACATGAAAAGTTACATAGTGTTTGTATGGAGAAGTTGTGTGTGTGTTGTGTTGAGTGTTCGTACGTACGTGTATTGTTCTTAGCGCGTTCCCAGAATTTGGGAAACGCTGTATCTGCTAGGTCACATATTGGTGTAAATGGAGAAAGAACTATTTTACCTCGTCTCCGTGCGAGGTAGCGGCCCAAGGCCTGAGTCGAAAAAGAGAGAGAGGGAGGAGGGTCGGCCAGTATTTATAAAGAGACCCCTGTTGAAGGATTAAGGAACTGAGGAGGTGCTAACTCCGACAAGGTCGAAAAATCGGTTCCCGTACAATTAGATTGTAGCGATTACTACTATGTTTGACACGCCTACATTTTTCTCAACTGTGATTGGTCAAATAATAAATACTAACTATCACAGGACAATTTACTGATCGCATTCACCACACTGAATTTTTCCTACTGTTAATTCACAAACATGATTTTGTTGCAAAATCACTGATTGGGTAATTTTTCATCCAATCAGATATTTTTTGTGTGTTCTCGAAATTTCTCCCGCCATTGTCCTGGGAGCCTACCCATGGTTATATAAACCGGAATTCGTTCCAAAAATAGACAGTAGAAGCAGAACTCAGTAGAACTCAGCAACTCACACGCGTCTACACAGAATATTCATTCTACTCACTGCACGCACGCACACACGCAGAACTTAAATATCATTCACCATCAGTTCTATGAAACAAGCCAAGTTGCAACAGCTCTGTTAGTTATATCTAATCCACAACTGATTTATTACATGTTCTTCTGAAAACATCTGTAACACTATTTAGCAACGGCAGGTTGATTAACCAATTAATTAACCACAGAAGTTAATTACGAGGATTACTTAAACCGATAGATAGAACGAAAGACATACTGAGCGATAACTTAAACCGATAGATAGAACGAAAGACATAGTGAGCGATATTCTTTTTGTTTTGTTATTTTCCCCAAACAAAGGATGGGTAAAAGGATTTTTTATTTTATTGTTTTCAAATGCGAATCAAGATAATCATTTTTACTTTCTCGCGGAAGTTTGACGCTGAGATATGCCAAATGTTCCCAGAGTTTTTTTAAATAGGTAAACATTGACTGTGTTATAGTGACAACAGTGTTATCAGAGAATGATGAGAATTCTCTGCGAGGACAAAGGAAGGAAAAAGAGAAAGAAAAGAAAGAAAGAGAGGGACAAGACTTAACAACTTAGATGATAAAGAAAAAAAAGCCACCCACAAAGCGATGTTATTTTGATAACGGGACGGCGAAAATTCTGATGGTCATTGTCGTAAAAATTAGTTGATGAATCCCAGAGTTTTGGGCAGATAAAACATTAACTGTGTCATGATAGCCAAAACTTATATTATCGGGAAAGGATTTAATAGGTCATCTGCCGACCGCACACAAAGCCCAACCCTGAGTTAAGGAGATGTCGGTTGGACAAGACATCTGTGTTCTGTTGAAATTCGTTTGTGATAACAAAAGCCATGTTATTGGATTTTTTTTTAATTAACTCAATTTCGCCAAAATTCCGTCCACTTAATATTGGCAGAAAACTTGATTGAAGAATTCCATATGCCGTGACGTTGGATAAAAATTGAGATTATCACATTCACACTATTTTGACGCCTATTGGCCGAATAGCCAGGCGGAGGTGATTATGTGACGCAGGGAGGAGGCCGGCCACCGCCAATTGAGAGGATATGTATGAGATGTTACCGCAAGGAAGTGGGAAAACCGTTGACGCCCTCTGGGGTGTGGTGAGATACCCATATGAGAGCAGAAGAAGGTGGGAGTGGAAGAAGATTTCCAAAAATGGAAAATGATAAATAATTCTGACCGAAAACAAAGAAAATCCCTTTTGGGGATTTGAAATCAACGTGGTGGCCACACCACGTCCGACCCACGTCGGGTTTGATCGGCGTCCATAAAGCAAACGTCTTCGGGCGTTTGGCAGTTAGTTTTTGGCAGTGCAGTCCAAGCAGAGTTCAGTTCGAGAAGCAGAGTGATCCAGGCGAGCCCAAGACACAGGGGACTCGGAAGATAACGCCTCGAACAGGTGACCGCACGATTCCATGCCTTCCGACTTAGACTTCTAACCAAGAACAAATTTGTTGAAGTCCGACTTTAGATTTCCCACCAAAGCAAGTTTCCGACTTAGACTTCTAACCAAGAACAAATTATAGAAGTCTGACTAATATTTTCCACCAGAGCCGACTTTATTGAAAAACAACCCAGATATTCAGAACTAGCTAAGAACGCAAAAGTGTTACAATCCACATTTTTTTTCTTCGGGCTGGGAGAGAAAGAGAGAGACGCACTCCTGTAACTCAACAAACCGACATAAAATTAATCACTATTCCTAACCAGTCGCTCGCCTTGAAGTTGTTGTTTGTGCTTTTGTTTTTTTGTTTTTTGTCTACATTTATTGTGCAGTATCACCTTGACCCGGATTCAGCTGGCACTACAGCCCGACGTTTGATCGATCTCGTCAACCTAAGATCAAATCACAACGTGGGTAGGTTGAATCGAGATCAAAGCAGTTGCTTCGGTGACCAGGCGTTGGAAGCGAGCCGAGTACGACAAGTTGGTACTAGAACCCAATCAAGACTTCAACCGATGTCCCAGGGTTAGCCCGTCACATATTGGCGTCGTGACAAAGGACGGCGTCACATTTGGCGTCGTGACCAAAGGACTGGTGTCACACATCATTCTAATACAGAACTTAGAACATTCTTTCAGAAAACTTGTTTATTTACATTTAATCTTTCAGTTAACAGATAAAGGGAAACAACTTCTCCTATCTTATTGTTTCACACATTACAAAAAATGTTTTGTATTTGTTGATTTTAATATATATTTTATCGTTGAGACAAAAATCGGTTTTCCATTGTTTTTCCTTGATACATAAATGTATAATTGTTAAATGCTATTCAACACGCAGCCACATCAACCTTTTCAACACAACCAGCATTTACAAGATGCGTGACCGATTATGTATACCAAGTGCTGTAAGCTTGGATATGCGGGTGGTGCAATGGTAAACGCCTCGGAATTGTTAATCGGAGAGCCGGGTTCTAATTCCCGTTGGGTTCGTTATATTCATTTACGCGCAAATACACTTGGGAAAGGTATGAATCCACCTAGTCTCCCACCAGCTATGGGTTACTTAGCAAGATTTTGATCGCTAAATCATAATTATTTCTCTTCCGCCCAAAATTATTTAAATCTAAAAATACTTTTCCAGTACCCGTACGATTACCGAAATTTAGCAACGTCGAAACTGGTCAGAACCTAGATGGGTGACCGCTTGTGAATATCAGGTGATGTAATCTTGGATGTGCGGGTGGTGTAACGGATAATGGCTTGGAATTGTTAATCGAGGAAGAAGAAAAATTAAACGCAAATGAAAGTCTCGAATAGACGCAACTGCCCTGGGTAAATAACAAATTGATCAGAGGCTGAATAGAATCTCCTGGTATGTGTCTGGCAAAAGGACATGAGTTGATTTATAAGTGACGCCTGCAATCCAACTGCTATAAATCTGGATTAAAAATAACGATCAAATTATTTCTCTTCAAAAATTATTAGAAATAATAACTAAGGTCTCCAATTCAGGCTTACGACCATATCAGGTCGAAACACCGGTTCCCATACAATCATCGAAGTTAAACAACGCCAATCCAGGTCAGTACTTAGATGAGTGACCGATTGGGAACACCACGTGCTGTAAGCTTAGATATGTGGGTAGGGTAAGGGATAATGACACAGACCTTTTCACTGGAGAGCCAACTACCAATTTCCGTTGGGTTCGTTATATTCACTTACGCGCAATACCGTGGGTAAAGGTATGAATCCACCTCTTCTCCCTCTAGCTATGGGTTAATTAGTAATACTTGTATAACAAAATCAATATTATCTAAAAAAATCTTATAAGCTAAAACTATCTTCTGGCTTTAAATAACCTACATAGGATTGATAAGTCGTGGATAACAAAAAAAGAAAAAAAGAAAAAAAAAGAGTCTCCAATCCTATAAAACAATTTTGAAACCAGATACAATAATGAAACTGGTATCAAAATGAAAGAAATTTATTTCTCTTCAAAATCACGAATGTATATTGATAAGTAAGGTCTCCACTAAAATAACACAATTTTGAGAGGGGATAGGATAATGAATCTGGTATAAAAATGAAATTCTATTTCTCTTCAAAATTACGATTGTTGATTCATTTTTATAAAACACGTTTATACCAGATAGAATATTAAAACTAGTTCTAAAAGAATGTAAATGTATTTCTTTTAAAAAGTCAAATGTTTATTTTTCTTTATTGTTTCCATTTTTCTTTTCTTATTTTTTTTTTTTTTTGCTTCATTCAGAGAACGAGAATGAATCTGTTATTCTCGTCTCTCACGTGAACTGGGATGAAACTCGTATTTCCAATTCAGAAAAGATTTGGGGCTCTTGTGGAAAATATTCTTAAAATGCCATAGAAATTCTGTCGAAATATGAAACAGGACCCAGAGAGCAAGCCAACGAAACTCGCACTGACAAGGCTGCCAAATTAACAAGCTATCGATTTCACAGCAGTATTTTTACAGAAACTTATCAAGATTTTAGGATCGACAAAAAAGCACATTAGATTTCTAGAGCTTAGCTCAATCTAGCAGAAGGTCACAGCTATGAGACACCCAGTATGGGTCAAATTTACTACCCTATCTCTCTAGTTTGCAATAACGTATTTCTAACCATGACTTTCCGAAATAAAATGAAGGCGATTTTCTAAGCGTAGAAGGCAGAAATTATCTGGCACTCGGTGAGGAATGGGATTGTAACTGACTTTGTGAGACAAGCTTGTTAATCATTACAACAGATCGAAGTGATTAGTTGATTTTCTAGACGTAATCTATATGTGGGAAAAGACCGAAAGCATGGGGCACCTAGTGAGGATCGAACTCACTATTCAGTTGTAAGTGATCTAGCGAGATCCATTTGCTAGACATATTGAAATATCCTTTTACTTAAATGTGCCACAATGCCCAAAATAAGAGACACGTAGTGGGATCGAACTCACTACTCGGTCGCAATTGCTCTAGTGAGACAAGCTTGTTAACCATTATACGACATGGAAGTGCCCAATGAATAAATTATGTTGTGCTACCAAGGCTATCCTTATAACAGGCCTGGCAACTATGCGACTGGGGCCTACGACTGTGGGCGGACATGTGGCGACATAAATTACTTCTAATAACAATTACTTAGAAGATTTTTAGCAAGGAATTTGTTAGTAATGTTCAGTAATTAGTTAATTAGTAACTATATATAATATTAGGAAGCATGTTACAATTATTGACTTATTTCCATAAATGCAAGTGTACAAAGAAAGAACAAAAATACTATAAAACAACTAAAGGCATAAAAATCACTTTATTCAATTTAAATTAAATGATCACCTCAGTGTGTATCACGCATGGCACATAACTGACTGACTGACATGCTAATACCCTTGGGAAAGATATGAATCCTCTTCTTCTCCCACCAGCTATGGGTAAATAGTAGGACAGACCGGGTTCTATAGCCTTGGATGGTAACTGGTCTACCGCAGAAAGAAATTGCAACCTTCTGTGGGGAAAAAATCTAATTTCTCAGTCATGTATCTTTCGATACATGATTGCCTAAGCGTGTATCATGCATGGCACATAATTGACTGACACTCCAGCCTTCTTCAGGTGATTGGAATTTCAAACTGAAACCTTTATTTCGTCCACCAGGGTAGATTTGTCTTCCTAAATAAAGCCCAGAAGTGAATGACAATCAGTTGTCAATTATGATGCTTTAAGACAAAGGTAAAGGAGAAACTGATGATTTGCACCCAAAATGTTTGAAAAAAGGTTGGATTGTCAAAAACACGCATCATTTTAAGACAGAACATATATTCACCATAAATTAGACATTTTTAGGTAATATTGCAAAAGTAATGAGTTAATTTGTTTATGCTAATTGATTACAGAAAATATAAAATTCTATAAAACAGTCAGAATGATCTTTACAAAATTTATTGTGATTTTTGTTATATTTACATTTTGTTTCATATTAGATGAAGAAAATACTTATTTTTCTATGATACAATAATAGATATTACTAGTATACATAATTTTAAAATCAATTTGCATTAACAAGAATACAAAATTAATTAATAGGTTAACTAAATATTTTATTATTTAAATAGGTCAATAGGCTAATTAAATATCTGTAAAAAGTGGGGGAATTGAAAATAAAAAAAATATCTGGTAAATATTTCTGTGAATGAATAAGTATGTAGATATTTTTATTACTTGAAAAAATATGAATTTTTAAAACTGAGGTTTTAAGATTTTATGAATATATTTGACAGCATAATCCTCTCTTTTCTTATTGGAATGATACATATCAAAAACTAACATAAAACAATTTTGTCTAAGAAACAAAAATAATATAAAAAAATGCCCACTGAATTGTGGTATCCAGTGGCAGTTTTAAATTACCACAATTTATCTCTTTCAAAAAATGTCCATGTTCTTGAAAATAACAACTAGTATTATTAAATATTTCTTATTTTGTGGGACAATCTTCTCTTGTAACACACACACACACACACACACACACACACACACACACACACACACACATAAAATATGACATTTTAATATCTTTAGGGATCATAGTTTCAAGGTCTGGTATGTTATCAAATATTTGGCATTGCATATCATCCAGCAAATGTCCACATTTTGAGTAATTATGGCCTGGATCAAAGTTGGATTCTTTGATATCAACATTTAATTTAAGAAGTAGTTTAGTTTTTTCGATATTTAAATTTTTTCAATAACATTTTGAACTGTTATAAAATATGCACTTCCAGAACTTTGCCGTAATTTTCCAAATTGATTTTCTAAATGGCCTGTGGTAAATTCACCAAGCATAACAAAATTAAACCCATTTTTTAGCAAATATCTGCAAACATTAATTATAAGCCATTTCATGTATGTTCAATGGCTAAACTCTTATCACTTGTTAATGATTTCATTCTTTTTCTTTGCTTCCTTTCCATTCTTTTTGACATTTTCTCAGAAATAAAAAGAAATGACAGATGTTCATCATCTAAATCTGATATCTCTTTTTTCAGTCAATCATTTTTCTTAGTCTCAACATATATTTATCTGACACAGACACTTTTCCTAAATTTTAAAACTTTTTCAATAAAATTAACTATTTCTGCAGTATCCTTCCCATTCAATAATGGGTGTGTTTTAATGGCAGCTACAGTTTGATCACAAAAACTTTTAAACAATGGAAAACATTTTGTCGCTCAACAGGTTTTGGATAAACTGCTATGTTAGTTACTTTTGACAGCTTAAGTTGAGATTTTCGTACTCAAAAAGGACCTTTTACAATTTCCCATTTTGCTGTCATCTTTTTGCCTTCAGAATAAAACAATAATTTAGAAGTAGCTTCAGTAATCCAATTATTCAAAAAAAATTTTAAAAGTGAACATAATTTTTTAGTTATCCAAAACTTATTAAACAAATGTCAATTTTTTTGAAAATAAATTGATGGTTCCTGTTGTTGTCACACGCAATTGCATCTTCTTGACTATTTCATTGTTTAATTGCATCAACGATACATAAAAGTTTTTCATATAAAAAGTTGCATCTTGGAACTGGGATCATTTTAAGTAAGAATTTTGGTCCACCATTTTAACATTTTACCTTGATGCCCAGTACTATTTTTGCTAATCCCTCAAACTTTTCAGCCAAACCAAATAAATTCCCTCCATGATATTGTAGAGCAACTTGGACATACACTTCATTGACTAACAGAATACACTTTTTCTGATTTTTAGGAATTTTGCTAAAATTTTACTAAACATTTTGTCACTAAACAGGTTTTGGATAAACTGCTACTTTTGAGAGCTTAACAAATTAAGCTTTTTCAAAAAAAAGACCTTTTAAAATTTCCCATTTTGCTGTCATCTTTTTGCCTTCAGAATAATACAATAATTTAGAAGTAGGTTCAGTAATCCAATTATTCAAAAAGAGTTTTTAAAAAAATGATCATTTTTTTAAATTTATCCAAGGCTTTTTAAAAATAGTTATCAATTTTTAAAAAATAGATTGATGGTTCCTGTTGTTGTTACACGCAATTGCATTTACTTGACTATTTAATTGTTTAATTGCACCAAGAATACATAAAACTTTTTCATATAAAAATGTTGCATCTAATTTTGCAACTGGGATCATTTTAAGTAACAATTTTGGTCCACCATTTAAACATTTTGAGATTTTTGATGCCAAAACCGATAATGTTCTCACACTGGGTAACTTAAAATCATTCTGAAGTCTGTTATATAATAACTGAGATATAGCAAAATATTCAAATGCCCTGATAAGAATATCGGATTCATAATGTTTTTCCCAATCCAGTATGGTGGCATAACATTAATATATTCTTTTAAGATTTTTCCTTATTATCAATTTTTAAGTTACTAAGATAACAAATTGGTTCATTGGTTTGTAACAAAATGCTGAAACATTGATATTCGACATTTTGAAAGAGAAAAGATTGTTGTATATATATATATATATATATATATATATGTATATACCAGCATGGTAACATTCGGATTCCAAGTTTTGAGAAATTTTCATTAAAAAACATTGGAATACCTCCAGCGAAAAAAAAATCAATTGATTGAATGAAGAACTAATTGTTTGATTTTATAGCAATACACAAAATACTATTAATCAATATTCCGATACCAGTTTTCAAAAGTGAGGATTTTGTCTTTTTCTAGAAATTATGCCAACCCATCATTTTGCAAATTTCACAGAGAAGCAGAATTTTTATTTGTTGCTCATGGGTTTGGTTGAGTACAAATTAATACACTTCATGGCAAATGATCAAATAGGAATGCAGCTCTTCAATTCCTCACCCCCCCGGCCCGCTATCCATTACTCTACTGTGCCCTCCTACGAATAATAATAGCATAAAGAAAAAAATTAAATTAACTTTCTGTGACAAAATTCTTAATGACATTTTTTTGAATCTCACTGTTTAAAATAATTGCAAAAAAGTTAAACAAAAAAGATGACAAGACAATGTCGTCTCACATTGTTGTGGTATATTTTTATTTTACGAATAGTTGTAAAATATTAAATTTATTATTGAATTTAATTTTTAACATTAACTTTATGTGATAAATTCTTTAATAACTGTCATTTTTCATTAATTTTGCAGTGAAAAACATTACATTTTTCTATGTCTATTTATTTACAAAGTACAAAAATTCAACATACGTTTTAAAAAAGCACCTGTTATGTTAAAGAAAAACAAAAAAAAATATTCATTAAAAAGTAATTTCATACTTAATATGGTCATTGTCGACGAGAAATATTAAATTTAAATTGTCATAAATTTTTTTCTTAATGACACTTGTGAATTTCGCATAAAAAATGTTTGTTTAAAAAGATAGCATATGCAAAGTTCAAATAAAATGAAAAACATTATACTTATTTCAGTAGATTAAATAATAAACCTAATTTAAACCAAAGGTAAAACGTAAAATGTCTTTAAAAAAATTTAATTTCTTTATCCAATTCCAGCAACGAATATTTGCGTGTTACTCAATTTCGAGGCCTGACTTTTGGATAGCCTTGACTGCTACCAATTAGATTTTTAAGCAAATCACCCCAAGCAAGGCAGGAGTGTCACTGTCACTCAAGGGCCTACAGAGAATGGGAGTAAGAGTAAAGAGGAGTTTGGGAAAAGGATAAATAGAATAGGGATCAAGATCAGTTCATCAGAAGATGTCGATTGACATTGCATTTCAATATTTGAAGATTATAGCTGTCAGGGAAGCAAGTGATAGGAAGGAGTTCCACTGACGAGAAATGCGAGAGAGGAAGCTGTTGGAGTAGAAGAGGTGGCTACATTTAGTCGTTTCGGCAGTGAAAGCTAGTAGCACGCTTAAATTAATGCAGTTTGGGAAACAGTGAAAGTAACACGTCGGAGCAGTTGCCATGGAAATACTTGCGGAAAAGACAGAAGGAAGCCAACAGAACGTCTGTGAGAAAGTGATTGGAGTCGAGATGCCAGGTTGAGACCTATCACATTGCATATCCGTCTTTGGATGTGACTGTAGACGGGATGCCAGATCGGGACCAATCACGTTGCATATTAGTTTCTGGATTTTGTCGTGGACCTCGAGATGAACAGCGGGAGCACCAGGCCATATAAGGCAGCAGTATTCAACTGAAGGACGAATGGTAGATTTGTAGACTTAAAAGATGGACTCAGGCGAGAAAAACCTTCTGGCGCGACACAGAGAACCAAATTTCCTTGCGGTAGATGAAGCTAATGATTCAATATAGTTATTCCACTTCCGGTCAGTGGACAGCGTGAGACCAAGCATGCGCAGAGAGGCGCTCTGGTGGAGTTGGGCACCAGCCATCCTGATGGGAGGCAAGGAAGGTTCTCTATGGTGGGTCAATAAGAGCTGTTTCGTTTTAGAGGCATTAAAGTTGACAAGCCATTTACTGTCCCAGTCAACCACAGATTGGAGGTCCTTCTCGAGGCCTACGGCCAGGTTATTTTTGCCAACTATGCCGGATTTATTATTAAGGCAGGAGTAAATAGTATTGTCGTCAGCGTAGATGCCAACTTGGGAGTTGTTGGCATCAGGAAGATCGTTGATGAAGATCAGAAACAGTGTAGGACCCAGGATAGATCCTTGGGGAACACCTGCGTTCGTGTGAAAAGAACTGGAGAAGAACCGTTTAGGACGACCTTCATTTCACGGTTTATATTAAATAGATTATTGATCCGAATGTATTCCATTTAAATTTCATTCTGAATCATTGATAACTTTTCCGTCTCAGCAAACAGTCTCAGTGATTCGAACAGTTTTAGTATCAAGTGAAACGGCCAACACGTCAAACGCTAGATGACTTTGTCGGAAGTGAATGGGCGATGAAACAATGTTTAGGAGAGATACCAAAGAGTATTCACCGGCTTGCAACAAACTAAGAGGATATGGCATATTACTCCACTTGTCTGACAGAGAAGGTATGCTCACAACAACTAGACGACATTACCAAAAGCAGTAAACAAGAACCCAGACACATGGCCTTCTCATTCCTGTTGGAGGAAGTCCGCCCTGGTTGACCTCTATCAGTGGGCATGCTGGGCCATGTGGAGTCAAGGTATCATGTCTATGTTTGCTCTTCTTGCTGGTCTCGATTATGTCATTCTGAATCGTTGATCACTTTCCCGTCTCACCAGAGTGTCAGTGATTCGAACAGTTTTAGTATCAAATGAAACAGCCAACACGTCAATCGCTAGACGGCTTTGTCGGAAGCGAATGGGCGATGAAACAATGTTTAGGAGAGATACCAAAGAGACAAAAAGTTAAGAACTTCAAAGGAGAGGAAATTGTGGAGAGCCACGATTTCTTACACACATTATTGTCATTATCGCTTGTAACCCTTTGTTGTTAATACATTATCATTTGTTTGTACATATATATATCGGTTCTTGCTGTTTCTTTACATTTCTTTATGTGGACTCATATCCCGAATCTGCCATGTTTATTGTGGGCATCTCAGGAGACACACGTGTTTATCTCTCAACGCCTACACCGGCTCGCAACAAACTGACTATTGATCCGAATGTATTTCATTTAAATTTCATTATGAATCATTGATTACTTTTCCGTCTCACCAGAGTGTCAGTGAGTCGAACAGCGAACACGTTGACTTGAAGAAATGTACCGTTTCTCTAAAGAGCTCTCCGACGATAGAAGAAATTCTGCCGGGGGTGCATTCTGAAATCAGACGATTGGACAATATTCTGCCACTTAGCCGTATTGCAATCGGGATGTCGATAACTAAGGTTAAGTGTTGGTTCGATTCACTTTGCGTTGATAGTTCAATAAAGGCGCCATCGATGGACGGCTTTGCCGGAAGTGAATTAAAATGGCGTTCTCTAGCTTTAAAAAAATGAAGCAATCAATGAAGCAATCAATGAAGCAATCAATGTATTCAGACTAACGAGTTAAAAATATTGACTTCATACTTACTGACTAACCAATTCCAGTCGAGTTCATTACATTCTGTAGCGACATAGGCAAAATGGATTTTTCCTATTTTGCACTAATAAATCAGTCGTCAGTCGGTGCTGAGGTAAAATATCTACGCCATAGACTAGAAGACATTACATCACAAAGACTTTCGGCAAAAGATTTGAATCCAACCT
Organism: Acanthosepion esculentum; assembly: GCA_964036315.1. Lineage (NCBI taxonomy): Eukaryota > Metazoa > Mollusca > Cephalopoda > Sepiida > Sepiidae > Acanthosepion > Acanthosepion esculentum. The sequence continues at coordinate 16,343,793 of OZ038500.1, read as the reverse complement.
TTCTCCTCCCATTTATAGGTAAACAGCAGGACAGATTAGTAGAAGGTCAATTCTAAATTCACCCCAGGCTGGAGAGGGTTGGGCTCCATCAGGCTATTTTGCCGAATGCACGCTATGTCTACAGTACCTGTGGTGATCCTATGGGAAAAGTGACCGTGAAATAATTTGAACGGTATATAAAATAAAAGAATGAGCTTGGGTAAAGGGATGGCGGACAAGGTTTACAAGAAATAATTTTTAAAAAATCTATTACGAGCTACGAAGGATAGGAAGTTGGGAAGAGCCATAATTCTCTAAGTTTTGAAAGTACACGGCACATAGAAGATGGCTAAATAATAGTTTTCTTTTAATAGAAATATGTGCCTAGTAAAGAAAACATATGAGAAAGTAAAACTAAACTTAAGCTAAAAACACTTTAAAAAAATAAATGAAATAAAAATATCGTTAGAAACAATGAAAATAGTGTTGGACGGCTATGTAATCAATCGTCTGTCGGTACTGAGTTAAAATATCTACGTCATAGACTAGAAGACATAAACATCACATCACAAAGACATTCGGTAAAGGATCGAATCCAACCTTTCTTTTCCCAGTTATGGGTAAATAGCAGGACAGACGTTTTGGTTTGCAACCAGTCTAGAAGGTCAATTCTAAATTTATCCCAGCCTGGAGAGGGTTTGGCTCTATCAGGCTATTTTGACGAATACACGTGGTGACCCTATGGGAAAAGTGACTGCGAAATAATTTGTACTCCTATGTGATATTTCATCTGGTGGGCGGTAGTTAGTTTAGGTCAATTTTGTCACAAAAGACTTAAAGTGAAGGAGATTTGGTTTTCAACCAACGAATGTTGGGACAAGTCACGTCATAACTCCTGTAAACCATTAGTCATAAGAGCTCCACGTGTACTGCAGCATTAAAAGTACTGGTGTGTCTGTTCCCTCGAGCGGACCGATTCTGTGTCACTGAGAGAGAAGTCAAAACGAGTAAAGATAAGGAACACACACCAAATTTTAGAACGCGCAGTCCCTGGTAGATCGTAGATCGTAGAAACTTTTCTCAACAGTGGCTGATAGCACACTACACACCTCTTCAAACAAATCCTTAAATACACTGAATTCATGAATATTCACCAGTTGATGGTATAAGGGACTCGCGCATGCGCATTTTTCAGTTTCGCGGTGCAAATGGACGTCTACATGTGAAACACGCAAAACATCTTGCTCGTTTAGCTTCAGAAAATTCAACGTAGTGTCATAGGTAAAATAGCCTGACGGAACCCATCTATCTTCAGACTGGTGTTTAATTCAAAGTTGGCTTTCTAGATTGGTTGCTAACGCAAGGCAAGCCAGCCTTTTTGTGCTGTTATTTAACCCATAACAGGAGATATACGGGATCATGTTTTTCCCACAAAAAACTTTTTGCGAAATGAACGAAAGAAAATCCGACGAGAATTGAACACGGCACGCCGGGTTCACTTTCAGCACCGATAAGTGTCACACTATTCGCGTGCTAAACGAGAAGATTTTAAGGAAAATAGAGACCACAAAGAAGTTACTACTTTATAATCAAAGCAAAGCTGAGATTTTGGGGAATCCTAAAGAGGATAGAAAGCTTGGAGAATTTGACACTGACGGGGAAACTCGATGTCAAGGGATGCAGATGAAAACAGAAGATGCTTGCCAAATCTGTGCCAAAGTATTGAAAAACAAAAGTATAAGAATTAGTTTTAGAGAAACATTTAATGGTAATGGTGGTATTAGCCGTTTCCTTATAAGGAAACATTTAGTATTCACTGACCTAGTTGCCATCGGTTGAAATTTCTAAAATCATTCTTTGAAACAATTTTTCAAGAAAATAGGCTTCTCAACTTCAGTAACCGTTATCACTCTTTCAAATATTTATAAGGTAGGGGGTCCTTCCTTGCCTTCTCTTTGGGGTAGTGTGGAACGTTAGTGTGGTTACAGCAGTACTCTTTCTTCCAGTTAAGTGTGCTATCCACTTTAGTCGTTGCCGCTGTTGGTAGTCTTGAAGCAATGTGTTTTTTTTTCTTATTTGGTACAGCTATTTGTTTGTGATTTTTGTATCCCTAGTGCATGTGTTTTGCTTACAGGTGGTCCTATTACAAAATAAGCGATATGTCTATCTGCCTTTGGCTATCAACTTACAATTAAACATTGGCGCGCATTTCTACCACTTTTTGAAGAACACTCATTCTTGGTAAGGCCTACGAAATGAACACTTGCAGAACCAGCCGGCTCTACACCGTTATGACCAAAGAGTCCGTAAATGGCAAAAACATCAACCATTGGTTAAATAGCGGGTTAGAATTATTGGTCTTCTAGGGACTCAGGAGAGCTATTTTTAAAAAAACGTAATACTTTCAGTTTCATGGAAAATGTTTGAGACACTGTAGTTGCCGACTTTTTATTTTATTTTATATGTTATATTATATTATATTTTATTTTACTTCATTTTATATTTTATTTTACTTTATATTTTTTTTATGTTTTAGTTTTTTTGATATTTTATATTATATTATATCTTATTTTATATTATATTTTATATTTAATTTTATTTGATATTTTATATTATATATTATATTTTATTTTATATATTATTTTACATTATATTTTAATTTATTTATTTTATATTTTATTTTACTTTATATTTTATTTTATTTTATATTTTATTTTATATTATTTGATATTTTATTTTATATTATATTTTATATTTTATTTTATATATTATTTTATTCTATATTTTAATTTATACTTCATTTTACTTTATATTTTATTTTATTTGATATTTTATTTTTTATTTTATTTTATATTTTATTTTATATTTTATTTTATTTTATTTTATATTATATTTTATATTTTATTTTACATATTATTTTATTTTATATTTTAATTTATTTTATTTGATATTTTATTTTATTTTATTTGATATTTTATATTATATTATATTTTATATTTTATTTTATTTTATATATTTTATATTTTATTTTACTTTATATTTTATTTTATTTGATATTTTATCTTACTTTATATTTTATTTCATATTTTATTTTATATTTTATTTTATATTTTATTTTATATTATATTTTATTTTATATATTATTTTATTTTATATATTAATTTATTTTATTTTATATTTTGTTTTACTTGTATTTTATTTTATATTTTTTTATATTTTATTTTATTTTATATTTTATTTTATATTATATTTTGTATTTTAATTTATATATTATTTTATTTCATATTTTAATTTATTTTATTTTATATTTTATTTTATATTATATTTTATATTTTATTTTATTTGATATTTTATTTTATTTTATATTTTATTTATTTTAATCATTTCACCCCATGAAAGGTGATAATGCTACTAAGACGTAAGTAGTTACTGAGAATGAAGGAAATTGAGAATATGTTAGTAAGTAGAAAGGATTTAAATGTTGAAGATCATATATGTCATGTATATATATATATATATATATATATATATATATATATATATATATATATATATATATATATATATATATATATAAGCATTTCACCCCAAGCAAGTCGGGAAGTCACTAGCGCGCAAGGGCCTACAGAGCATTTGGAGAGAGAGCAGATAGGAGTGATATAGGAAAGGATGTGGAGAAGGATAGTGGATAGATCAAGGCAACTGGAGATGTCGATTGACATTATATTTGAATATTTGGAGGTAATAGCTATCAGGGAAACAGGAAAAGGGAAGGGAGTTCCACGGGCGAGAGGTGCGAGATATGAAGCTATTGGAGTAAAATAGACGGCTACATTTAACAATTTCAACAGTGAAAGGGTGGGAACGGGATGCCAGCCTCGTAGGACGCTTGAATTCATGAAGTCTGGGAACTAGCGATAGCAGCTCATCGGAGCAATTATATATATATATATATATATATATATATATATATATATATATATATATATATATACTAGCAAAAACACACATAGACAATACGCAAAAGTGTATGTGTGTGTATCTATATATATATATATTGAACAATAAAAATTATTCAAAAAATTGAAATCTTCAGACACACTGGGTTGTAGATTAATATTCTTTCGTTTTTATTATTATTATTTTATTTAGATTCCTCGACTAGTTTCGGCCAACATGGCCATCATCAGGAAAAAAAATATTTCTGCTTGCTGGTAGCAGTGAATTACAGAAATGAATGTCTTGATGGAGAAAATGAACTTTTGTCTGTAGTTTTCATTTGTTATTTATTTGATTTTTATCTTTTTAACATGAATTTTTTAACATTCCTTGTGTTGGTCAAACAGTCTCTTTTAAGTTGTTATTTGAGATAAGAGCTGGATGGATTCATGCTGCTTTGAATTCCCTTGGTCAGTTTGGCAGTTTTATTGGTTCCTGGAAAGGGGATGTGTCTCTGTTAAGTGTGTGTGTGTGTGTGTGTGTGTGTGTGTGTGTGTGTGTGTGTGTGTGTTATTTGGTTCTTAGGGAGTGAGTGAGTATGATATGTGTAAGCGTGTATATTGCTGTGGGTGTATGTTATCATTTGGCTCATAAGGGAGTGAGTGAGTATGATGTGTGTAAGTGTGTATATTCGTGTGGGTGTGTGTATAAGTGTGAGGCCTCAACACCTCCGTAAGCATGTCTGTTTTGTGTGGGTGAGAAATGTGGGAAGGTTTTGATTTGCAGGGTTATGTAGTAATACTATCTATATTGTTAAATCTATGGTTTAGCACGGCTGGATAGTGTGTTTTTAAACGTCGTATCCACTTATTTTCATGGAACTCTAAAATCCTTCTAATGTTATCTGCTCTGGACTTTTCTATTCTCTCATATATATATATATATATATATATATATATATATATATATATATATATATATATATATATATATAAACTCGGTGGGTGGAAAAAAAACCTGGATATGAAACATTAATTATCAATCTGAAAATAAATTTCCTTTATCTTGATACCAGTTTCATTATTCTGTCTGGTTTCAAAATTGTTTTATATGATATGAAAACTTAATTATCAATCAAGAATTAAATTTGTTCACTTTGATAAAAATTTCGTTATACTGTCTGTCCCAAATTGTTTTATATATGAAACCTTAATTATCAGTCAAGAAATAAATTGTCTTCATTTTGATACCAGTTTCATTATTCTGACTGGTCACAAAATTATTTTATTCGATTGGAACCTTACTTATCGATCAAGAAATAAATTGTCTTCACTTTGATACCAGTTTCGTTATTCTGTCTGGTTTCAAAATTCTTTTATATGATATGTGAACTTGCTGCTGAATAAAAAATATGTCATGTAAATCTAAAAGGAAATGTTTTCTGCGCATTTGCGATTACGATGTTGCAGATTCGAATAAATCGACCAGGAGGTGACACAAAATGAGGTCCTTGGTTGCTTCGTGATGAAATCAGAAACTTTCGATTGACTCAGTCACGACGCGAGTGCTCTTAGTGGATTTCACTTAATTACATTTTCGGCTCGTTTTTATTTCATTCCAAACACAGTATTGAAGTTATTAACTTCACACACACACACACACACACACACATGTATATATATATATATATATATATATATATATATATATATATATATATATATATATATATATATAAAGAGAGAGAGAGAGGGGAAAAGAAGAAGAAAAAGGTGGTGTGTGATAGAGAGAGAGAATGAAAGTGAGAGAGAAACAGAGAGTAAGACATATTGCGGAAATAAACATAAAAAGTACCTGTCTGAAAAAATGGTTAACCATCGCGTTCCATAACCTATATATATATATATATATTCCATAACCTCCATAACCTATATATATATATATATATATATAGTAAAGTTTCGTGGTTTTACCAACTCATCAGGCGCAAACTATTACGATTGTATTTTTAAAAGAATACTGGGTGAATGAGAGGGACGCTAAATTAAACGCAGGTTCAATGGTCAAATTTAATATAAAGTTAAAATATTGGCGTGTAAATATATATATATATATATATATATATATATATATATATATGTATATATATATATATATATATATATCAATAAAGAAACAAAAATGCATTTCTGTTATAATTTATTTCGTGAATATTTCCATATATTCATCACTTCAAACCGAAAGGTCTTAATAAACGGAGACAATTTATCCGGATTGCTAGACTAGATTAACAGGAGGAAAAGAAAGGGGTGAGGAAGGAAGAAAAATAACAGACATATATATAATAATTAAGTAATTCATCGAATCTAGAAAAAAACCTCAACAGAATACAGTGAACGGCCGTTTCGACCTATATTTGGGACTCATCATCAGTGCGCATCCACTAACAAGAATTGAAATCTGAATAGTTACGATAGGAAGCAAACTCTATACCAACTGCACCGACGAATAACGAATTAAATTTGATATAGCGCCGCTCGATCACATATTCCGTGGTTGAACTCATTCTAGTTTCTCTTTACCCATAGGACTGTGCCTCCACGAGCTACGACTACCATCCCCAAGCCGCTCAGTCCAGAACATTAGAAGCCTGTTCAAGAAAGGATGTACAGATAGAAATAAATTAATATAATAATATCATGATTATTTCCAATCCTCCTAATTATATATATATTTATTATTTATTTTAGTATATTAAAACAAAAGGATGTAAAAAATCGTTACACAATTACAGTCACCTTTCATCATTACCAATGTGTCTCCTCGGGTGATGTTGAGCTACTGGTGATTAAACAATTAAATTAATTACAATGCAGAATACTCCCTTTTTTTGAGAGAAAAAAAATAAAAACTGGTTAGTGAACTATTGTGATTAACCAATCGGATGTAACCTACGTTAAATTAAATCTCAGCTAAAAAAAACAATTTTTAATATAGGTCATGACACGAAGTTGTCTGCATATAAATCCTAGACAATTTTCTTATGGACAGATACAAGTGTTTACATTATTACTTAAGTTGTATATAAGTCTGGCATTCAGCTTTCCTAATAATTAAAAGCAAAGAGGTAAGAAGGTAATTTATCACAATGCTAACCAGTTATATGCTCGTTCAGCTTCTCACTTTAAATGTTTTGTACTTGATAAATAAATAAAATCTCCTTTAAGAAGCTATTAAATAACTTAACCGATTGAAAAAATATAAAAAAACACAACTACTTTGGCAAATTGATATGCAACCGTTAGATAAAGTGTATCCATATAAGATGTTAATAATAACAACTAAACAATGCCAGATGTTAATAATACTAACTAAACACCTGTAGATCCATATAAGATGTTAATACTAACTAAGCATCAATATATGATATATTAAATTAAAATGAATCTTAAAAATAGAATAATAAGCCATATATGGTGCACCGCAGTTCATCTACTGTTTATTACTAATGGAAAAAGTAGTATCAAATTCAAAGTGTAAATATATTGTAAGGTAAAAGGTAGACTATGCCTACAATTTACAGTCAATTCACTTCTTTGAATTAATAAAGATTTTTATGAAAAAATCTGATAATTTCTAATTTTTTCAAGCATAGAAAACAGGGTTAATTTAAAGATCTACATGTGCTAGCTTTTTTAAAGTTTTACATTTTACTGTAGGAATTTTATTAGCTTCTTTTAATTTCCAAAAAATATATAAAAAGAGATATACAATTTGTATAATTTCAGTTGATAATGGATAAGATATTTTGATGCCACCTAGTTTTAAAAGGATTCTTAGTACTACGAATATAAAATTTTTCAACAGTTGGATTCTCCATTGTAGAAATAGTACTTAGATAAACATGAGAGTTGGATAAACATTGGTTACGCAATGGCCATTCGTTAGAATTCTTGTAATTACATTGGTTAATATTACCAACAGTATTTTTCTTGGAATGTGCATTATTATCCAAATTTTGAAATTGGTTTAAAATTTTATTATTTTGTTTCTTTATAATCTTCTCAAGATTATCGGAGCAGCTATAACTTAGTGTATTTCTGTTAAATATTTTACTGGTATTTTTTTTGGTAATATTAGTCGCTTCCCTATAATGAAACATTTGGCATTCATTGACCGAGCAGCCAGTGTTGCTCGAGTTATACTTTTCTTCATTTCCTGGCAATCGTGGTGAGATCAAAGTGTAGTATCTGTTCTCCTCGGCTTTAATGGTAATGGAAGATATTCGCCATTTCCCAACTACGAAACATCTGGCATTCATTGACCGAACAACAGTAATATTTTTGATTGAAATTTATAAAATCCTTCTCTTAAAAAACCACGTTTTTAGGCAAACGGGTTTCTTAAGTCCAGTAGCTTTTATTGCTCTTTCTAGTGCTGATGGGGTTTCTTTGCTACGGTTCCCTTGGTACGGTTCTTTCTGATACGACAGTGTTCAAAGAAGGATGATCCTCTCCGAGGTTTTACTTCCTGAAAGCGTCTGTGTGTAGCTGACGGTTTAGGTAATTCTGATCGTGTTTGGCGCCATGCATGGCGTACGTATGGAAATCTCGTTTGACAAGGTTATTTAACAACATGACTCGAATTTTCAGGTTGATGTTTCAGTTTTGTATCAGTTAGCAGTGTTGGTCGAAACTACATTTGGCACAGTTTATACTATGTTAAATTTATTTTTCTCTTATACTCAATTTGTTATAAATGATTTATACACCGTTGTAGCTAAAGTATTTAATATTTACTCAGTTTTCATACTGAATTTTTAAGATAGATTCAGGGTGGATGCCATCACTGTTTTCATCCTATTTCCAAATCATAGTTTCCGTTCTGGAAAGGTCTATCTTGCGTCTCATTTCTTGGAAGAATTGACACAGGTTCTTATTTTCTGTTCAAATTCATTCTTAGACAAACTATAAGCACTTATATCATCAGCATATTCCACCTCCGCCCTCACTAAATATCGCGACAGTAGCAATAAAGATGATAATATTAGTTCGAATGCAAATAATACTAACTTCTGATTCTTAAAATTCAGACAGAAATAAATACTTCTTTATCATTAGGCTACGATCCTACTGATGTGACTTCTTATCATGATAACGAGATCTCAAAGTCGAAATTAAAATTCTTCTCTCTCTCTCTCTATCTCTTTCTCCCTCTCTCTCAGTATCAGTGAGATAATTTGAAACCGATACTGAGATCGATAAAGATGCTGGAGCAAACATCTGATAAGAAATACGAATTCAAGGATCCAATTAACATTTGTAAGAAGAGGAAATCACCTACTCACCCATTCCGTCCAGCCGTGATGAAGTGACTGGGTGAACTCGTTAGCTACGGATTGTAGCACAGCGTGAATTAACATTTCTTCAATTACAGCTCGAGAAATAGTCGGCCTTCTAAAATGAAATACTCTGGCAGAATATAAGTCAGATGTGACTCTTAGAGGCATGGAATGTTATCCGAGCTGAAAGACGCTCGAAGTCACTGTATGTGAGCTGTTTTTCTTTTGGAAAGGAAGACGAACGTATATTTCGACTTCAGTCACTTTCTCACCAACGTGAAGTAGCTTCCTTCTCTCTTTTCTATAAATATTTTCATGGCAACTGTTCTGATGCGCTTTTCTCCTGGTGGCTGGGTGTTTTCGTATTTGCTGTTGTGTTTCAATGAGTGCGTATCAGTGTGTGTGCTTGGGATGAATGAATATTTTATATTATTATAGTCCCGCATTGATTTCGGCCAGTTAACTGATATTTCTGCCACATTTAGTGATTGTGGGGGTTTTATTACTCATATTATTTTCTTTAGTTTCTTGTAAATAGTTGTGTATTCATATTGTAAATACTCATTGGGGCTAGTTTTTAGAACAGACATTGAATTGTAAATATGCGAACTAGTTAGTATTTTCATAGAGACATTGAGGTATTATGGTGAATGTAGTAAGAAAGTTACGTATGAATGTGTTGTTTTGGTGTAAAGAATATTCTTCGTACGACTGGGTCAGTGTTTGCGGCTAGCTAAGTTATAGTTAAGACAGAAGAAAGCCGTCCTTTCCCCAATCCCCCCTTCGGCCTTGTGCCACATTTCTGCATTAAACAGAATAAATAATGCTTTTCCCCTGGTGGCCCGACTACACGAATTTACGTATGCTACTAGATTGGCATCTAGTTTCCACCGTTTTACTGTTGAAATAGCTAGATGAAACGGCCACTTTTACTCTAACAGTTTCTTTTCTCGCACTTCCCACCCGTGGAACTCCCTTCCGATTTCTTGCTTCCCTCATAACTACAATCTTCAAAAATTGTAAGTGCAACTTCAGACGCCATCTTCCGTTTCTTGAACCCTGTTCCGTTTTTGTCCCCTTCGTAAATCTTCCCCAATTTCATTCTTCTTATTCTATTTCATTTAACACCTTGCGTTTTAGTGTCAATATCCCCTTGCTTAGTGTCTTGCTAAGTATGGCGTTTCAAATTAAGCTACGAGATAAATATTCATAAAAGTTTATATTTAAAGTTTTTTCAATAATCATTCAGTCTTTATTAGACATGGGATTTCGAAAAGTTTCTTTTGCTAACTGAATTTAAATGATTTGAAAAAATATTTTTCGCTCCGCTTGCCATGAACACAACTATCACTTTTATACTTTAGTTTCTTTTTACTGAAGGTTCACCCTGTACAAGGCCAGATGGCCACTCGAGATAAAGGTTTAAGTTAAGGAATATATATGGATAGGATCGGAAAATAACGGCTTACTCTAGACGGTCGAGAAATCTAGTGCAGTGGTTAAATTCATAAAGTCTAGATAACATACTGGAAATTTTCAACAGAATAGTTACCATGAAAATATTTATATGAAAGGCGCAAGTAGTTACATTATGGTGGTAAGAAAGTGACTTAAGCTGACATGTCAGGTCAGGACCAATAACATTGCAGATGATCAGACCGTTTTCTCTCTCATGCTAGATCCAATTATTTTCCCGTTTGCCTATTTCTGTGAGCATTAGAATCTTATACGATTTCTGACTGAGAATCTATTCTATTGTTGTTATGTATGATTTTGCTTTTTTTCCCCAGGATTTAATAGGAGTAGATAGGTTCGTCTACCGCCCGGTTCATGCAACCTCCACGTTTTTTTTAACGGGAGTAGTGCTCTTAAGTTTTATTCGCTAATTATATTTTTTCTCCCAACAGGAGTAGAGAGGTTCACCAATTGTCCGGTTCACAATCTTCTCAAGCTACTTTTTGAAGGAATAAAATAATACCAGCAATAGATTTTGGAAGGAAGAATATATATAACCATCAATGCATTTTTTTGAAAATATTACCAATAATACATTTTGAAAGGAAAAAAATATTCCAGCAATACATTTTGAAAGAAAAAAAATATTACCAGCAATGCATTTTGGTAGAAAAAATATTGCCAGTAACACATTTTGAAAGGAAAAATATTACCAGCAATGCATTTTTGATAAACATTTTACCAGCAATACATTTTGAAAGGAAAAAAATATTACCAGCAATACATTTTGAAAGGATAAATATATTACCAGCAATACATTTTGAAAGGAAAAAAATATTACCAGAAGTACATTTAAAAAAAAATATTACCAGCAATACATTTTGGTAAAAAAAATATTGCCAGCAACACATTTAGAAAGGAAAAATATTACCAGCAATGCATTTTTTGACAATTATTACCAGCAACACATTTTGGAAGGAATAAAATATTACCAGCAATATATTTTTGGAAAAATATTACCAGCAATAGATTTTTGAAGGAAAAAAATATTACCAGCAATGCATTTTTTGGAAGAAAATATCACCAGCAATTAAAATCATTAAATAACCCATTCAGGTAGATATGTCCCAAAACAAAACAAAACAAACAAAAAAGATTTGTCAAACGATACTTTGAAACCAACAAAGTTGAAGAAATTGTTTGTTTTTTTAATAATTCATATATATATATATATATATATATATATATATATATATATATATACTAATGTGGAAAAGAATGAATATTTCAGTAATATATGCATATTCTTTGGAATGCACTTTTCGAGTCGGACAATCTTAGCAAAGCTGGGTATGATATTCCGATTTATGTATAAAAGGGTGCACTGGGAAAAAAATTGACGAGAACACTGCTTTGAAAGAACATGTTCTTAAACAAATAAAGGCAATGTCAAAACTACTTCACTATCTTTCCCAAGGTTTTTGATTGATTTTTAAAAAACATTTACGGTTTATCAACCGTTTGGAGGTTATTTAAAGCCGTAATGTATTTTGCATTGTAAGAATATTTTTGGCGAGTGAATATTGCACTAACAATTTTTCTTTCCAGATAGAAGTCCTACTATTTTACCTAAAGCTTATTTCCATCATGGCAATTCGTAATTAGTAAAGGAAAATGACGCTGTGGAGAGCTACTGCGGGGCCATTTTGTTTCGGAGAATGACAGAAGAGGCAGTAGGAGCGATAGTGAAATGACAAATCTTACAAAAGAAAGCTGTGGACAGCAATGATCATCTTCGTCCTAGAATGTTTCGGAAAAAAAAGATGGAGAAACGTAATCTGTTGTTGATCCATAATCAAGATACTACGGATTTAATGGCGAATAAAAGATAATAAAAAGAATTGAGCCCGTAGGCGCTTTCGTAAATCAGATATAATTCCTTTTCTTTTGGCAAAGGTTCTGTGGTATAAACAAGAATCGCTGATAACAGACGCAGAAGCTGGATTTTGACGTTTTGATATATTCGGAGTTTCCTTATCGCACTTTTCTACGTATTGGCATCCTCTTGTTCCTAGACTATAAACAGAAAATAATGATTCCGTAAAGAATGTAATCTTTACAGACCCAAATCTCTCTTCTTACCCTGTCGACAGGGTTTAGAATAATCCGACTGAAACTCATTCAGACACTAACAAAAATATGCCACCTTGGATACTTCTGTATAAGCAGGATCTCTGTCAACCTTTTTGACACTAGAAAACGGAAAAGAATATCTACCTTATTCATTAGTTAAAACCAGATCTATATATACCATGTTTTACTCTAGTGTAAACCGTTCTCGTGTCCACCTTTTTGATTCTAATGTAAACCGGACCTGTCTTCCTTTTTTACACTATTTTAAACGGAGAAGTGGTACTACAGAAGGATGCTAAGAATATCATGGACCGAGCGGGTGAGTAAAGATGAGGTCTTAGAGAGGTTGCAAACAAGGGAGAGGCATGTAGCTAACATCAGAAAGAGGCAGCTGAAGTTCCTGGAACACATAATGAGGAAGGAGGGCCTGGAGTATCTGATACTCACGTGTCGCACAGAGGGAAAGAGAGAGAAGGGAAGCAGCACGTGACATACCTGGAGAGCTTGAGCCGGTGGATGACAGAACGTGGTCTGGGAGAGGAAGCAGAGGGGAGGAACTTGTTGAGAGCTGTAAAAGATAGAGGTGGAGTGGAGAATCATGATGGCCTACGCCTTGAAGGGGCATGGCAGATAAGAAAGAAAGAAGCGGGACATATGTCTACCTTTTTGAGTCATGTTCAAACTGAAGTGATGTCGACATTTTTTCTTTACTCTAGTGTAAAACAGATATATATCTATATTTTTTATTCTATTTTAAACCAGACACATTTCTAGCTTTTTTACTCTACTGTAATCAGGACCCTTGTCTACCTTTCAGTCTCTACTGGCAACTATACCTATGCCTACGTTTAGAAACTACTTTAAACTAAACCTGTGTCTAACTTTTCGCCTCTACTGTCAACTGGACCTATGTCTACCTTTTGGGCAATACTGTCAACTAGATCTATACCTACCTTTAGAAACTACTTTAAACTGAAGGTGTGTCTAGCTTTTCGGCTCTATTGTCGACTGGATCTATGTCTACCTTTCGGTCTCTACTGTCAACTGGACCGATGTCTACATTTTGGTCTCTACTGTAACCAGGACCTATGTCTACCTTTCAATCTCTATTGTCAACTGGAGCTATGTCTAACATTCAGTCTCTTCTGTCAACTGGACCTATGTCAACCTTTCGGTATCTACTGTCAACTGGACCGATGTCTACCTTTCGGTCTCTACTGTCAATTGGACCGATGTGTACATTTTGGTCTCTACAGTAACCAGGACCTATATCTACCTTTCCTTAACTACTGTCAACTGGACCTATGTCTAGCTTTCGGTATCTACTGTCAACTGGACTGATGTCTACCTTTCGGTCTCTATTGTCAACTGGACCTATGTCTACATTTCGGTCTCTTCTATCAACTGGACTTACGTCTACCTGTGTGCGTGTGTGTTGCATTAAAGGAAGATAATGAAATGTGTGAGGTGAGAAGGAGGATAAGGATCTGTGAGAGTTAGAGAAGGAGGATAAGGAAATGTGATAGGAAGAGAAGGAAGATAATAGAAAGTGAGAGTTAGAGAAGGAGGATAAGGAACTGTGAGATATAGAGAAGGGGGATAAGGAAATGTGATAGGAAGAGAAGGAAGATAATAGAAAGTGAGAGTTAGAGAAGGAGGATAAGGAACTGTGAGATATAGAGAAGGGGGATAAGGAAATGTGATAGGAAGAGAAGGAAGATAATAGAAAGTGAGAGTTAGAGAAGGAGGATAAGGAAATGTGAGATATAGAGAAGGGGGATAAGGAAATGTGAGAGGAAGAGAAGGAAGATAATAGAAAGTGAGAGTTAGAGAAGGAGGATAAGGAAATGTGAGATATAGAGAAGGGGGATAAGGAAATGTGATAGGAAGAGAAGGAAGATAATAGAAAGTGAGAGTTAGAGAAGGAGGATAAGGAACTGTGAGATATAGAGAAGGGGGATAAGGAAATGTGATAGGAAGAGAAGGAAGATAATAGAAAGTGAGAGTTAGAGAAGGAGGATAAGGAACTGTGAGATATAGAGAAGGGGGATAAGGAAATGTGATAGGAAGAGAAGGAAGATAATAGAAAGTGAGAGTTAGAGAAGGAGGATAAGGAACTGTGAGATATAGAGAAGGGGGATAAGGAAATGTGAGAGGAAGAGAAGGAAGATAATAGAAAGTGAGAGTTAGAGAAGGAGGATAAGGAAATGTGAGATATAGAGAAGGGGGATAAGGAAATGTGATAGGAAGAGAAGGAAGATAATAGAAAGTGAGAGTTAGAGAAGGAGGATAAGGAACTGTGAGATATAGAGAAGGGGGATAAGGAAATGTGAGAGGAAGAGAAGGAAGATAATAGAAAGTGAGAGTTAGAGAAGGAGGATAAGGAAATGTGAGATATAGAGAAGGGGGATAAGGAAATGTGATAGGAAGAGAAGGAAGATAATAGAAAGTGAGAGTTAGAGAAGGAGGATAAGGAAATGTGAGATATAGAGAAGGGGGATAAGGAAATGTGATAGGAAGAGAAGGAAGATAATAGAAAGTGAGAGTTAGAGAAGGAGGATAAGGAAATGTGAGATATAGAGAAGGGGGATAAGGAAATGTGATAGGAAGAGAAGGAAGATAATAGAAAGTGAGAGTTAGAGAAGGAGGATAAGGAACTGTGAGATATAGAGAAGGGGGATAAGGAAATGTGATAGGAAGAGAAGGAAGATAATAGAAAGTGAGAGTTAGAGAAGGAGGATAAGGAAATGTGAGATATAGAGAAGGGGGATAAGGAAATGTGAGAGGAAGAGAAGGAAGATAATAGAAAGTGAGAGTTAGAGAAGGACGATAAGGAAATATGAGATATAGAGAAGGGGGATAAGGAAATGTCATAGGAAGAGAAGGAAGATAATAGAAAGTGAGAGTTAGAGAAGGAGGATAAGGAACTGTGAGATATAGAGAAGGGGGATAAGGAAATGTGATAGGAAGAGAAGGAAGATAATAGAAAGTGAGAGTTAGAGAAGGAGGATAAGGAAATATGAGATATAGAGAAGGGGGATAAGGAAATGAGATAGGAAGAGAAGGAAGATAATAGAAAGTGAGAGTTAGAGAAGGAGGATAAGGAACTGTGAGATATAGAGAAGGCGGATAAGGAAATGTGATAGGAAGAGAAGGAAGATAATAGAAAGTGAGAGTTAGAGAAGGAGGATAAGGAAATATGAGATATAGAGAAGGGGGATAAGGAAATGTGATAGGAAGAGAAGGAAGATAATAGAAAGTGAGAGTTAGAGAAGGAGGATAAGGAAATGTGAGATATAGAGAAGGGGGATAAGGAAATGTGAGAGGAAGAGAAGGAAGATAATAGAAAGTGAGAGTTAGAGAAGGACGATAAGGAAATATGAGATATAGAGAAGGGGGATAAGGAAATGTCATAGGAAGAGAAGGAAGATAATAGAAAGTGAGAGTTAGAGAAGGAGGATAAGGAACTGTGAGATATAGAGAAGGGGGATAAGGAAATGTGATAGGAAGAGAAGGAAGATAATAGAAAGTGAGAGTTAGAGAAGGAGGATAAGGAAATATGAGATATAGAGAAGGGGGATAAGGAAATGAGATAGGAAGAGAAGGAAGATAATAGAAAGTGAGAGTTAGAGAAGGAGGATAAGGAACTGTGAGATATAGAGAAGGCGGATAAGGAAATGTGATAGGAAGAGAAGGAAGATAATAGAAAGTGAGAGTTAGAGAAGGAGGATAAGGAAATATGAGATATAGAGAAGGGGGATTAGGAAATGTGATAGGAAGAGAAGGAAGATAATAGAAAGTGAGAGTTAGAGAAGGAGGATAAGGAAATGTGAGATATAGAGAAGGGGGATAAGGAAATGTGAGAGGAAGAGAAGGAAGATAATAGAAAGTGAGAGTTAGAGAAGGACGATAAGGAAATATGAGATATAGAGAAGGGGGATAAGGAAATGTCATAGGAAGAGAAGGAAGATAATAGAAAGTGAGAGTTAGAGAAGGAGGATAAGGAACTGTGAGATATAGAGAAGGGGGATAAGGAAATGTGATAGGAAGAGAAGGAAGATAATAGAAAGTGAGAGTTAGAGAAGGAGGATAAGGAACTGTGAGAGGAAGAGAAGGAAGATAATGGAATGTCAGAGTTAGAGAGGGAAGATAAGGAAATGTGAGAGGTAGATAAGGAGGATAAGGAAATGTGAGAGGTAGCGAAGGACGACGAGGAAATGGGAGACACAGACATGGAGGATAAGGAAATCTTAGAGGTAGAGTAGGAAGATAATGAAATGTGAGAGTTACAGAAGGGGGATAAGGAAATGTGAGAGGAAGAGAAGGAGGATAAGGAAATGTGAGAGGAAGAGAAGGAGGATAAGGAAATGAGAGAGGTAGAGATGGATATGGAAATGTGAGATATAGTGAAGTGGGATAAGGAAATGTGAGAGCTAGAGAAATTGGATAAGGAAATGTGAGTTAGACATGGATGATAAGGAAATCGTAAAGGTAGATAAGGAGGATAAGGAATTGCGAGATGTAGAGAAGGAGGATAAGGAACTGTGAGATTTAGAGAAGGGGGATAAGGAACTGTGAGATATAGAGAAGGGGGATAAGGAAATGTGATAGGAAGAGAAGGAAGATAATAGAAAGTGAGAGTTAGAGAAGGAGGATAAGGAACTGTGAGAGGAAGAGAAGGAAGATAATGGAATGTCAGAGTTAGAGAGGGAAGATAAGGAAATGTGAGAGGTAGATAAGGAGGATAAGGAAATGTGAGAGGTAGCGAAGGACGACGAGGAAATGGGAGACACAGACATGGAGGATAGAGAAGGGGGATAAGGAACTGTGAGAGTCAGAGATGGAAGTTAATGAAATGTGAGAGGTAGATAAGGAGGATAAAGAAATGTGAGAGGTAGACATGGAAGATATGGAAATGTGAGATATAGAGATGGAGGATAAGGAAATATTAGAGGTAGAGAAGGAGGATAAGGATATATGTGATAGAGAAGGAAGATAATGAAATATGTGAGGAGAAGGAGGATGAGGAACTGTGAGATATAGAGGAGGAGGATAAGGAAATGTGAGATATAGTGAAGTGGGATAAGGAAATGTGAGTGGTAGAGAAGGAAGATAGAATGTGAGAGTTAGAGGAGGAGGATATGGAACTGTGAGAGGTAGATAAGGAGGATATAGAAAGGTGTGAGGTAGAGAAAGAGGATAAGGAAATGTGAGAGATAGACAGGGAGGATAAGGATATCTTAGAGGGAGATATGTAGGATAAGGAAATGTTTAATAGAGAAGGATGAAAATGAAATGTGTGAGTTTCAGAAGGAGGGTATGTGACTGTGAGATGTAGAGGAGGTGGATAAGGAAATGTGAGATATAGAGAAGGGGGATAAGGAAATGTGAGAGTTGGAGAAGAAAGGTAATGGATTGTCAGAGGTAGATAAGGAAGATAAGGATTGTCAGAGGTAGATAAGGAAGATAAGGAAATGTGAGAGTTAGAGAAGAAGTATTGTCAGATATAGATACGGAAGATAAGGATTGTCAGAGGTAGATAAGGAAGATAAGGATTGTCAGAGGTAGATAAGGAAGATAAGGAAATGTGAGAGTTAGAGAAGAAGTATTGTCAGAGGTAGATAAGGAAGATAAGGTAGTGTGAGTGGAGGAAGATAAGGAAATGTAATCTGTAGAGAATATAAAAATGTGAGCGGTAAGAAAAGAAAGATAGGAAAATGTGTGAGGTGGAGGAGGAAGATAAGGAAATGGGAGAAGTATGGAAAAGGTAAAAAGCGTGTGAGGTAAAGATGGAAGGTAAGGGAATATGAGAGGTAAAGAAGAAAGATAAGGAAATAGAGAAGTAAGTTAATGAACGTTGATTGGGAGGGAAGGAAAGTAAAGAAAACTGAAATTTTGTGAAGGAATGAAAAGAAATAATTAAAAAGGCAAGAATATGTGATTCGTTTCCAAAGATTACTGGCCTATCTTCAATCGATATGACAGAACATATGACCAAACCGAATGTTTTGCAAAACAGATAATATTCTGAAAAAAAAAAAAACTGGATAAAAAATTGTCTATTTTTCCGTTCGCATTGGAGCTACAAAATACGGCGATGCAAGAATACATTATTTTAAATTGGTTGGCATGTACCGAATATCAAAGAATGAAAGTATGCCTTCCCTCACACACGACAGCTGTTTGAAATGATTCAAGCAATTTTATCAAATTTTGTCAAAAAATATCGCAATTTATTTCGAGACAAGTATTCGACAGGTGTCACAAACGTCACAATTTGCTTATTACATATATGGAATATGTTTTCTACTTTTCGAATATACGATAATAATCATATCTATCTATCTATCTATCTATCTATCTATCTATCTATCTATCTATCTATCTATCTATCTATCATTAAGTTTGTTCATATCTATCTCAGTATGTTCATATATATCTCTATGAATATATATATATATATATATATATCAATATATATATCAATATATATATATATATGTGTGTAATTTGGCAGCAACTTTTCTTTTAAACATGTAGTATTGAATGTTAAAGACAACATAGTCTTGCATATTTTTTTTTGAATTTTCTCATATTCTCTAATATTTCGAAACCGTTTTCAAATAAAAAGTCTCATTAGAGAATATGAGAAAATTCAAAAGAAAATATGCAAGACTATGTTATCTTTAACATCCAATACTACATGTTTAAAATATATATATATATGTGTGTGTGTGTGTGTGTGTGTGTGTGTGTGTGCGTGTGTTCGTGTGTGTGTGTATTTAGACAGCAATCCATCTTTCATGCATTTTTCATTAAATACGACACACAAGGTGCTTTTATTTAGTTTTTTATACAATTTCTCATGCGATCTAATTTTTTTCTTTTCAGATGATAAATTATATAAAAACTGTCCGAATGTTCTTTTTATCCGAGCGCTTTCGGCTATACATTTAACCATTTTCAAGGATGATATATTAACTGTTAAAATTAGAAATAGTTTGTTGTATGTATGTTTTAGAAAATGTTTTCATTTTTTTGTTTCAAAACACGGTCAAGATATTATGTCCATGTTCAAAGTTAATATTATTAAGTTTTGGTTTGTTTGTTTGTTTTTATTAATAAGGCTTCCATTATTTTTAGTCTTTTTTTGCATGTGGATGATGCTATTATATTAGTGTTGTCGACAAGTATGTTACGAATAGGGTTCGGTAGGTATCCATGAATATTTAAATGAGATCTAATTGAGCTATTGTCAGAAAGGTGTAGAGTTAGTCTGCTTGTTAATCATGTTGTAGTGTGGCCTATATAATTATTTACTCAAGTTGATTGTTGAGGAATACAATATAATTTTAGCAGTTAAAATATAATCCTTGAAAATGGCTAAATGTATAGCCGAAAGCGCTCGGATAAAAAGAACATTCGGACAGCTTTTATATAATTTATCATCCAAAAAGAAAAAAATTAATAGATTAATTTGTTTCTGAGGCAGGAGTAAATTGTGGTGTCATCCGCATAGATGCCGACTTGGGAATCAATGGCGTCAGGAAGATCATTTATGAATATAAGGAACAGGGTAGGGACTAGGATGGAGCCTTGCGGAACACCTGCGTTCGTGGGATAGGAGCTGGAGGAGAATCCATTGAGAAAACAGCGTGTTATCTAACGTGATCAACAATTTGAACAACGCCAGCACGCTCAATCCCTCCGCCACGATGACTTGTGACTTTGTGCTAGCACAGCTATCGACGGCCTCCGATGGTTCCGTCTACTCACAAGGCTTGGGTCAACCCGTGGTATGTTTTTCAGGCACTTTCCAAAGGTGCCGCACGCTTGGATCGACCCCTCCAGTCCGATAACATCAGGAAGTCCCCTTACTGACAAATCGACCATGGTGAGATTCGAACCCGGGTCTCATGGTCAAAATGCGAACGTTCTAACCACACAATTACTTATTTTTAATAGTATCCGCTCGTAATTACGAACAAGTATCTTGGTATCCTTATTAAATGAAGAAAGAAAGTTACCATATTGATGCATATTCATTTATTCTGAGTAATTTCGACATTAGCAAAATGTCATAGTCAGTGTCTTGCTTTATCAGGGTCTTGTTTTATTAGGGTCTTGTTTTATCTAAGACAAGTTTATTCTGTTCATCTGAAAATTATTATTTTTTATTTGTGAAGTAAGAAAGACTACACTTTAGTACTGTACGATTTTTAACTCATGCAGAAAAGTCAAGGGAGGTAACTAAGTTATTAAGATGTCTATTTTTAAAAAAAACTATCTAAAACTATTAGTTAAAATCTAGATATTTTAAACTATCGACTGTAAACATTTTAAAATATTTGTGCAGTATTCATAATTAATTTTAATATAGATAGCTTCAAAAAATTATAGTTTGTGTTTATTATCTTCATGAAGAAGTATAGCTGTATTTTCAACAAGAGTTTTTCTAAACTGCGAATGTGGACAGGCATCCTATATATAAGATAGCGATATATATTTTTATATATCAAGAACAGTATTCGGGAAAATGTATGAGAAAGTGGGTAATGTTTAATTGTGGCGCATTTCGTCCTTCAAGACATCATCAGTCATGTTGGTAGGACAACACATACGCATGCTGGGAATTTTTTTTATATAGCCGAATTCATTTAGAATCTTTCTTTTTCCTTATATATATATTCGTTATCGCAACTCTTATATGCAAAACAAGATTTTTATATTCAATTTGAAATATAGTTTTGAGAAGACAGCAAACAAGCGAATGTATTTGTCACAATGGAAAACAAATTAACTTCCCAGTATGCATTACCATGTGTTGCCTTCCGCCTATATATTTAAGCAGGAGATCAATTTTGAAGTGTCTTTGTTGTATCTGTATTCATACTCGAATTTCATTAATAGCTAGAGTCATTCGTCACATTGGGAGAAATGTATCAACAATCAACGAACATATTCTCAAATAAATATCAAAATATTTTCTTCGCTGAAAAGTCAATGGGCAACAATAGAAGCGGTAAATCATAACTACATTATCAAAGTTACAGCGGTTCGCCTCAAACAACTGCATCTATATCCCGTCTCTCTCTCTCTTTTTCTCACTCCGTCTTTTCTCATCCTGCTATTCTACAAGTGTATTCATGGTAGATGTTCAGATACGTTTCTCCAATTTGCTATGACCGTTGATGGTTCTCCACTATTTCCTGTCCTTTGTATCTCTTAATAAATATTGTCTTTTATTTATCTCTCTTAAAATTTGTTCCACCATCCATTTACTCAAACTAATTCTTCTTCTTCTATGTGCCGTGTCTCTTCAGGACGTTGGTGATCATGACTCTCCACAATTTCCTATCCTTTCTAGCTCTTAATGAAATTTTGTCTTTTTGTTATTTCTCCTAAACCCTGTTCCACCATCCATTTACTCAAGCTCATTCTTCTTCTTTTTCTATACCGTGTCTCTGCAGGACAGTGGCGATCATGACTCTCCACAATTTCCTATCCTTTCCAGATCTTAATAAATAGTCTTTTTGTTATTTCTCCTAAACCCTGTACCGCCATCCATTTACTCAACCTCATTCTTCTTCTTCTACGTTCCGTAACTCTTCAGGCCAATGGCAGTCATGACTCTCCACAATTTCCCGTCCGTCGTAGCTCTTAATAAATTTTGTCTTTTTGTTATTTCTCCTAAATTCTGTGCAACGATCCATTTACTCAAGCTCATTTTTCTTCCTAATATGCCTTGTTCTTTCTGGATGTTGGCGATCATAGCTCTCCGCAATATCCTTTCTTTTAACTCTTTATAAATAATGTCTTTTAGTTATCTCTCTTAAACCTGCTCCCGCCATTCATTCATTTGTAGGTTATGCCTTTTTTTCCTCTGTCCGTCTTAACTTCAATCTGTCCTGTGAGTTTCTAAGCCCTCCTTCCTCACTACGTTCCACAGAAATATCAACTGTCTCATCTTGATGTTAAGTATAATTTTCCTTTTTGTTTCCATTTTCTCTAAAACATTGTCTTTGCTTATATATTTAGTCTATGGCATTCTCAGAATTCTTTTGCAGAAACACATTTCTGATATATCCAGTCTCGTCTTGATTGGAGAGCAGATTGTCCAGCATTCACTGCCATATATGACGACTGATACTATGTAACAGGTCAGCACTCTTCTCTTTGTTTCTGGTACTTTAGCTCATCATTTGGAAGATTACTTGGCTGAACCATTACATCTTCGGATTTCAATGTCACACTTTCCTTCCGATTTTACCTACATTGTCGCCTCTAAGTGTTGACGTCTATGTTCACTTTTATATATATATATATATATATATATATATATATATATATATATATATATGTGTGTGTATTATATATATATATATATATATGTATTATATATATATATATAATTGGGGACACACACACACACACACACACACACACATATATATATATAATTGGAATTTTTATATATATATATATATATATATATATATATATATATATTGACCACTAATATTATCTATCTATCTATCTAAATATATATATATATATACATATATATTTATATATACATATATATGTATACTGACCTCTAATATTATCTATCTATCTATTTATCTAAATATATATATATATATATATATATATGTATTATATATATATATATATATAATTGGAGACACGCACACACACACACAGACATATATATATATATATATATATATATATATATATATATATATATATAATTGGACATTGAGTTCTACCTGGATTCCATCCTCTTTGGAATTTATATATATATATATATATATATATATATGTATATTGACCACTAATATTATCTATCTATCTATCTAAATATATATATATATACATATATATTTATATATACATATATATGTATACTGACCTCTAATATTATCTATCTATCTATTTATCTAAATATATATATATATATATATATATATATATATATATATATATATATATATATATATATATATATATATATATATATATAAAATTTTCCCAGTAGTATTTCTGTTTCGGTTGGACGTTACTTTAAGTCTACTGCGTAACGGAACACGCAATCTTCAGTCGGCCAACTGTCTACTCCACTGAGCCATGGTGAAACTAAAATAAATCATGCAGGTCTTCAATAATGGTCCAACATTCATAACCCGACTTTTATCTTCCAAATACATTCATGAACCTTCAACAAAACAGTGAATAAGTTTGAAAAAGTGGGAAGGAAACTGGATCAAGAGGTAACAACAGGACGTGGAATCCTCCTTTCAACTTACAGCTAAAGAGATCAATTAGGAAAGTTCCAACTCAATCCATAAGGCGTTTGTCACGTGATAGAGGAGTTTCATCTGTCATAGTCCAAAGAGCAGTGAAAAATGACTTGAAAATTAAATCGTACGTGAAACCTGTGAGGCAGATTTTTACTCCAGGACAGAAAGTTAGAAGGTTAGACCGGGTGAAGATCATCTTGAATAAGTTGGAAAATGATCCTGGAATAATATATATACATATATTTGAATTTAATTTCAATCCTCCATGAGTTTCCCATCCTTAACTATGATTAATAAATAACGAAAATGTCATTTTCGTTTGTGATCAATATCCTCACAATTCTTCTGTCAAGCTTGGAGAGTAATTATAGATTCTTATTGCTCAAAGTATAGCCCAACAGTGTTATAAAAACCTAGAACAATTCCAGTTAGATGTCCTTAATCATTCCTAAGATACAACGGTTCAAGGCGTAATCTAGCAATTGGACACTTTTGTTCTTACACGATTTGGACAATTTTACTGTTAGAGACGGTATATATACACACACACACACACATATATATATATATATTTATATATATATATATATATATATATATATATATATATATATATATAAAATGAAGAGGTTATAATGGTCCCAACGAGAGAAAAGTGTGTATATTAAAAAGAAGAGAGGTACCGCAAAATGTTTTGGTTGTAATGTGGATTTTTAAAAAAAATATATTATCCTTTATTTTTCATAATTTTACAACACGTGTTTCTGGTCTCGCGACCGTCTTCAGGTAAAGGGTGGAGATTTCCACATATTATTTAAAATAATTCATTTTTTCTTTATTTTTGTCAATGTTAAATATTCTCGACACGAGACATTCTCTGTTTTTGTGTTAGTAATCCGAATGTCTTTCTTGAAAAAAATCATATATATAAGGTGCGATGTGTAAATTGTCGCCATTTATATTTTTAATTTTGCGCATGTGCGTTGTTTGTTTTATTTTGTCGGCTGCAGACTATAGTCGGGTCAGTTGTGCACCGTCTGTGAGAAATACAGCACCATGACGCAATGCACTCCGCCAGGAATTTGTGAACTACTGTGTATAAAATAAATAGGTCAAACAACTCTTTTCTCTTCCTCATTTTTCCCATTCCTTTCTACTCTGACAACCTCTCATATTCAGATTTATACTACTTCCTTGTTCTTTCGACTAAAATTTATAAAATCTATCACTTAAAACAATTATTTAGGAAAACAAGTTTCTTAATTCCAGTAGCTGTTATCGCTCTTTTTCTTTATTGATTGGGGTTTCCTTCCTAACTTTTTATTTGAAGTGGAGTGGAATGTCAGAATATAATGTAATTTTCTCTTCGAGTTATATGTACTGGCCATTTGTTTTTTTTTTACACCATTTTCATGATTCTATCTGATCTAAATACTGTTTTATTATATAAACCAATATAAAAGCTTCAGAAACTATTCTAAACATTGATTACGAATCCATGCACTTATATTTTGAAAATAAATAAATTTACCGGATATACTCGTGTAAGGTACAATCTCGCGCATCGTGCGACCTCCAAATTTTCACTTATAAAAAAATAATTTTATTATGTATCTATTGTATCATGCGAGTTCCTTTTTTGAGAGACCAAACTACAATAGACTAACCTCGTTTACCTCTATCTCTTTATCCCATCTTCTAGTTAAATAAGTAAAAAAAAGTAAAAGAGAATGATAAAAGTATCGTTAGTAACGCTATACTCGTTGCGTAAACACGTACAGCCATAAACAACCGAACGAGAAACAGCTAGACATCTTATAAACGTAAACAATGGAAAAGATGCATATTCGCCATGTTTGTATTTTATAATACGGTACTATATAGGAGGGAGGGAGAGTGAAAAGCCTTTATTTCATTGGCTGACGTTGACTGACGTAAGTCAATAAGAACGGTCAGACTCCTAGCTATATCTGAATTTATTTGCAATGTCGATGTGTGTGGCACGACGCCATCAAGGAGGCGGTCTGACACTTTCTGGAATCAGGTTGGGGATCTGTTTGAGCCGATATGATGCAAAACCCGAAATCGGTCGAACTCCTAGCCTTATCTGAATTTTTTTTGCAATGTCGATGTGTGTAGCACGACGCTATCAAGAAGGCGGCCTGACCCTTTTGGAATCAGGTCGGGGTTTGCTGTTTGAGACGATATAATGCAAAATCCGAAATCGGCGATGAAGACAGTGCATCACCGAACACCACCCTAATATGCAAATATTACATGCACTATTATTGGATAGAGTTAATTAAAAAACTAGTTTTATCAAAATCATGTTTATTTCAAATACAGCTGTACTTTTGGACTACAGTAAATGGATATACAGTTTGGCAAACAGCTTAGCCAGGTCCAGAAGTACATATGTTAATTTTATATCTTGTGTATGATGCGGCCCCCTTAAAATTAGCTTCAAAACTAAATCTTCAAAAGTCGCATGATGCGCGTGTATATACGGTACTTCTTTTAGAAACCAGTCTTATTATTCTATCTGGTCAAAATTCATAGTCCCGTGTCTGACAATAAACTACATCCGGCATCAAGACCAATGATTGGGAGGAAAGATGTTTTGAGGAGCGTCGAACCACCTTGTAATTCCCAGGTCCTAAATGACTCGGGGTTGTAGCACCTGTTAGGGTCTCAACTATGCGCAAACAAAAACAAAACACTATGAAAGCATGAAGATACATTTTTGTGGTGAAGATGCATGCATTACATTTTTTATATAAACAGATCATCAACAATATATATTGCTAGTAAAATTGACAATGCATTTTTGAAGGAAAGTGTTCTGCAATACATTTTTATAATAAAATTGCCAACAATGCATTTTTATAGCAAGATGAGCAAAAGTATTTTTTATATATAGTTGAAGGCATAAAATTGCGTTCAAAATGAGTTTTGCATTCAGCGTGTTTTGATTTCGGCATTGGGTAGCCCATGGAAGTTGGTGGGTCGCTGAACAGGAGGAACCGACCAACAGACTAAAAAACTTAAGATGAAAAATAATGTATTCTAAGTTATTTAATTTACCTCTTTTGTCAACAATGCAAGCATATGGGAAAATTTTCACATATTTGCCTTTAAATATATGTAACAGCTTATGTATAAAAATTGTGTTCAAAATATTTAGATTTCGGTATTAAATGACCCATAAAGATGTTGATATCCCACTAAAAAATCAACCAACCAATAATACATACATATTTATAGTAAAATGACCAACAATAAATTTTATCTGTAGTTGAAGACATACAATTGCGTTCAAAATATATTTAGTTGAAGCCATAAAAGTTTGTTTAAAATATTTAGATTTCGTCATTAAACAACCCATAGAGGTGTTGATATGCCGCTAAACAAAGTCAACCAACCAGCAATACATATTTATAGTAAAATGACCAACAATAGATTTCATCTGTAGTTGAAGGCATATAATTGCGTTCAAAATATATTTAGTTGAAGCCATAAAATTGTGTTCAAAATATTTAGATTTTGGCATTAGATGACCCATAAAGGTGTTGATTTGTTGCTAAACAAAAATCAACCAACCGACAATACATATTTATTTTAAAATGACCGACAATACATTTTTTCTGTAGTTGAAAGCATACAATTGCATTCAAAATATATTTAGCTGAAGCCTTAAAATTTTGTTTAAAATATTTAGATTTCGTCATTAAATAACCCATAGAGGTGTTGATATGCCGCCAAACAAAATCAACCATCGAAATAAGCAACATGAAAGAACTCTTTCATGACATTAGTTCATATCATACAGTTTCTTAAATCAAACGGTATTCTAAAATATAATTTCAACAAAACTACAACATAAAACACACATATCACCGCCTCTAGATATTATGATTTTACAAACATGTTTTTTTAATCGGTATCACCCTGTGAAAGGCAGTAAAGCCACTAAGACACATGGGGTTACATGCTGTGGAAGAATTAGGAACAGAATCATGAATAATGAGCGGGAAGGGAAAAGACTAAGCAGGAGGACAGTAGATAGCGGTTGATATTGCATTTAAATTTTTGAAGATTAAAGATGGCTGGAAAGCATAGAGCCAAAAGCGAGGTCCACAAGCGAGAAGTGCAAAGAAAGAAATTGTTAGCATAGAACTTACGGCTATATTTAGCCAGTTCAACTATAAATCGTCTAGTACTGCGCTTAAATTTAAAAAATCGAGGTAGCACAGCGAAAAGCTCATCCAAACAATTACCATGAAAATATTTATAGAAAAGTCATAGAGAAGCAACCTTACGGCGGTGGAAGTGACTGGATCCGAGCCGCCAGACCAGGACCAATAATATTGCTGATTCTTCTTTGGATCCTGTCAAGGAGATCAAGGTAACTAGCAGAATCACCAGACCATATGTGGCAGCAATATTCTATGCATGAACGAATGATGTTGAGTATTATCTACCATCTATTCAATTGTGAAAACAGAATAACATATATCATATTTTTATTAATTCAAAGCTCCTAAGAAAATTAAAATTCAACATTAAAATACACATAAGGAATCGATATGCCGGTAAACAAACACATCCAATCAATATCTGTCTATATTTCCTCAAGGACACATGGCACAGTGGATAAAGGCGTTGGTTTGATCCAGTGACAGGTCCCAAAGAGTGTGAGTTCAATACCCGGTTAAGGTGGTTGAGAACTTGGAGAGGGGAATTAGCAGGAGATAAATGATAACTGACATTCATTAGACATGGCACGTGGAACTGGAACAGTCTACCCCAGTGAGCGAAATAAAGGGTTCAGTTCTACATTCCAACCACCTGAAGAAGGCCGGAGCGTACAACGGCCGAAACGTTGTAATAAATATGGCGACAAAGATGAGGACAATAGTCCGAATAATGTAAATAGTAGAAATCAAATCAAAGCTCACAAGAAAATTAAATTTCGGAATTAAATGACCCATAAGGAATCGATATGCCGTTAAACAAACAAATCAATCAAGCTTACAAGAAAATTAAATTTCAGCATTAAATGACCCATAAGGTGTTGATATGCCATTAAACCAACAAATTAAATGTAAAATTTTTTATCTTGGAGACGTTATTCACCAATCAGCACTCGTACGAATTCGATGGATAGCTTCCTATCTTAAGATTGTCGTATGAATTTACTTAAATTCTTGTTGCTAAAAAGGAGTGCTTTTTCCCTTCCCTTGAAGACGAAATTGTGTTTGAAGCGGCGAGCAGGTTTTGAAATGAAGAGAGAAGCCAATCCTAGTTAATTTCCTAACAGCTCCAAAGAGAGATCGAAATAAAAGATTGGAAGCCTTCTGACGCGAAAATACAAAGATTTGCCATGAATTACAACACGTGAATGACGGCATCGATGACGTCAAAGATCGACTGAATGATAATTTCAGAGCTTTTCTAAAAATGCCTTTTGTAAAATTGTCCAAGTCGGTTCCGCTTTCGTTTCTGGTCAGGTCAACGAGCCAGTCTCCAACTATTCAGAAACTGGTCGATAAACCATTTTGCTTATTGTAAATTAATGTTAAAGATGGCATTTTCTTTTCATTTCTTTGTTTTTCATTTATTCATTTTGTTGAAACTTGACTAATGCATGGAATAATAATGCAACACAAAATGTACTTAGAACAAAATGTATTGAAACAAGAAAGTGTACACAATATTTACATATAGTCTTTTGTATATTCCTGGGAAGACCGTTCCTGGAGAATGTGTTGACTAAGTCGCAGTCGGGCAGAGTCTCTAGTTGAATCTCTTGATTCGCCTCTCATGTCTTCCCGGTACCAACCATATTTATATAGTCGGTACTCCACTATGCAAATTAGGTGGATCCTACCACAACACATTTATTCACTTAGTGCCAATGAGGTCCCCACTCTCCACCATCTCGCAATTGTGGTTCATGGTAACATTCAAGGTAGAATAGTGCAAGTATAGGATATTTTATTTGTCTAAAAAAACTGTGAAAAAGAAAACGGTTAAAAAATGTTTGCAGTAAAATTAATTTATATGGGCGCACATCAAAGACAGACGCCGCAAGCCGAGTTTAAAAACAGACGATAAATTTATTAACACACAGAAATGAACGAATTGCACAAATTAAGTACATTGTGTACAAAATGTTGGCCAATGATATGTATGCAAATTATTAATGAAAATGAAATATGCCTTTTTACAATTAAAAGTATAATGCTGCATAAGGTCCTCGGAAAAGAAAACGACATAAAAAGTGAAGAAATAGAGAAAACACTTCTCTGAATAGTTCTCAAAGAATTATTTGGTACAATTTTCGAAGCAAAGTTCGTGGTAAAAGCGAAGAATTATTCACGCACATCAGCCGAAGATTTTTCCTTGATGCGGGAGCGACTTTTATGTTTCTTTCGATTCTCGTCAGGTGGTTGACAAAATTCTTCTGCGTTGTTTTTCTTCTTGAACCGGAGCGACTTAAATTCTTGCAGCAGCTGTTGATCGACTCCGAAAGGTAAATCCAAGCACCCACTTAAATACCCTACATGTAGGATCCAAATACACTTCTCGGAATCTGGATGGAAACCCTTTTACTGGTTTTAGAGGAAAAGCAAACGCAGCTGTTTTCCCTACATATCAAAATGTACTAAAAATATTTTCGAAATTACAAAATTAAACAAGAGCCCAACGCAATGTCTGCTTTCTCTCTTAAATCCGGACGATGCACGCCCAAGCAGCTTAAATTTCTTATATATTGGCTTCCCGGTTGCTTTTGCACCGGGGACGTTGAGGTTACCCCATTCTTCCTCTCAGCTGTTAAAGGGCAAGACCTAAAAGGCAAGCAGTTGTTTGAATTCAGAAGTTTGTGCATTGCTTGCGCATTAATCAAGACAAGTCAGGCTTCGGCGAATGACTGCCCTGAGGCAAATGTATGCAAACGGCACTAATAATGGCTGATGTGCTGTCGCCGCGACGCGAATGAGTCCGAACTTTTATTGTTGATAACTCCAAAACGGTAGATTTTATCAAAATTTCCTTGTTATTTTCGTATTAAGCATCTACATTTACACCTAAATGGAACTATTCGGGGAAATATTTATTAGAAACTGAGCGCGGTGCTTGAACTGCAAATTACCCAGAACAGATTTGTTTTTAGACATGAAAAAAGATGCAAATCATTTCTTTTCATATACAGACGTCATACTTTGCTCGGTTGACAAATTAGGACAAACGCAATCATCATCATCATCATCATCATCATCATCATCAGTCATATGACTAGCTCCCTTTATATGTTTTTTTTCCCCGATCTCTTTCTCTTTCTCTCTCAGTCCCCACCCTCTGATTTTCGCTCTCTTTTCTTTTGCCTTGTTATTGCACCCGTTTTTATCTTTTGACGTATTCTATCTCTCTCTTCCTATTTTTAAACTTTCGTTCTATCATCCCCATTTCTCTCTCTCTCCACCTCTCTCTCTCTCTCTCTCTTTCTCTCTCTCATTTTTCATATTTTCTTTGTTCGTTCTTTACGTCATATTTTTTTTATTTTTAACCCCTTCCCCGCCAATTATTTTGGGAAAAAAAACTCTTTCACTTTCAGACGAATATATATTTTTTATTTGTTTTCAGTCACGAAGAAACTGAGGTACCTTGAAGTACCCGGGCGGTGGCCAACACTTCTGTCAGACGTATGAGTTGACAACTGGACCCGTTTCAAGCTCAGAAGGGCATAAAAAAAGTCGAGGTCGACGTATAAACACGTCTGTAACTAGTTTTTGAAAGTTATATTTGGGACATGTTTATTCGTCCGTGATTTATATTTGAATCGATTATTAAGAACTAGATAGAGACAAATTGAGAAAATTGAGTTCACAAGAGAAGGAAGCGAACCTTAAAGAAATGAATACCACAGGGCAGATCAAATGTATGAGAAGAAACATCAGCAAATAATAGAGAATTCATTCGAATTCAGAATATTCGTCTGCAAAATTTCGCAAGCAAAAATTTCCGATAGCGAAGAAGCAGTTGGCTTTATAATATCAGATACATTAATTAAATGGGGAAATTGATTCGTGATTTCATTATTTCGTTTGAAACAAAGAAAAGAGTGCCGAAATATTATGTAATATCTAATCTCCTGTATGGAAACTAATACTGGAAAATTTCCGCATCAATTAATAGAGGCTTTCAAACGATAGAGATATATATGGTTCTATTGAAGAATAACTTTATATTCAAAACAGTGAGCTGAGATGATATGTAATATCTAATCTCCTATTTGGAAACGAATGTTGGAAAATTTCAGCACAATATATTAAAGGCCTCTAAACAATAGAGATACGGTTCCACTGAAGAATGCCGTTATATTAAAACCAAAGTGGGATGAAATTCTATGTAATATCTAATCTTCTACATGGCAGTAAATGTGGACAGATAATTAAATGACGTTAAAAGACAGAGATGTGTTTCCACCAACGAATATCGTAAGAATAAAAGTAAAAAGTGCTGAACTGCTACGTAATATCTCATGTTTTATATGCAAGTGAAGAATTTCCACAAATAAAGAATTTCCACTTGAAACCCTCCAGTAAGAACCTGAATCCTCATGCCCTCCTCTACACTTAAAAGAGCCAGATCAGACCGAAAATGGAGTACCGTTGCAATATTTGGGCAAGATCTGCCAGGTTGGAGGCACGGTGGAGTAATGGATAACGGCTGGGATTGAAGAATCGTAGAGCCGAGTTCGAATTCCAGTCGAATCCGTTACATTCACTTACGTGCTAACACCCTTGGGAAAGGTGTGAATCCTCTTCTTCTCCCTCCTACTATGGGTAAATAGCAGGACAGACTGGGTTCTATAGCCTTGGATGGCAACTGGTCTAGGAGAAGGTCAACTCTGAATTCAAAATCATTCGGCGTCTGCACTGGCATCCGGCGGCCTCTTGGTTACTGCTGCCTCTGCGTCTGTGGAAATTCTGCGGCAAGTAAGAGCATATTCCTCCCTCCACTGGGATAGTACGCGAGGTGTGGGGACCGCGTATGAAGTTCAAACTCCCTTGTTACTCCGTTTCAAGAATTCACCGCCGTTGGAATCGGGAATGGCTGTCGCTCGTTTCAGCATTGGCGACGGATCGCCGTGCTTGGTCGGCCTTCGTTCCGGACGCGGTGAATTCCTTGGAAGGAGCCGGTGAATGCCGCAACATACATACATACATACTAGGCATCACTTTCCAGTCTTGGGAGAGTTCAAAAGCGTCTCCGAGACCTTGTTATTTTCCACACTCCAGCCTCTCTGTCTCGCAGGCTGGATGTGGCAAGTTTCTCATTGCTCTATCGCTACTACCAAGGAAAATGCTCGGACGAACTACATTTCTTGGTTCCGCTAGGTCTAACCTTTACGGCTAGGATCCACTATGTCATTTACGTAGTAACAAACCACCCACATTCCCCCGCCCCGTATTCCATCGGCGAGAAGTAACAGATTCACCCTGCGACTCACTGCCCCGTGGAACAGACTCCCAAGAGTATGTTTCCCCGATCACGACAATTTTAAATTGTTCGAATTTAGAGTTAACCGTTATTTCCCCTCCTTTTTATATAAACTTACCCCCATAACGTAACCCTGTACCTCCAGTGGCCTCCGGGTTTGTACAGAGGAAACACTACTGTCAACAACAACAAAAAAAAAAAAAAAAAAAAAAGAAAGAAATCAAACAAAAGAAAATACTAAAAAGTTCGAAATATCGAAATTTCGTAATGTTCCGCTCGTCAGAGTCGAGACCAGATCATTGCAGGGCATGTGTTTTTTGTAAACGCTTATTTTATACGTCAACTAAATTTTAACATTTGAAATTTTCTACACAGATACGTGATAGCCCCATGATTTTATTGCAATAAAGCGAATCATCGCTAAAATTAATTTGTTCTTTGATATTTACTGTAAATTTTTTTATCAATTTTTATTTTTATTTTCGATAACAATAAATATTGCTTCAGGTATACCATTGCGAACTTTACTGAAAATATTCTGCTCTACTGTTGTGACCAAGTAAATGGTTAAATAATAACAAAAACCAGGTTTGCAGATATATCGTATATTAAACAGTAAGTACACCAGAAGAATATTACACAACTAATGAGAGTGTATCGAATGAACTAGCGATCCAGCTATTCACTGTTCCCCGAACCTTCTCTTCTACTAAATTTATAGTAGGCGGAAGTGTCTAGCATAGACACTTAGAGGGAGGACAGATGGAAAAGGAAACAAAGAAAGAATGTGAGAATTAAAAAGAAAGAATGAAAGAAAGAACGGGAGGGCGGTAGAAAGAAAGAGAAAACCATTGCAGTACATTGAGAAAAAAAGTGAAAAGAAAGAAAGAAAGAAAGATGGGAAAGGAAACAAAGAAGGTATGGGAGAAAGAAAAAGAAAGAATGAAAGAAGGAAAGGGGCGGAGGTAGAAAGAAAGAAAGAAAGAAAGAAAGAAAGAATGTAAAAAGGAAAAGGAGAAAGAAAGAAAAAAAGAAAGAATGTAAAAAGGAAAAGGAGGGATATAGAAAGAAAGAAAGAAAATGTTGTGACCAGGCAAATGGTTAAGTAATAACAAAAAACAGGTTTGCATATATATCGTATATTAAACAGTGAGTACACCAGAAGAGTATGACACGACTAGTGAGTGTGTATCGTATGAACTAGCGCTCAATCTATTTAACAGCTCCCCACATCTAGGGATGTATGTGGCACAAGGCCGAGTTTACCATGGGTTCTTCGAGCCCGTAGGCACGGCCAAAAATTTTCCCTTAAAACCTGGCATAAACGGGTCCGGGCCTATCTACCTCCCCGGACGAAACTTTGCCCTTCGGCAAAGCCTTGTCCGGGTTCCTCTCTGCTCAAGGCAGAG
Source organism: Acanthosepion esculentum (assembly GCA_964036315.1). Classification (NCBI taxonomy): domain Eukaryota; kingdom Metazoa; phylum Mollusca; class Cephalopoda; order Sepiida; family Sepiidae; genus Acanthosepion; species Acanthosepion esculentum. Next base: position 16,308,727 of record OZ038500.1, on the reverse strand, counting down.
AGTTGACAGTAATGAACAATCTATTCGACTGTTATATTTAACAGCACCCCCACGAGAGATGTTTGTGTCACAAGGCCAAATTACCGTGGGTTCTCCGAGCCTGTAGGCTCGGCCAAAAATATTCCCTTAGAACCCGTAGAAACAAGTTCAGGTTCTGTCTACCTCCCCGGACGAAACTTTGCCCTTCGGCAAAGCCTCGTCTGGGTTACTCGCTGCTCAATGCAGAGAGTTCGACAGATGAACAGTCTGGTCGAATGTTCCCTGTTCCTTCTCTCCTACAAAACTTATAGTAGGCGGAATAATTTAACAGACTCTTAGAGGGAGAACACCACATCTACATAACACATATTAAATTGAATAATTGAACATCAGTAGCTATAGTAATTATTGTTATTATTATTATTATCATCAGTAGTAGCATTAGTAGTAGTATTGTTATCATATATATATATATATATATATATATATATATATATATATATGAGTGTAAAAGGGAGGCACGGTGGAGTAGTGGATAGCGTTTCGTATTGAGGAATCCGAGTTCGAATTCCAGTCGTGCTAATACCCTTGGGAAAGGTATTAATCCTCTTCTCCCTCCACCTATGGGTAAATAGCAGAACAGACTGGGTTCCATAGACTTGGATTGCAACTGCTTTAGGAGACCTAGACAAATCTGAATTCAAAACCTGCGGAAACCTGCGTTCGGGGACTTTGTGGTACGTAGTGCACCAGGTTTCTGTATTCGGCTCTTCAAAAAGTGTGGTTGGTTCTGCAAAAAAAACCTTCATCACTATAATCAAATCATATGCTGGTGTTTGGGCTGCTTGACCCTCATACGCCGAATACGACGGGAGTGCCCACCACACACACGCGCGCACGCACACGCACGCACACACACACACACACACACACAGACACACACACACATATATATATATATATATATATATATATAATTATTATAAAGATAATATAGTGGGAAAACTTTTTAACGGCGATTTTCACCGACGTGATTTGTGTTAGGCTCGCCTTCTTCTTGTGTTAGGCTCCCTTCTTTTGAACGAAGGGCAAAAACTGCCGTCGATTTAATTTATTGCCCCATGCTCGAATCCTGTCGGAGAGCGCATATTTTTCTCTAGCAAGTAAAACTGAACACCGAAATAAATAAATATTCCGTTTAACATATATATATAGAATGAAAATCAGTAACTACCGACACCGAGGTTCGATCGTGACACTGGACTTATGAATATATGTTTTCCGTTAGGTGTATAAATAGCGGTGCCAGGTTACTGAGTGCAACTGAGTGACAATTGTGTGGAAATATCCAGTCGAATTAGTGTGAATTATTGTGCGTCGATGATTTGGGTATTGATTCCGGATTTACCGGACGTTAAGTCGAGCTGCGCTACTAACAAAATATTCACAGAAATGGTTAATTATCTTTGGTCGACTTTTAATTCTTTGTTCTTGTAAAATACTTATTTACGGTCGTAATTAAATAGTTTTGTCTTAACATTGAATTCTTGAGTTATACTTTATCATTTAACGTCGCAAATAAAATAGACCTCAACACAAATACGAGTTTCCACTAAAAATAAGGTTTAAATAATAAAACTCTGCCGCATTAATAAATAAAATATACCAATCATTTTCTTTAGAAATTGCTTTGTTTACTTTAGGATACGAAACTGAGTAGATATGTCTATTTCAAGAGGCAGAAAAATTCGTGTTTAAAGGCGCTATTTAAAGTATGGAGTACCCAGTGAAAAATCCTTCACTTTCTTTAGAAATTGCTTTGTTTACTTTAGGATACGATATATATATATATATATATATATATATATATATATATATATATATATATATATATATATATATACATATATATATATATATATATATATATATATATATATCTTTGCATATTATTAATATATATTTTCATACTTGCTCTTTTTATTAATCTTCATCTATCTTAGTTTGTCCGCTATTAAAGTAAATTGCATACTTGTACATGTATCAATAGTGATTATTCTTCGTAGTAGTAGTTGTAGTGTTATTGTTGTTATTTGATATATATATATATATATATATATATATATATATATATATATATATATCAGGTCATCCCATAAGTTCTGTCCGAATTTTGAATAAAGAAAACAAGTGACGAAATGTTACATTTAATTACAGATTCAATGAACAATGTATTTTCCCTGATTATCTATGATTTCCTTCCATCTATTAACAAGCTTACTAATTCCATTACTGTAAAATTCTTTTGGCTTTGATTCGAACAACTCACAAATGTCAGTTTTAACCTGTTCCTGTGTTACAAAAGCTGTTTCTTCCAAATGATTATGTAAGCTACGAAACCAATGGTAGTCTGAAGGAGCATGATTGGGAGAATAAGGTGGATGAGGAATTTTCTCCCGACCAAGTTCTTCGATCTTTTGTGACGTGATTCTTGCTGTGTGTGGTCGCGCATTGTCCTGATGAAACATCACCCGTTTTCAATTCACTAGAGCAGGTCTTTTTTTCATCAAAACTTGGTTCAAACGCTCTAATTGCTGACAGTATATTTGAGCATTAATTGTTGCATTAGGTGGTAAGAATACAAAGTGGATTATTCATTGGAAATCCCACCAGATTGAAAGAAGAACCTTTTGCCCATGAAGTTTCCTTCTCGGTTGTGGCTAGGGTCCTTCCCATTTCTTAACATTTCGATAAAAGATCCATTTTTCGTCGCCAGTCACAAGTCTATCCAAAAAAGGTGAAACAAGTTGGCGAGAATGGAGAGCAGAGCAGATGTCAACTCGGGATTTGAGGTTGTTTTCAGACAATTCATGAGGCACCCATTTTCCAAGTTTAGGAACTTTTCCAAATTGTTGAAGATGACGATGAACAGTTTGAAATGAGAACCACTGCCAATTCCTCAACTGATAAAGCAGGATTTTCTTCAAGGGCTGCTTCATGAAGATTTTCATCAAACTCAACTGGACGTCCAGTTCGATCTTCATCTTCAAGGGTGAAATCCCCACCTCTGAATTTTGCAAACCATCTTCTGCAAGTTCTTTCATTCACACATTCCTCTCAATAAACTGAGTGAATGTTTCTAGCCTCTTCGGCTGCTGAGTTTCCTTTCTTGAACTCATAAAGCATTATGTGCCTCAAATGATTCTTGGGTACTTCCATGTTAGCAGGGTTTTAATCAAACACAATTTAATTTTATTATTCTCTGAAATAAAATTTGATCAGTTTAAATGCATCTAAACATAAAAATAATGTTCAGCTCCATTAGACGCTATAAAATACTCTTTAAATTTCGTTCATTTTAACAAAAAGTTAAAATTCGGACAGAACTTATGAGATGACCTAATATATATATATATATATATATATATATATATATATATATATATATATATATATATATCTGATAAGGTGATTTGCTTTATTTCTCCTCTTATCGTCAAAAGCCTAACGCATTTTCCTTAAAAACTGTTTACCCTTTCATTCGAACCTGAAAAACATGTGGTCACGTCGGCTAAATTTTCCTTTAAAAGCTTTTTCACTTCGTGTCATCGACTCCAGTTTTGCTTCGGATACGGATATATATATATATATATATATATATATATATATATATATATATATATATATATATATATATATATATATATATATATATATATGCTTGCTAATATGTCTATATATGCTGCTTTTATTAATCTTCCCCTATTTTAGTCCTTCCTCGATCGGCTTCTATAACATGAGGAACTTTTATGGCTTTATTCTTTACCTTCTAGATAAATATTACAAAGTATTTATTCGTTTTTTTTCTCCATGCTTTCTCCATGTCTGTTTTGAAATGTTCCTTGAACGTCTATAGCATTTTTATTATTATTATTATTATTATTATTATTATTATTATTATTATTATTATTATTATTATTTCCTATGATTTCTGTTTTGTACATATTTCCTTACTGGTTCCAAGCTAAGTTCCGAAATGGCTTCATGACATTTTCAACTGATAATTTTTGTAAAAAACAACACAAACAAAATCTATTACAACACATATTTTTACATAGATAAAGCTCTTCGTAATATATGAACTGTACTTGTGAGTACAAATTTGCTATTTCTTTAAAGCATAGGGTACCAGTAATCCCCTAAATGCGTCTATCGGAACCTTTTCCAGTCAATCTCAGGGCTCCAAGTATAGTAGGAATTATTGTTTCATGATGTGCCATATTTTTAAAATTTTCACTTCAAGATTGTATTTTGATAGTTCTTTGAAGATCTTCAAAGATACATTACAATCTGCAGGGGCTGCCATGTCAATAAAAGCAAATTCTGTTCTTGTGGTATTTCATCGCGATTTGATTGTTCTGGCTGTGTGTATTGGAAAATTTCATAAAATCGTTACAGGTCCTATCCTATATTATCGAATAGATTATTATATCCTTGAGTTTCTGTTGTATAAACATTTCCCTCTGGGTCCCAATCATAGACCTAAGGTCAGAAATGGTTCACTGATTATTTTTGTAAAAAACAAAACAAAACAAAAAATAGGATAACACACATTTTGCATAAATAAAGCTTTTTGTAATGTACGAGCTGTATCTGTGGGTACAATTTTCTAAAGGAATGTGCTACCAGGAATCCCTTCAAATAGTCCATCGGAACATTTTTCGAATCAATCCGAGGGCTCCAACTACAACTGGAATTACTTATGTCCTCATGTGCCACATTTTGGGGACTTCTACTTCAAGACACTTGTAGTTTGATAGTTTTTGGAAGATCTTTAAAGATACATTTACAATCTGCAGGGACTGCCATGTCATGCTGTTTTTGTGGTCTTTTGAACAGGACGTCAGGGCGATTAGCTTAGATTGTTCCATCTTTGTGTATTGTAAAGTCCCATAAAATTGTTACAGGTCCTATCTCCGTAACCGGATCTGCGTGATGGTCATACAAGATTCTTGCAACTTCCTTCCCAGAAAAGTCGCAGATTTTCTGTTGCAGTTTTCCATTGCAGATATTGACCCACTTTATAATGTCGAGTTTTATATTCAGTGGGTGCAAGTACCGTGAAACCTTTTACAAGATTGTCATTTTTTTCAGGGTATTTCTCACAGAATATCTATTTGGGGTTAACACAATTTTTCAGTATGTGTGCTTGATAATTTCTAGTTAGCAAGCATTGGTCCCGTGCAGCCAGAATAAAACCTTCGGTTTCAGCTTTTATCTCTGCACAAATAATCACTAAAAAGAAGATATTTGATTTCGATTCTCTTATCTTGTGATACCAATCGTTTTATACATTATTTACATTATTCTGACTATTGATCTCATCTTTGTCGTCATATTTATTTCGGCCGTTGTACGCTCCGGCCTTCTTCAGGTGGTTAGAATGTTGAACTGAACACTTTATTTCGCTTACTGGGGTAGACTTTTCTAGTTCCACGTGCCATGTTTAATGGATGTCAGTTATCAGTTATCTCCTATTGATTCCCCTCTGAAAGTTCTCCACTGCCTTAACCGGGTCTTGAACTCACACTTTTTGGGTCCTGTCACTGGATCTAACTAACGCCTTTATCCACTGTGCCATGTGTCCTTGAGGACATCTGTGTCCTTGGGGACATCTGGAATTTCTGAGTATTATAAACCTAATGTCTTGGCAATTTTTAACAGTGCTCATATTGCAATTTTTGCTGTTATCATTGCATGTTTTTTACCAGAGCTCATATTGCAATTTTTGTTGTTATTATCGCTTTTCTCTGGCACTCCTTATTACTGGTTCCCATATTGTATTAATTTCTATGCTTGGTCGGATCAGGAGATTTTTGTGGCCTAGTATATGTGCTGATTGATTAAGTTTACGATTTTTCCAATGATGTTCTATGTCTATGATCTCAACCTGATCCCACAGAGGGCGGTGATCTCCCTTCTCTTTCCATATGTGGTCAGCCACGCCTGATTTTTTCACTCCCCCTCGTGTTTCTGGTGTTCTTGAAGCCTAACCTTAAGGGGGCGGCCTGTCCCCCTTTATATTTCTTTGCGCAGCTACACGGGATAGCGTACACACAGTCTTTAGTCATGTTCTCCTCTATGGGGGGGTCTTAGTCGGGAGAGATATCTGCGAAGTGTCGTCAAGCTTTTACAGGTTGTCCTTCCGGTTAAGGCAGTGGAGAACTTTCAGAGGGGAATAAACAGGAGATAACAGTCTACCCCAGTGAGCGAAATAAAGGGTTCAGTTCGACATTTCAACCACCTGAAGAAGGCCGGAGCGTACAACGGCCAAAACGTTGTAATAAATATGGCGACAAAGATGAGGACAATAGTCCGAATAATATAAATAGTGTACATAACACCTCATCTCAGTAAAATATAGACAGATACTGAAAGGCCGAAACGTTGTAATAAATATGGCGACAAAGATGAGGATAATAGTCCGAATAATATAAGTGATGTACATAATACCTCATCTCAGAAATATAGACAATATATTGAAATTTTAAACCTATGTTTTGATGCAATATTTCTTTAAAAGATGTTTTCTTATTTTTGAATAAACATCACTTTAAAATGTAACTGAGCTTTGAAGTTGTCAAACTGAAATTTCAGTATTTAATTAAAAGGAAAAAAATTTTAAAAAAACACGCCCTATTACTTGCCCCCGGTCAAAATTTTATGACTCGGCATGTGATTATAAAATAAATGCAAGACAAAAATAAATTTTAAATAATAATAATAATTGTAAAGATTTCAGAACTTAAGTAAAACAAGGTTTATGAAAATGTTCAATTATTTACATTATTCGAATTGTTGTCCTCATCTTTGTCGCCATATTTATTACAACGTTTCGGCCGTTGTACGCTCCGGCCTTCTTCAGGTGGTTGGAATGTCGAACCGAACCCTTTATTTCGCTCACTGGGGTAGACTGTTCTACATCCAAGTGCCATGTTTAATGGATATCAGTTAATACCTGTTAATTTCCCTCTGAATGTTCTCCACTGCCTTAACCGGGTATTGAACTCATACTCTTTGGGTTCTAGCACTGGATTTCACTAACGCCTTTATCCAATGTGCAATGTGTCAATAGATTTTCAAGCAGACTGATAAAATGAAATACATGTCTGCGCTTTGCTTATAAAAGGACCTTTAAGTTTGTCTTCTGCGCCCGCTATTTTCCAAATCGCTAAAAGCTAGAAATCTCAGTGATCTTTCGAGATATAACTGCAGTTTTCCCTGGTGAACCTGGGATAGAATAACTGAATATAATGTAAAACTTTGATTTAACATTTGCTTTGTGGCCATATTTCGGGAGGTATTTTCGCCGACACTTCAATGCTATTTTCTTGTTGCTAAATAAAATAAAAAGACATTTTAAAAGAGATTTTCAGTGAAAGTTTGAAGCTGTCGTATCAAACGGAACTTCTAGCATATGAAATGACTGCTACAACTCTTCTACTTTTATGTACCGTCTCCTTTCAGGGCGTGAGCGATCTTGCCTCTCCGTTGTAGCTATTAGTAATGTTTGCTTTCTTGACATCTCTCCCGTCCTATAATTTCGCTACCCATTCACACAAGCCCGACAGGTACACCTTTGTGCAAATTAATTGAAACAACCGCTTAAGTTTCCTTTCTTTCACCATTCGGTCAGTTTTAGACCTACTAGCGTGACAAGGTGTAATCGATTTCTATTTTTTCCTCAGATTAGGCCATTTGCTGTGATGTGCAGCAATATGAATCTATTTTCGGGGTGTATGATGAAATTTGTTTGGCCTCGAAAAATATTACGTCATCCATGATTGCATCAGATTTTCATCACATCCAGACACTATTTTCTCGACTGTCTATTAGTTGTCCTACGGCCACTGTCTGCGATGGACGTTACTCGAAAATTGTTACGCTGCATGAACACACTGGCAAGCATTACCAGTGTTTTTATCTTTTTTCTTCTCATTTTCTCTTTCATTCCCTATTCTTCATCTACTGTATTTATCAACACTTCTTTCTTTTTTTCATGCTCGTTAACATTTTTCCTTCACTGCCTTGTTTTTTTTATCTTTTTTCTTGTCATTTTTCTCTTTCATTCCCTATTCTTCATCCACTGTATTTCTTCGATTTATCAACACTTCTTTCGTTTTTTCATGCTCATTCACTTTTTCCTTCACTGCCATGTCGTTTTATCTTTTTTCTTCTCATATTTTCTCCTCCTTTCCCTATTCTTCATCTATTGTATTTCTTCCATGTTTCAAAGCTCCTTCCTTTATTAATTCTTGTTCACTTTTTTCTTCAGCTCCTTGTCTTTTTAACTTTTACTTCCTTGTCATTTTTATCATTATTTCTTTTTTCTTTCCTCAAATATTTTTCCTTCCCTCACTTTCTTTCATTCCTTTCACTCTTTCTTTTCTTCATTCTCATTCGCTTCTTCCTTTTATACTTTTTCACTTTTCTCCTCACATCCTTCTTCTCTACATTTCTTTTGTTTTTCTTTCTTTTATCTTCCCTCTTGTTTAATTTCATCATTCTCATTCGTATTTTCTTCTTATGCTTTTTTTTCACTCTTCTTCCCATCTCTTTCTTCTCTACATTTTTATTTTCATTCTTTCTTTTCTCTTCCATTCCTTTTCTTCATTTTTATTCTTTTCCCCCTTTCCATCTACGTCTTTTCTCTTTTATTTTCCTCGTCATCTTCCCTGTCTCCTTCACTTTCATATTTTCTTCCTTTTCTCTTTCCTCCAAAACTTTTCTTCCCGTCAATTCTTACATTTGTTTCTTTCATTCTCATGATTTTTCCCTCTTCAGCTTCTCTTTTCATCTTTCACCTTCATTGTCTCCTCCGCCTCATCTATTTTCTCGCTTTTATTCTCTCTTTTTTTTCTCTTTCTTTGCCAGATCTTCATCTTCCATTCTCCATTTTTTTAATTCTCTTCTTTTTATCTTTACTTTTCCTTGTCAACTCGTCTGCCGCCTCCACTTCTAAAAAAAGTATTCTTCATTTTCTCTGTCCTGGGTATGACGACAAACTACATCCGCGTTCTGGGTAAGACGACAAACTACATCCGCGTCCTGGGTAAGACGATAAACTACATCCGGCAGCAAGGCCTCTGATTGAGGAGCGTGGAACCACCTCTTAATTGCTGGTGTTCCCAGGTCCCACCCTGATTCGCTGTGGTAGCACATGTTAGGCTCCCAGGTATGGGTAAATAGTTAACCCCCAAACTGGGGTTAAAACACTATGAAAGTATGTTTTAATAGCAGAAACACACTGTAAAAATTATTAACAGCAATACATTTTTTAAAGAAAAATTAATTACCAGCAGGACATTATTACCGGCAATAAATATTTGAAAAATAAATGATTACCAGCAATAAATTTTTGAAAAGAAAATTATTACCAGCAATAAATATTTGAAAAATAAATGATTACCAGCAATAAATTTTTGAAAAGAAAATTATTACCAGCAATAAATATTTGAAAAAAAATGATTACCAGCAATAAATTTTTGAAAAGAAAATTATTACCAGCAATAAATATTTGAAAAAAAATGATTACCAGCAATAAATTTTTGAAAAGAAAATTATTACCGGCAATAAATATTTGAAAAAAAATGATTACCAGCAATAAATTTTTGAAAAGAAAATTATTACCAGCAATAAATATTTGAAAAAAAATGATTACCAGCAATAAATTTTTGAAAAGAAAATTATTACCGGCAATAAATATTTGAAAAAAAATGATTACCAGCAATAAATTTTTGAAAAGAAAATTATTACCAGCAATAAATATTTGAAAAAAATTGATTACCAGCAATAAATTTTTGAAAAGAAAATTATTACCGGCAATAAATATTTGAAAAAAATTGATTACCAGCAATAAATTTTTGAAAAGAAAATTATTACCAGCAATAAATTTTGGGAAAAAAATATTGCCAGATATACATTTTGAAGAAAAATATTGCCAGAAATAGACTTTTTGAAGGAAAAAAATATTACCATCAATACATTTTTGAAAAATATATACATATATATATATATATTACCAGTAATAAAAATTGTCAGCATTAAATAACCCATTGAGGGTGATATACCGTAAAACAAAACAAAACAAACAAACCAATCATTTTCTCTTTTCCCTTCATATATTCTTCTATTCATTTCTTACTCTTCTTTTCTCTTTCCTTCATTCTCATATCTCTCCCTTACCTCTCCTTCATATATTTATTCTTTCCTCCAATGTCCTTCCCCTTCTTCCCTTCTTTCATTTCTTTCCCTCCTCCTCATTCTTTCAGCTCTGTATCTTTTTATCTGTTCTTTTTCGTCACCAGTTGTTTCCCCAATTTCCTATTCTACCTCCTCCCTGTTTCTCTTTAATTTTCCCTTTCCTCCAATATTCTTCCTCCCCTTTTCCCCCCCTTCCCCTGAAATTTCTTAACCGCCCCTCTCCCTTCTCACCTGCCTTTACCCTCCATCGACTTTTTCTCCTCTAGAGTATTGTGCTCGTGTCAGTTTCCATTTATTGTCTTATCTCAGCCGCTTTTAGCACAAGCCTTCCAAGTGATCTCGCTTTAAAGAACAACCGCCGGCTATCTTCTTTCTAAATATGACCGGGCATTTGTATTCAGCTGAGCGCATCGTTATGCAGTTGAGGGACAAGATGTGCCTGAAGCCACAATACAGAAACACATGCCGAGGAGAAGAAAATCAATCGGCAAAAGGGAGATTCGCCGAAACATTTTTAATATTTTAGCTTGAACAGTTTACGCTTGTAAAAATGACTTCATTCGAGTTCTTGCCCAATTCTCCACTTTCCCATCTACCTGGAATCGTAGAGGGGATTAACACACCAATAAAAGGGGTCAGCTGCTAAGTAAATGCTCATAAACTCAAATATACACAAGCCGTATTTACATATTCTCAAACCAAATAAATCATTATCGACAATGGACTGGATTCTAATAGAAGAGAGCAATATTTACATAACTACTAACCAAATAAACGCTTATAGACAAATATAAACAACCAATATTTACCTATCTCCAAACTAAGTAAAACTTATACTCAAATATAAGCAACCCATATTTCCCTATCCCCAGACGAAGGAAATGCTTATAGACTCAAATATAAACAACCAATATTTCACTATCCCCAGACGAAAGAAATGCATATAGACTCAAATATAGAGAACCAATATTTCACTACCCCCAAACCAAGGAAATGCTTATAGACTCAAATATAAACAACCAATATTTACCTATCCCAAAACCAAACAAATGCTTTAAAGACTCAAAGATAAAAAAAAACAATACTTACCTATACCCGAACCAAGTAAATGCCTATAGACTCAAATATAAACAACCAATATTTACGTATCCCAAAAGCAAATAAATGCCTTAGAAACTCAAATATAAACAACCAATACTTACCTAACCCCAAACCAAGGAAATGCTTATAGACAAAAATATAAACAAGCAATATTTACCTGTCTCCAAATCATGGAAATGAATATAAACTCAAATATAAAGAAGCAATATTTACATAACCCTAAACCAATAAATGATTTTAGACTCAAATGTAAACAACCAATACTTACCTACATACGAACCGAACAAAGGCTTATAGACTCAAATATGAACATCCAATAATTACCTATCCACGAACCAAGTAAATGATTATAGACTCAAATATAAACAATCAATAATTACCTATCTCCAAACCAATGAAATGTTTATGGACTCAAATACAAACAACCAATACTTACCTATCCCCGAAGCAAGTAAATTATTATAGACTCAAATATAAACTACCAATATTTACCAACCCTTTAACCAAGTAAATGCTTATAAACTCAAATATGAACAACCAATATTTACCTATCCGCAGAGCAAGGAAATTTTTATAGACTCAAATATTTGCCTGTCCACAAATCAAGTAAATGCTTATACACTCAAATATAAATAACCAATATTTACCTATACCTGCGCCAAGTAAATGATTATTGACTTAAATATAAAGAACCGATACTTACCTAACTACGAACCAAATAAACCCGTATGGACTCAAATATAAACAACCAATATTTACCTATTCACGAACCAAGTAAATCATTGTATACTCAAATTTAAACAACATATACTTACCTATCCCCGAACCAAGTAAATGATTATTGACCCAAATATAAACAACCAGTATTTACCTATCCACTAACCAAGTAAATGTTTATAAAATCAATTATAAACAACCAATATTTACCTATCCCCAGGCCAAGGAAATGCTTATAGACTCAAATATAAACAACAGGTATTTACCTATCCCCGAACGAAGTAAATGCTTATAGACTCAAATATACATAGCCAATATTTAGATATCAAAGGACCAAGTAAATGATTATAGACTCAAATATAAACAATCGATACTTTCCTAACTTCGAACCAAATAAATGCTTATAGACTAAAATATAAACAACCAATATTTACCTATCCCCGAACCAAGAAAATGATTATAGACTCAAATATAAACACCCAATATTTACTTATCTCCGAACGAAGTAAATACTTATAGACTCAAATATAAACCCCAAATATTTGCCTATCCCCGAATGAAGTAAATGCTTATACACTCAAATATTATCAACCAATATTTACCTATCCCCAGACCAAGGAAATGCTTATACACTCAAATATAAACAACCAATATTACCTATCTCCGATCCAAGTAAATGATTATAGATTCCAAAGTAAACAACCGATACTTACCTAACTACGAACCAAATAAACGCTTGTAGACTCAAATGTAAACAACCAATATTTACTTATTCCCAAGCCAAGGCAATGCATATAGACTCAAATATAAACAACCAACATCTCCCTATTCCCGAACCAAGTAAATGCCTATTAACTCAAATATAAACAACCAATATTTACCTATCCCCAAACGAAGTAAATGCTTATAGACTGAAATATAAACAACCAATATTTACCTATCCCCAAACCAAGTAAATGCTTATAGACTCAAATATAAACAACCAATATTTACCTATCCCCAAACGAAGTAAATGCTTATAGACTGAAATATAAACAATCAATATTTACCTATCCCCAAACGAAGTAAATGCTTATAGACTCAAATATAAACAATCAATATTTACCTATCCCCAAACCAAGTAAATGCTTATAGACTCAAATGTAAACAACCAATATTTACCTATCCCGAAAACAAATACATCCTTATAGACACAAATTTGTACCTATCCTTAATCCACGTAAATGAAAATACACTCAAATACAGACGACCAATTTTACCTTTTCCCGAACAAAAGTAATGCTTATACACTCACATATAAAACGACCAATAATTACCTATATCTTAACCAAGTAATTACTTATTAACAAAATATGGACCAACAATATTTTGCCAGCCTTCTCTGTCCTCTGCAAGTTTGCGGATTTGTTGCAGATCTTCTTTGATTATAAACTTCTCCAAAGGAAAAGTGGGATCTTTCTGCCTTGCTCTTTGAATGTCTCGGTTCAACGTTGTGGCTATGGTGGTTATTGGATGACCTCTGAATTTTTTGAAGTCAGTCTTTTCAAAGCAAAACTCCATGGCTTTGTTAGATGGGCATTCTGGATCCATTCTGTTTGTTGACATTCATATGTTTTCTTTTTCTTGAACAGTGAACTGTATTACAGACACACGGTCTGATACTTTCCAACATCGATGGACATTATTCCTCCATTTACTCTTGTCAGCAAATCCGTTTGCATAAATGTTGGTATTCTGTCTGTAAACATATCAGCTGGTGTTTATTTTTGCCGATGTCACTGTTCAGACTGGTTCTAATTTTTCATTTTCCGATTATTGTATTTCTCAGTATGCAACGTCTTAAATAAGTAGTTACCGCATAGCAGTAACTGGAGCAGCCATTACCTACTCCGCCAAACTGAAGTGTATTTAACAACATAATACTGCTGAGCAATAATAATAATAATAATTCTTTTTTAATTTACATCTTTTATTGAAAATTGCACTAAAACTACTGCGCTGTATAACATATTACATTAAATTAAATTCTTCGGTATAATTTATTTTTTAAGTAAATGAAGGTCTTATTTGATGGCACAATGATTTAGTAATAATGTGTGTGTGTCATGCATCTTGTCTATATACAATTTGTAAAGCTTTAGTAAATAATAATTTTTATAAGGCTGTGCTCTAAGGCTTTCACTGATCACCAGAATTAAATTGCAATGTTAAAAGTTTGAAGCTAAACATAAACTTGATTTCTCAAAAAACAATAACGATTCTGAAAAAAATTATTTATGTCGTTATTTGCCATGTGAAATGCTAAGTTTCAAAATGAGTGTAATACCAAGTTTCTAAAATCGACCTGCCCTACTGACACACAGATTCTCAGCAACATCTCTTGCAGTGTTATGGAAAACTTGACCTTGAAGCCTACTCATCTATCTCTTGCTTGTGCAGTCAGTCGACTAGAGTGTTTGAACATTTCACTTAGGTTGAAGGTTCTCTTACATCTGGTCACGATTTGTTTTCGATTCTGATAATAAATCATTGTTCTAACGTGTACGTCTTCTAGGGGTTGTAGAAGTTATAATAATGGCTTCCATATAAACTCGAATAGAAATATAAATGAACATCGGTCAGCATTTAATTCCTTCATCTTCTTATTTGAGATAGAAAAATACGATTTGGGGGGAAAATGAAAATCACTGGAGATTAAAAAGAAATTATTAAGTGAATCAGAAACGAATCGTGGCCAGATCAAATCTAAGGCAAACTTCAATATCTCAGCCTAAATGAAATACCTTGTCGGTGTGGTGGGGGTGGCGGGGCTTCTCCGTGTTTGGTAAGATTCTATAGAAATGATTTATCAAGAATTGTTGAACCCATGCTTCATGTGAGGATACTTGTGTGGTTAGGAGCCCCATAAATAAATTACCGAAATAATTCATCGAATTGTGTTACTTGTCGGCTGTCAGGAAGACAGGGAAGAAACAAGGCAAAAAAATGGGAAAATGGCATAATAGCGGTATGAAGAAATCTCGCGAGATTCTCGTCATTCGTATTTTCAAGATTTGTTCAGATAAAATACGGGAAACGATGGCCTGCCTCGTGGTTGAAAAATACTGGTGAATATGAAAGAAACGAAAGAGGAAGGAATACAACAAATAAAAGAAATAGGAATAATAATAACAACAACAATAACAACAACAATAATAATAGAAGAAAAAGTTAAACAAGGCATAATAATAATCTCTATCTATAAAAGGCAGGATGTGTGTGTGTGTGTGTGTGTGTGTGTGTGTGTGTGTGTGTGTGTGTGTAACGAATGCACGGCTGCAATTTTCAACGGATTTGCACCAAAATTTACATGCACATGCTCCAAGTTAGCGGAAGGCCAAGACCAACTTTGCATTTCCCAACTCCCATCGATAGTGGAAATAATCGATTTTTTCAGGCTTCTACGGCAGTTTTAATGTAGTTTGCGGCCATTTTCTACTGGCCTGAGTGAGAGCCTATAGCTGGCTGCCACGAATAGGCAGGAAGATTCTATCGGCCAGCGTGAGAACCAACAGCTGACTGACACGAATGTTAACTAGTATTTTTTTTGCGAGCATGCAAAAACATCGATAGCTGCATTCGTCACAAGTGGGAAAAATTTAAATCTGCATGGCACTTTACTCCAATTGGCTCATTCGCTTGCTTAAACTCAACGTTGATACTGATTCCGCAGAACTGGGTTGGGTGTGAAAAAATATTTGTTGTTAACATTCTTTTTTCATTCGGTTTTTCCAGTTACGAGTTCTTTTTTAAAGCTGATCGTTTTGTGTTCGTTTTGTTTAGTTCTTTTTTCGTAACAGATTTAATGTTTAGTATAGAGCTTAGAAAAAATTCGCAGTGTGAGATAGGCAAGCAGTAAAGCATGTAGCAACATCAGAACGGCAAAGGGCACACCTTTAAAGGCAAGGAAGGGCAAAAATATTTTAAGTCAAGTGATAGCGATTGCTGTATGAGTCGTACGATTTTTGAATCAAGGACGGGCAACGCCGGGCCATGCTGCTAGTGTATAATAATAATACGACAGTTAAGAGAGGAGCGCGGACTAAGAAAAGATAAAGAAAAAAGTGTTTGACGATGTTAAACAATATTTCGAGAGAATGTCTGTCTTCTTCAGGTTATAGTCTGTCTTCTTCAGGTTATAGTATCTTACAAGCGTTACTTGCTTGTAATGAAAAAAATGAGGAGATGGGTCAAGACTGGTCGACACTAACTATCCTATACCTAGCTAATCAGATTCACGACCCTTTCATTCGTTACATTTTACTCATTCAACATAAGAATTTAACCGTCACCATTCGCTCCTTCATACACCAAAATACCTCACACACACAGGGCACCTACCAAAAAATGCACACCATGATGTAAATTTTCAATATGTACAATGATCCTGAAAAATTGCAGGTTAGGAGGTAGAAATCTCATCACAGCATGGAACGGTTACCGTAAAGGCTTTGATAGTGTGCCACAATCTTGGTTCCTTAAGACTCTGGATACTAAACTTCCTTAAACACAACATAGAAATGTGGGAAACCACATTATACCTAAATCACATCAAAGGCACTGCCACTTCCAACCACCTGAATATCCGACAAGGAATCTTTCAAGGAGACTTCCTGCCACTCCTTCTGTTTTGTCTGTCGTTAATCCCCCTTACGCATGAACTAAACAATAATAAATCTGGATAAAAAGTAAACAAGAAATTGTTAAATCACCTATTCTACATGGAAGATCTCAAGTTATTTCCCAAAGAATTGAAGGGTCTCCTCAATACTGTAAAATATTTCAGTGAGGTATGGATTTCGGATTAGATAAATGTGCAAAGGTAACATTCAAGAAAGATAGAAATACAGAAATACACCTGATAGATCTAAATTTTGTCACAAAGTTTAGGGAATTGGAGCAAGATGAAGCCTATGGGGACCTAGGAATTATCAAAGGAGATGGAATGCAGCATGTCCAAATGAAGGAGAAAGTAAGAAAAAATATTACAGACGTGTGTGTCTGGTACTGAATAACGAGTTTAATTTATTAAAAAAACAACAACAAAAAAACATAATATCAGCCATAAACACCTTGACTGTCACTGTGGGTGAATATAGTTTCAACATCCTTAACTGGATCCTAGATGACGTTAAGTGAATGGATGTCAAAACGATACAGCTTCTCACTTGCCACCGCATGCATCATCCCAAAGCTGATGTTTATCGTCTGTATGAGCCCAGATCCGAAGGAGGTAGAGGATTAGTTCAATTAGAAATGTCTGACAAAACTATAACATTCGGCCTTCAAAGATACCTCGAAACTACAGATTAGGAAACTGGATAATGATGAAGCCTATAGGTACCTAGGAATTAGCGAAGGAGGTGACATACAACATATAAAAAATGGAGACGATAAATTTGGAGTACTACAGACGTGTGCATCTGGAACTGAATACCGAGCTAAATTCAAAAAACAGATTATCAGCCATAAACACTTTGGCTGTGCATGTTGTGCAATAAAATTTCAACAGGCTTAAATGGATCATAGCTTACATTAAGCGAATGGACGCCAAAATGGAGAAAGAAAGCTACTCACCTGCCACCGCATGCATCATCCCAAGGCTGATGTTGATCGTCTGTATGTCCCCAGATCCGAAGGAGGATTAGTTCAACTAGAACTGTCTTACAAAACTACAACTATTAACCTTCAAAGATACCTAGAAACCACAGAAGACTGGATGATGATCTGTGTCAACGAACATGAAAGTAATAAGAGACTTTATTCAGTAATAAAGGAAGCCAACAAGTTCAAAATGGAGTTTCAAATGGGTGAAAAAATACAAGCATAATACACTGACTGAAGATGCAAAATGCTTAAAAAAGAAAGCAAAGGCAAATGCAGTCGACCAGATACAGAAACGATAAACCGCTTCACAGTCAATACTATGCCTGTACCAAACAAGCAGATGTAGCAACACCCCGTACCCATCAATGGCTACGCAGAGCAGGGTGAAAAGCTGAAACTGAAGGTTTTATTCTTGCTGCACACTACTGATGCTTGCTAACCAGAAATTACCAAGCACACATACTGACAAATTGCGTTAGTCCTAAATGCAGATTTTGTGATAAATATCCAGAAACAATTGACCATCTTGTATCAGGTTGCGCGGTATTGGTGCCCACTGAATATAAAACTCGGCATGACAGAGTGGGCAGTTATCTGCACTGGAAAGTCTGCAACGCTTACAGAAAGGAAACTGCAAGATTTGTATGAACCACCCAGATCTGGTTACGGAGATAGGGCCTGTAACAGTTTTATGAGACATTACAATACACGCATGCAGATTAATCAAAGCTGATTGCCCTGAAATCGTGATTAGAAACAGCAAAGACAAAATGGGCCTCTTTATTAACATGGCCGTCCTTGCAGACAGCAATGCATCTTTGAAGATCTTAAAAAAAAACTATCAAAATACAAGGACATTCAAATCGAAATCTCAAAAATGTGGCGCATAAGGACATTAACAATTCCAGTTGTAGTTGGGGCCCTCGGATTGATAGGAAAAGATTCCAATAGAGTCATTGAAGGAATCCCTTTTAGCTCAAAATATTGTGCTCACGAGGGCAGCCCACACCTTACGAAGGGCTTTAGCTATGTAAAATATAAGAGATTTCTTATGCAAAACGACTCAGTGGAAAATGTCACGAAGCCATTCCTGGCCTTAGGTCCAGGGTCGGGACCCAGAAAGAAATGAGTACATACCAGACATCTTGAAGAAAGACCACAAAACAGTATAACCTTTCTCAATGGCATGGCAATCCCTGCAGATTGTAATGTATCTTTAAGGATAATAAAAATAAAACTCCCAAAATACGAGGATCACGAAATCGAAATCTCAAAAATGTGACTAAAGAGTTCCAGTTGTAGTTGGAGCCCTCGAATTGATTGGAAAAGGTTCCGATCAATTCATTGAAAGGATTCCTGGTAGCCAAGGCCTTAAAATAATACATGAAAATAATAATAATAATAATAATAATAATAATAATAATAATAATACTTATTATGGATGTTGTTAAGTAGCATTACAGTTTTAAATTGGTCACCTTAAATACGGAAATCGAAACAAAAATCAATGAATTCGCATAAGTTTAATCGCCTGTACTTCGTTTCGTTCATTTGTGTGGCTAAGAAATTTCAAGAACATAATAATAATAATAATAATAATAATAATAATAATAATAATGATCATATATAATAATAATATATAATAATAATAATAATAATAATAATAATAATAATAATAATAATAATAATAATAATAATAACAACAACAACAACAACAACAACAGCAGCAAAAGACAAAAATTACATCGAAAATACAAAAATAAAAAAGAGAAAAAATCCTCTATGAGCTTTTTTCTTTCAGGGTGTGAGCGATCATGGCTATCCACAACTTCCTATCCTTTGTAGCTCTTAGTAAATATTGTCTCGTTACTATCCCTCCCAATCCCTGTTTTATCGCCCATTCAAGCTCGTTAGGTGAGTTATTCTCTGTACTCTATCTGTCCTTATTGCAGTCAGTATGACCTGTGTGCGTCATATTCTACAAGTTCACTTTTCTCATCATATGTCCAAGAAATTTCAACTGTTTTTTTTTCAGATTCTAAGTCTAAGCGTCCATTTTGTACCCACTTTCCTTAAAAGTCCTCGTTGCTCACATTCTCCATCCATGTTATTCTCAACATCCTTCTGTAGGATAATAATAATAATAATAATAATAATAATAATAATAATAATAATAATAATAATAATAATAACAACTAGTTTTAACCCGTGAACATGTCACAGTTTTCCTATTTTAAATTTCTGATGAATCTTAATTCTTAAGTTAATGATTAAATAAGCTCATGGCGAGTTCTATGACAAAAAATATCCGTAAAATATCGCCTATAGCATCGTTAAATATTTGAAGCTAAAAAAGAAGACAAAAGCAATGTACCAAATGCAGAAACGATGGCAAGATAAGACTCTTTATGGCCAATAGACTTTCCGTGCCAAACAAGATATTGTAAACAAACCCGGTATCCAGTAGTGGCTACGTAGTGCTGGATTAAAAGCTGAAACCGCAGTTTTTATTCTTGCTGCACACGACCAGTGCTTGCTAAAATGATATTACCAAGCAAACATACTGAACAATTGTGTTAACCCAAAATGAAGATTTTGTGATAAATATCGAGAAACAATTGACCATTTTGTATCCGGTTTGCACAGTATTAACATCTACTGTTTATAAATGACAGGATGACAGAGTGGATCAATATCAACACTAGAAAATATGCATATTTTACGGGAAGGAAACCGGAAGGATATTTCTATGAGCATTACCCAGACTCGGTTAGAGACATAGGACCTGTAAAAATTTATGGGGCTTTACAATACACAGAGACAGGATCAATCAAATCATATCGCCCAGACATTAATCAAAACCCCACAACAACAGAATGCACTTTCTTATTGACATGGTAGTTGCACATTTTTTTCCAAAATGTTTCGGTGGAAAATGCCATGATGCCATTTCTGACCTTAGGTCTCTGGTTGGGACTCGAAAAGAAATGAGAATACAAGAGAAACCAAAGAAAATAATAATAATAATAATAATAATAATAATAATAATAATAATAATAATAATAATAATAATAATAATCCTGTGATAAATATCCAGAAACAATTGATCATCTTGTACCAGTTTGCACGAGATTGGCACCCACTGAACGTAAAAACCGGCATGAGAGAATGGGCCAATATATGCACTGGAAAATCTGCAACTTCTACGGGAAGGAAACTGAAAAAAATTGATATGAACATCACCTAGACACAGTTACATGCTTACGGTAACAATTTTATTGGACTACAAATACACACAGATAGAACAACCAAAGGTAACCGCCCAGACATCGTTATTAGAGACCGCAAGCAAAAACGTGCCTCCTTATTGATATTGCAGTTCCTACAAACTGCAGCGTATCACTGAAGATCTTCAAAAAACTATCAAAATACAAGGAGCTTGAAATCGAAATCTTAAAAATGTGACACATGAGAACACCAACAATCCCTGTTGTAGTTGGAGCCCTCGGATTGACTGTAATAGATTTCAATAGACTCATTGAAGGGATTCCTGGTAGCTCATGACTTAAAGAAATACAAAACATTGTTCTCACGAGTACAGCCCACACCTTCCGAGGGGCTTTACCGAAGAAAAAATATGTATCTGTTTTTTTTTTAATTGGTCAATGGAAAATGCCATTATGCCATTTCTGACCTTAGGTCTCTGGTTGGGACTCGAAAAGAAATGAGTATACAAGAGAAACCAAAGAAAATAATAATAATAATAATAATAATAACTGACAGAACAATCAAAGCCAACCGCCCAGACATTGTTATTAAAGACCACAAACAAAATAAGTGTCTCCTTATTGATATGGCAGTCCCTGCAGACTGCAATGTATCTTTGAAGATATTCGAAAAACTGTCAAAATACAAGGACCTTGAAATAGAAATCTAAAAAATGTGTCCCATGGGAACATCAACAATCCCTGTTGTAGTTGGATCCCTTGGACTGGTTGGAAAAGATTCCAGTAGGCTGATTGAAGAGATCCCTGGAAGTCCATGCCTCAAAGAGATACAAAAAATTGTTCTGGCAAGTACAGCCCACACTTTACGAAGGGCTTTATCTATGTAATTATTTATTTATTTATTTATTTGCAGTGGAAAGTGACATGATACCATTTCTAAACTTAGGTCCCTGGGTGGGACCCGGAAAGAAATGTGTAAACACCAGATATCAAAGGAAATAAAAATAATAATAACAATCTTGTGATAAATATCCAGAAACCATTGATCATCTTGTATCAGGTTGCATGATATTGGCACCCACTGAATGTAAAACCTGGCATGAGAGAGTGGGCCAATATATGCACTGGAAAATCTGCAACTTCTACGGGAAGGAAAATGTCATTATGCCATTTCTGACCTTAGGTCTCTGGTTGGGACCCGGAAAGAAATGGGTATACAACTGAAAGCAAATAATAATAATATTGTGTGCAAAAGAAAGTTTTGACTGACATGAGAGCACAAAGTGGCAAAAATATCTCAGAGAAACAAAAGAAATATTTTTGAAGAAAACAAATACAAAGATCTTGAGATAGAATTAAAAATTAAATCTGTTACTGATGGGGTTGGAACTTCAGGTCTTATAAAGAAAGGAACTCAACAATAAACCAATAAAATACCAGCTCTATACGGGAAACCCCCAAAATAGTTCTAATTGCATACTCCATATCATTCAAAAGGTTTATCCATTTAAGCTTTTTTAACTCGAATATTTTGCAAAACTCTAACGCGTCACAGTATTTAGCATTGCTGAAGTTATCGCTAATATTTTTATCGAGATTTACAAACTCTACGTTTTGTTCAATTTCGCTAACCAATCGATGAAATTTGAAGAAGCTGATTTGTTTGGAAATATACTTTAAGAAAAACCCTACTTCGCGGTTTAATAATTTCTCTAATTTAATTTTATAGGATTTCATGGCAAGCAATATTTTTTTTTAAGGAAAATATCTTTTTTCCTTATTTAACAATAAATAAATTGTTAGGATTTCTTACTCTAGAGCATGCAACATACAACTGGCCATGCGTAAATATTTCTTTCTGGAGCCAAATTCCAACTGTTTGAAGCGTTTGACCATGTGACTTGTTTATAGATCTCGCAACGGAGGGCTACCTGGAAAATGGATTCATGTATATACAAAAAACTTAATGAAAAAATATGCAAAAACCAGTATTGCATTTTTATTAATTAAGTATTTGTTATTTTAATCATTAAATTGTTTTTAAAATAGTTGGAGTATTTTGTATGTTAAATAATAAAACTTTGAATATTTCAAAACAAAATTGACAACTTATTCTACTAAACTACCCTAGTAAAACCAATTGTACTGTGTACCCACTTAGCTGTTTGCACTTCTATTTCACAATTTGGTTTTGATCGGTCCATGTATGGCTATTTTAGAGGGTGTAACGAATTAAATGAAAACAATTAAAAAAATGTCACCCATCGCTTGCCCTCAGGTCATTTTCCGGTGAGTATAAGAAAATGCAGGTCAATAAGAATGTTATTTTTAATCATAATAATACCAATGACAAGTAAAAGATCTAAAAGTGCGAAAGAAATTAACTGTTTATAAAGAGTTTACTGTTTAATCTAAGGTAAGTCAAGTGTAAAATGATGTGACCTTGTTACCAATCTAGTACTACGCTTAAATTCATTCTAGGTTTTATAGAGAAAAGTTCATCAGAACAATTACCACGAAAGTATTTATAGAAAAGCCAAAGAGAAGCTACATTCTAGCGGTAGGAAAGTAACTTAAATTGGGATGCCAGGTCAGCACCAATAATATTACAGATTCTTCTATATATTTTGTCACGGATCTCTAAACATATAGCAGAGCACCGGACCATATGTGGCAGTAATATTCAAAGTATGAACTAATGGTAGGCGTATAAAATTGTCTAACACGACACAGTGAACCAACTTTCTTTGCGGGTGTCCTAGCAATGTATTCAATGTAGTCATTCGACTTCATGTCAGCCCTGAATGTTAACTCGAGAAGGCGCAACGAGTCGCTTTCCTGAAGATTAGAACCAACCATAATGGTAAAAAGATCGCTCATAAGGCATTAGAATAAACAAACCATTCCTTGCGCCGTTTAACAACAGATTTTAGTACACTTTTAAGACAAGCTGCCAATTAAACCTTATCGTACCACTCAAGAAGAAGAAGGAGAAGAAGAAAGGAAAAAGGTAAGAGAAGAAAAATTAAAAAGAAGAAGAAAGGAAAAAGATCAGAGGAGAATAATTAAAAAGAAAAAGAAGAAAGGAAAAAGGTAAGAGAAGAAAAAAAGAAGAAGAAGAAAGGAAGAAGGTAAGAGAAGAAAAATTAAGAAAAATGGAAAAAGATCAGAGTAGAAAAATTAAAAAGAAAAAGAAGAAAGGAAAAAGGTAAGAGAAGAAAAATAAGAAGAAGAAGAAAGGAAAAAGATCAGAGAAGAAAAATTAAAAAGAAAAAGAAGAAAGGAAAAAGGTAAGAGAAGAAAAATAAGAAGAAGAAGGAAAAAGATCAGAGAAGAAAAATTAAAAAGAAAAAGAAGAAAGGAAAAAGGTAAGAGAAGAAAAATAAGAAGAAGAAGAAAGGAAGAAGATCAGAGAAGAAAAATTAAAAAGAAAAAGAAGAAAGGAAAAAGGTAAGAGAAGAAAAATAAGAAGAAGAAGAAAGGAAAAAGATCAGAGAAGAAAAATTAAAAAGAAAAAGAAGAAAGGAAAAAGGTAAGAGAAGAAAAATAAGAAGAAGAAGAAAGAAAAAAGATCAGAGAAGAAAAATTAAAAAGGAAAAGAAGAAAGGAAAAAGGTAAGAGAAGAAAAATAAGAAGAAGAAGAAGAAAAGAAAAAGATCAGAGAAGAAAATTAAAAAGAAAAAGAAGAAGGGAAAAAGGTAAGAGAAGAAAAATAAGAAGAAGAAAGGAAAAAGATCAGAGAAGAAAAATTAAAAAGAAAAAGAAGAAAGGAAAAAGGTAAGAGAAGAAAAATAATAAGAAGAAGAATGGAAAAAGATCAGAGTAAAAAAATTAAAAAGGAAAAGAAGAAAGGAAAAAGGTAAGAGAAGAAAAATTAAAAAGGAAAAGAAGAAAGGAAAAAGGTAAGAGAAGAAAAATTAAAAAGAAATAGAAGAAAGGAAAAAGGTAAGAGAAGAAAAATTAAAAAGGAAAAGAAGAAAGGAAAAAGATAAGAGAAGAAAAATTAAAAAGGAAAAGAAGAAAGGAAAAAGGTAAGAGAAGAAAAATAAGAAGAAGAAAGGAAAAAGATCAGAGAAGAAAAATTAAAAAGAAAAATAAGAAAGGAAAAAGAAGAAAAATTAAAAAGGAAAATAATAAAGGAATAAGGTAAGAGAAGAAAAATTATAAAGAAAAAGAAGAAAGGAAAAAGGTAAGAGAAGAAAAATTATAAAGAAAAAGAAGAAAGGAAAAAGGTAAGAGAAGAAAAATTAAAAAGGAAAAGAATAAAGGAAAAAGGTAAGAGAAGAAAAAAAATAAGAAGAAGTAGAAAGGAAAAAGGTAAAAGAAGAAAAATTAAAAAGGAAAAGAAGAAAGGAAAAAGGTAAGAGAAGAAAAATTAAAAAGGAAAAGAAGAAAGGAAAAAGGTAAGAGAAGAAAAATTAAAAAGGAAAAGAAGAAAGGAAAAAGGTAAGAGAAGAAAAATAAGAAGAAGAAGAAGAAAAGAAAAAGATCAGAGAAGAAAAATTAAAAAGAAAAAGAAGAAAGGAAAAAGTTAAGAGAAGAAAAATAAGAAGAAGAAGAAAGGAAAAAGATCAGAGAAGAAAAATTAAAAAGAAAAAGAAGAAAGGAAAAAGGTAAGAGAAGAAAAATAAGAAGAAGAAGAAAGGAAAAAGATCAGAGAAGAAAAATTAAAAAGAAAAAGAAGAAAGGAAAAAGGTAAGAGAAGAAAAATAAGAAGAAGAAGAAAGGAAAAAGATCAGAGAAGAAAAATTAAAAAGAAAAAGAAGAAAGGAAAAAGGTAAGAGAAGAAAAATAAGAAGAAGAAGAAAGGAAAAAGATCAGAGAAGAAAAATTAAAAAGAAAAAGAAGAAAGGAAAAAGGTAAGAGAAGAAAAATAAGAAGAAGAAGAAAGGAAAAAGATCAGAGAAGAAAAATTAAAAAGAAAAAGAAGAAAGGAAAAAGGTAAGAGAAGAAAAATAAGAAGAAGAAGAAAGGAAAAAGATCAGAGAAGAAAAATTAAAAAGAAAAAGAAGAAAGGAAAAAGGTAAGAGAAGAAAAATAAGAAGAAGAAGAAAGGAAAAAGATCAGAGAAGAAAAATTAAAAAGAAAAAGAAGAAAGGAAAAAGGTAAGAGAAGAAAAATAAGAAGAAGAAGAAAGGAAAAAGATCAGAGAAGAAAAATTAAAAAGAAAAAGAAGAAAGGAAAAAGGTCAGAGAAGAAAAATAAGAAGAAGAAAGGAAAAAGATCAGAGAAGAAAAATTAAAAAGAAAAATAAGAAAGGAAAAAGAAGAAAAATTAAAAAGGAAAATAATAAAGGAATAAGGTAAGAGAAGAAAAATTATAAAGAAAAAGAAGAAAGGAAAAAGGTAAGAGAAGAAAAATTAAAAAGGAAAAGAATAAAGGAAAAAGGTAAGAGAAGAAAAAAAATAAGAAGAAGTAGAAAGGAAAAAGGTAAAAGAAGAAAAATTAAAAAGGAAAAGAAGAAAGGAAAAAGGTAAGAGAAGAAAAATTAAAAAGGAAAAGAAGAAAGGAAAAAGGTAAGAGAAGAAAAATTAAAAAGGAAAAGAAGAAAGGAAAAAGGTAAGAGAAGAAAAATAAGAAGAAGAAGAAGAAAAGAAAAAGATCAGAGAAGAAAAATTAAAAAGAAAAAGAAGAAAGGAAAAAGGTAAGAGAAGAAAAATAAGAAGAAGAAGAAAGGAAAAAGATCAGAGAAGAAAAATTAAAAAGAAAAAGAAGAAAGGAAAAAGGTCAGAGAAGAAAAATAAGAAGAAGAAAGGAAAAAGATCAGAGAAGAAAAATTAAAAAGAAAAATAAGAAAGGAAAAAGAAGAAAAATTAAAAAGGAAAATAATAAAGGAATAAGGTAAGAGAAGAAAAATTATAAAGAAAAAGAAGAAAGGAAAAAGGTAAGAGAAGAAAAATTAAAAAGGAAAAGAATAAAGGAAAAAGGTAAGCGAAGAAAAAAAATAAGAAGAAGTAGAAAGGAAAAAGGTAAAAGAAGAAAAATTAAAAAGGAAAAGAAGAAAGGAAAAAGGTAAGAGAAGAAAAATTAAAAAGGAAAAGAAGAAAGGAAAAAGGTAAGAGAAGAAAAATTAAAAAGGAAAAGAA
Organism: Acanthosepion esculentum; assembly: GCA_964036315.1. Lineage (NCBI taxonomy): Eukaryota > Metazoa > Mollusca > Cephalopoda > Sepiida > Sepiidae > Acanthosepion > Acanthosepion esculentum. The sequence goes on along the minus strand of OZ038500.1, from coordinate 16,281,708 downwards.
GAAAGGAAAAAGGTAAGAGAAGAAAAATAAGAAGAAGAAGAAGAAAAGAAAAAGATCAGAGAAGAAAAATTAAAAAGAAAAAGAAGAAAGGAAAAAGGTAAGAGAAGAAAAATAAGAAGAAGAAGAAAGGAAAAAGATCAGAGAAGAAAAATTAAAAAGAAAAAGAAGAAAGGAAAAAGGTAAGAGAAGAAAAATAAGAAGAAGAAGAAAGGAAAAAGATCAGAGAAGAAAAATTAAAAAGAAAAAGAAGAAAGGAAAAAGGTAAGAGAAGAAAAATAAGAAGAAGAAGAAAGGAAAAAGATCAGAGAAGAAAAATTAAAAAGAAAAAGAAGAAAGGAAAAAGGTAAGAGAAGAAAAATAAGAAGAAGAAGAAAGGAAAAAGATCAGAGAAGAAAAATTAAAAAGAAAAAGAAGAAAGGAAAAAGGTAAGAGAAGAAAAATAAGAAGAAGAAGAAAGGAAAAAGATCAGAGAAGAAAAATTAAAAAGAAAAAGAAGAAAGGAAAAAGGTAAGAGAAGAAAAATAAGAAGAAGAAGAAAGGAAAAAGATCAGAGAAGAAAAATTAAAAAGAAAAAGAAGAAAGGAAAAAGGTAAGAGAAGAAAAATAATAAGAAGAAGCATGGAAAAAGATCAGAGTAGAAAAATTAAAAAGAAAAAGAAGAAAGGAAAAAGGTAAGAGAAGAAAAATTAAAAAGGAAAAGAAGAAAGGAAAAAGGTAAGAGAAGAAAAATTAAAAAGAAATAGAAGAAAGGAAAAAGGTAAGAGAAGAAAAATTAAAAAGGAAAAGAAGAAAGGAAAAAGGTAAGAGAAGAAAAATTAAAAAGGAAAAGAAGAAAGGAAAAAGGTAAGAGAAGAAAAATAAGTGGAAGAAGAAGAAGAAAAGAAAAAGATCAGAGAAGAAAAATTAAAAAGAAAAAGAAGAAAGGAAAAAGGTAACAGAAGAAAAATAAGAAGAAGAAGAAAGGAAAAAGATCAGAGAAGAAAAATTAAAAAGAAAAAGAAGAAAGGAAAAAGGTAACAGAAGAAAAATAAGAAGAAGAAGAAAGGAAAAAGATCAGAGAAGAAAAATTAAAAAGAAAAAGAAGAAAGGAAAAAGGTAAGAGAAGAAAAATAAGAAGAAGAAGAAAGGAAAAAGATCAGAGAAGAAAAATTAAAAAGAAAAAGAAGAAAGGAAAAAGGTAAGAGAAGAAAAATAAGAAGAAGAAGAAAGGAAAAAGATCAGAGAAGAAAAATTAAAAAGAAAAAGAAGAAAGGAAAAAGGTAAGAGAAGAAAAATAAGAAGAAGAAGAAAGGAAAAAGATCAGAGAAGAAAAATTAAAAAGGAAAAGAAGAAAGGAAAAAGGTAAGAGAAGAAAAATAAGAAGAAGAAGAAAGGAAAAAGATCAGAGAAGAAAAATTAAAAAGAAAAAGAAGAAAGGAAAAAGGTAAGAGAAGAAAAATAAGAAGAAGAAGAAAGGAAAAAGATCAGAGAAGAAAAATTAAAAAGAAAAAGAAGAAAGGAAAAAGGTAAGAGAAGAAAAATAAGAAGAAGAAGAAAGGAAAAAGATCAGAGAAGAAAAATTAAAAAGAAAAAGAAGAAAGGAAAAAGGTAAGAGAAGAAAAATAAGAAGAAGAAGAAAGGAAAAAGATCAGAGAAGAAAAATTAAAAAGAAAAAGAAGAAAGGAAAAAGGTAAGAGAAGAAAAATAAGAAGAAGAAGAAAGGAAAAAGATCAGAGAAGAAAAATTAAAAAGAAAAAGAAGAAAGGAAAAAGGTAAGAGAAGAAAAATAAGAAGAAGAAGAAAGGAAAAAGATCAGAGAAGAAAAATTAAAAAGAAAAAGAAGAAAGGAAAAAGGTAAGAGAAGAAAAATAAGAAGAAGAAGAAAGGAAAAAGATCAGAGAAGAAAAATTAAAAAGAAAAAGAAGAAAGGAAAAAGGTAAGAGAAGAAAAATAAGAAGAAGAAGAAAGGAAAAAGATCAGAGAAGAAAAATTAAAAAGAAAAAGAAGAAAGGAAAAAGGTAAGAGAAGAAAAATAAGAAGAAGAAAGGAAAAAGATCAGAGAAGAAAAATTAAAAAGAAAAAGAAGAAAGGAAAAAGGTAAGAGAAGAAAAATAATAAGAAGAAGCATGGAAAAAGATCAGAGTAGAAAAATTAAAAAGAAAAAGAAGAAAGGAAAAAGGTAAGAGAAGAAAAATTAAAAAGGAAAAGAAGAAAGGAAAAAGGTAAGAGAAGAAAAATTAAAAAGAAATAGAAGAAAGGAAAAAGGTAAGAGAAGAAAAATTAAAAAGGAAAAGAAGAAAGGAAAAAGGTAAGAGAAGAAAAATTAAAAAGGAAAAGAAGAAAGGAAAAAGGTAAGAGAAGAAAAATAAGTGGAAGAAGAAGAAGAAAAGAAAAAGATCAGAGAAGAAAAATTAAAAAGAAAAAGAAGAAAGGAAAAAGGTAAGGCAAGAAAAATAAGAAGAAGAAAGGAAAAGGATCAGAGAAGAAAAATTAAAAAGAAAAATAAGAAAGGAAAAAGAAGAAAAATTAAAAAGGAAAATAATAAAGGAATAAGGTAAGAGAAGAAAAATTATAAAGAAAAAGAAGAAAGGAAAAAGGTAAGAGAAGAAAAATTAAAAAGGAAAAGAATAAAGGAAAAAGGTAAGAGAAGAAAAAAAATAAGAAGTAGAAAGGAAAAAGGTAAAAGAAGAAAAATTAAAAAGGAAAAGAAAAAAGGAAAAAGGTAAGAGAAGAAAAATTAAAAATTTTCTTTTTAATTTTTCTTCTCTGATCTTTTTCCTTTCTTCTTCTTATTTTTCTTCTCTTACCTTTTTCCTTTCTTCTTTTTCTTTTTAATTTTTCTTCTCTGATCTTTTTCTTTTCTTCTTCTTCTTCTTATTTTTCCTCTCTTACCTTTTTCCTTTCTTCCTTTCCTTTTTAATTTTTCTTCTCTTACCTTTTTCCTTTCTTCTTTTCCTTTTTAATTTTTATTCTCTTACCTTTTTCCTTTCTTCTATTTCTTTTTAATTTTTCTTCTCTTACCTTTTTCCTTTCTTCTTTTTCTTTTTAATTTTTCTTCTCTGATCTTTTTCTTTTCTTCTTCTTCTTCTTATTATTTTTCTTCTCTTACCTTTTTCCTTTCTTCTTTTCCTTTTTAATTTTTCTTCTCTTACCTTTTTCCTTTCTTCTTTTCCATTTAATTTTTCTTCTCTTACCTTTTTCCTTTCTTCTTTTTCTTTTTAATTTTTCTTCTTTTACCTTTTTCCTTTCTACTTCTTCTTATTTTTTTTCTTCTCTTACCTTTTTCCTTTATTCTTTTCCTTTTTAATTTTTCTTCTCTTACCTTTTTCCTTTCTTCTTTTTCTTTATAATTTTTCTTCTCTTACCTTATTCCTTTATTATTTTCCTTTTTAATTTTTCTTCTCTTACCTTTTTCCTTTCTTCTTTTCCATTTTAATTTTTCTTCTCTTACCTTTTTCCTTTCTTCTGTTCCCTTTTAATTTTTCTTCTCTTACCATTTTCCTTTCTTCTTTTCCTTTTTAATTTTTCTTCTCTTACCTTTTTCCTTTCTTCTTTTTCTTTTTAATTTTTCTTCTCTGATCTTTTTCTTTTCTTCTTCATCTTCTTCTTATTTTTCTTCTCTTACATTTTCCTTTCTTTTTTTTCTTTTTAATTATTCTCTTCTGATCTTTTTCCATTCTTCTTAATTTTTTTCTTTTACGTTCTTCCTTTCTTCTTCTTCTTATTTTTTCTTCTCTTACCTTCTTCCTTTCTTCTTCTTCTTATTTTTTTCTTCTCTTACCTTTTTCCTTTCTTCTTTTTCTTTTTAATTTTTTTTTCGCTAACCTTTTTCCTTTCTTCTTGTTAATTTTTCTTCTCTTACCTTTATCATTTCTTCTTCTTATTATTTTTTCTACTCTTACTTTTTTCCTTTCTTCTTTTCCTTTTTAATTTTTCTACTCTTAGCTTTTTCCTTTCTTCTTTTCCTTTTTAATTTTTCTTCTCTTACCTTTTTCGTTTCTTCTATTCCTTTTTAATTTTTCTTCTCATAACTTTTTCCTTTCTTCTTTTCCTTTTTAATTTTTCTTGTCTTACCTTTTTCCTTTCTTCTTTTCCTTTTTAATTTTTCTTCTCTGATCTTTTTCCTTTCTTCTTTTCCTTTTTAATTTTTCTTCTCTTACCTTTTTCCTTTCTTCTTTTCCTTTTTAATTTTTCTTCTCTTACATTTTTCCTTTCTTCTTTTTCTTTTTAATTTTTCTTCTCTTACCTTTTTCCTTTCTTCTTTTCCATTTTAATTTTTCTTGTCTTACCTTTTTCCTTTCTTCTTTTCCTTTTTAATTTTTCTTCTCTGATCTTTTTCCTTTCTTCTTTTCCTTTTTAATTTTTCTTCTCTTACCTTTTTCCTTTCTTCTTTTCCTTTTTAATTTTTCTTCTCTGATCTTTTTCCTTTCTTCTTCTTCTTATTTTCTTCTCTTACCTTTTTCCTTTCTTCTGTTTCTTTTTAATTTTTCTTCTCTGATCTTTTGCCTTTCTTCTTCTTCTTATTTTTCTTCTCTTACCTTTTTCATTTCTTCTTTTTCTTTTTAATTTTTCTTCTCTGATCTTTTTCCTTTCTTCTTCTTATTTTTCTTCTCTTACCTTTTTCCTTTCTTCTTTTTCTTTTTAATTTTTCTTCTCTGATCTTTTTCCTTTCTTCTTCTTCTTATTTTTCTTCTCTTACCTTTTTCCTTTCTTCTTTTTCTTTTTAATTTTTCTTCTCTGATCTTTTTCCTTTCTTCTTCTTCTTATTTTTCTTCTCTTACCTTTTTCCTTTCTTCTTTTTCTTTTTAATTTTTCTTCTCTGATCTTTTTCTTTTCTTCTTCTTATTCTTATTTTTCTTCTCTTACCTTTTTTTTTCTTATTTTTCTTTTTAATTTTTCTTCTCTGATCTTTTTCCTTTCTTCTTCTTATTTTTCTTCTCTTACCTTTTTCCTTTCTTCTTTTTCTTTTTAATTTTTCTTCTCTGATCTTTTTCTTTTCTTCTTCTTCTTCTTCTTATTTTTCTTCTCTTACCTTTTTCCTTTCTTCTTTTCCTTTTTAATTTTTCTTCTCTTACGTTTTTCCTTTCTTCTTTTTCTTTTTAATTTTTCTTCTCTTACCTTTTTCCTTTCTTCTTTTCCTTTTTAATTTTTCTTCTCTTACCTTTTTCCTTTCTTCTTTTCCTTTTTAATTTTTCTTCTTTTACCTTTTTCCTTTCTACTTCTTATTTTTTTTCTTCTCTTACCTTTTTCCTTTCTTCTTTTCCTTTTTAATTTTTCTTCTTTTACCTTTTTCCTTTCTTCTTTTCCTTTTTAATTTTTCTTCTTTTACCTTTTTCCTTTCTACTTCTTCTTATTTTTTTTCTTCTCTTACCTTTTTCCTTTCTTCTTTTTCTTTTTAATTTTTCTTCTCTTACCTTTTTCCTTTCTTCTTTTCCTTTTTAATTTTTCTTCTCTTACCTTTTTCCTTTCTTCTTTTCCTTTTTAATTTTTCTTCTTTTACCTTTTTCCTTTCTACTTCTTCTTATTTTTTTTCTTCTCTTACCTTTTTCCTTTCTTCTTTTCCTTTTTAATTTTTCTTCTTTTACCTTTTTCCTTTCTACTTCTTCTTATTTTTTTTCTTCTCTTACCTTTTTACTTTCTTCTTTTTCTTTTTAATTTTTCTTCTCTTACCTTTTTCCTTTCTTCTTTTCCTTTTTAATTTTTCTTCTCTTACCTTTTTCCTTTCTTCTTTTCCTTTTTAATTTTTCTTCTTTTACCTTTTTCCTTTCTACTTCTTCTTATTTTTTTTCTTCTCTTACCTTTTTACTTTCTTCTTTTCCTTTTTAATTTTTCTTCTCTTACCTTTTTCCTTTCTTCTTTTTCTTTTTAATTTTTCTTCTCTTACCTTTTTCCTTTCTTCTTTTCCTTTTTAATTTTTCTTCTTTTACCTTTTTCCTTTCTACTTCTTCTTATTTTTTTTCTTCTCTTACCTTTTTCCTTTCTTCTTTTTCTTTTTAATTTTTCTTCTCTTACCTTTTTCCTTTATTCTTTTTCTTTTTAATTTTTCTTCTCTTACCTTTTTCCTTTCTACTTCTTATTTTTTTTCTTCTCTTACATTTTTCCTTTATATTTTTCTTTTTAATTTTTCTTCTCTGATATTTTTCCTTTCTTCTTCTTCTTATTTTTCTTCTCTTACCTTTTTCCTTTCTTCTTGTTAATTTTTCTTCTCTTACCTTTATCATTTCTTCTTATTATTATTTTTTCTTCTCTTACCTTTTTCATTTCTTCTTTTTCTTTTTAATTTTTCTTCTCTTACCTTTTTCCTTTCTTCTTTTCCTTTTTAATTTTTCTTCTTTTACCTTTTTCCTTTCTACTTCTTCTTATTTTTTTTCTTCTCTTACCTTTTTCCTTTCTTCTTTTCCTTTTTAATTTTTCTTCTCTTACCTTTTTCCTTTCTTCTTTTCCTTTTTAATTTTTCTTCTTTTACCTTTTTCCTTTCTACTTCTTCTTATTTTTTTTCTTCTCTTACCTTTTTACTTTCTTCTTTTCCTTTTTAATTTTTCTTCTTTTACCTTTTTCCTTTCTACTTCTTCTTATTTTTTTTCTTCTCTTACCTTTTTCCTTTCTTCTTTTTCTTTTTAATTTTTCTTCTCTTACCTTTTTCCTTTCTTCTTTTCCTTTTTAATTTTTCTTCTTTTACCTTTTTCCTTTCTACTTCTTCTTATTTTTTTTTCTTCTCTTACCTTTTTCCTTTCTTCTTTTTCTTTTTAATTTTTCTTCTCTTACCTTTTTCCTTTCTTCTTTTCCTTTTTAATTTTTCTTCTCTTACCTTTTTCCTTTCTTCTTTTCCTTTTTAATTTTTCTTCTTTTACCTTTTTCCTTTCTACTTCTTCTTATTTTTTTTCTTCTCTTACCTTTTTACTTTCTTCTTTTCCTTTTTAATTTTTCTTCTTTTACCTTTTTCCTTTCTACTTCTTCTTATTTTTTTTCTTCTCTTACCTTTTTCCTTTCTTCTTTTTCTTTTTAATTTTTCTTCTCTTACCTTTTTCCTTTCTTCTTTTCCTTTTTAATTTTTCTTCTTTTACCTTTTTCCTTTCTACTTCTTCTTATTTTTTTTCTTCTCTTACCTTTTTCCTTTCTTCTTTTCCTTTTTAATTTTTCTTCTCTTACCTTTTTCCTTTCTTCTTTTCCTTTTTAATTTTTCTTCTTTTACCTTTTTCCTTTCTACTTCTTCTTATTTTTTTTCTTCTCTTACCTTTTTACTTTCTTCTTTTCCTTTTTAATTTTTCTTCTTTTACCTTTTTCCTTTCTACTTCTTCTTATTTTTTTTCTTCTCTTACCTTTTTCCTTTCTTCTTTTTCTTTTTAATTTTTCTTCTCTTACCTTTTTCCTTTCTTCTTTTCCTTTTTAATTTTTCTTCTCTTACCTTTTTCCTTTCTTCTTTTCCTTTTTAATTTTTCTTCTTTTACCTTTTTCCTTTCTACTTCTTCTTATTTTTTTTCTTCTCTTACCTTTTTCCTTTCTTCTTTTCCTTTTTAATTTTTCTTCTTTTACCTTTTTCCTTTCTACTTCTTCTTATTTTTTTTCTTCTCTTACCTTTTTACTTTCTTCTTTTTCTTTTTAATTTTTCTTCTCTTACCTTTTTCCTTTCTTCTTTTCCTTTTTAATTTTTCTTCTCTTACCTTTTTCCTTTCTTCTTTTCCTTTTTAATTTTTCTTCTTTTACCTTTTTCCTTTCTACTTCTTCTTATTTTTTTTCTTCTCTTACCTTTTTACTTTCTTCTTTTCCTTTTTAATTTTTCTTCTCTTACCTTTTTCCTTTCTTCTTTTTCTTTTTAATTTTTCTTCTCTTACCTTTTTCCTTTCTTCTTTTCCTTTTTAATTTTTCTTCTTTTACCTTTTTCCTTTCTACTTCTTCTTATTTTTTTTCTTCTCTTACCTTTTTCCTTTCTTCTTTTTCTTTTTAATTTTTCTTCTCTTACCTTTTTCCTTTATTCTTTTTCTTTTTAATTTTTCTTCTCTTACCTTTTTCCTTTCTACTTCTTATTTTTTTTCTTCTCTTACATTTTTCCTTTATATTTTTCTTTTTAATTTTTCTTCTCTGATATTTTTCCTTTCTTCTTCTTCTTATTTTTCTTCTCTTACCTTTTTCCTTTCTTCTTGTTAATTTTTCTTCTCTTACCTTTATCATTTCTTCTTATTATTATTTTTTCTTCTCTTCCCTTTTTCATTTCTTCTTTTTCTTTTTAATTTTTCTTCTCTGATCCTTTTCCTTTCTTCTTCTTATTTTTCTTCTCTTACCTTTTTCCTTTCTTCTTTTTCTTTTTAATTTTTCTTCTCTGATCTTTTTCCTTTCTTCTTCTTCTTATTTTTCTTCTCTTACCTTTTTCCTTTCTTCTTTTTCTTTTTAATTTTTCTTCTCTGATCTTTTTCCTTTCTTCTTCTTCTTATTTTTCTTCTCTTACCTTTTTCCTTTCTTCTTTTCCTTTTAAATTTTTCTTCTCTGATCTTTTTCTTTTCTTCTTCTTCTTATTTTTCTTCTCTTACCTTATTCCTTTCTTATTTTTCTTTTTAATTTTTCTTCTCTGATCTTTTTCCTTTCTTCTTCTTATTTTTCTTCCCTTACCTTTTTCCTTTCTTCTTTTTCTTTTTAATTTTTCTTCTCTGATCTTTTTCTTTTCTTCTTCTTCTTCTTCTTATTTTTCTTCTCTTACCTTTTTCCTTTCTTCTTTTCCTTTTTAATTTTTCTTCTCTTACCTTTTTCCTTTCTTCTTTTCCTTTTTAATTTTTCTTCTCTTACCTTTTTCCTTTCTTCTTTTCCTTTTTAATTTTTCTTCTTTTACCTTTTTCCTTTCTACTTCTTCTTATTTTTTTTCTTCTCTTACCTTTTTCCTTTCTTCTTTTCCTTTTTAATTTTTCTTCTCTTACCTTTTTCCTTTCTTCTTTTTCTTTTTAATTTTTCTTCTCTTACCTTTTTCCTTTCTTCTTTTCCTTTTTAATTTTTCTTCTTTTACCTTTTTCCTTTCTACTTCTTCTTATTTTTTTTCTTCTCTTACCTTTTTCCTTTCTTCTTTTTCTTTTTAATTTTTCTTCTCTTACCTTTTTCCTTTATTCTTTTTCTTTTTAATTTTTCTTCCCTTACCTTTTTCCTTTCTACTTCTTATTTTTTTTCTTCTCTTACATTTTTCCTTTATATTTTTCTTTTTAATTTTTCTTCTCTGATATTTTTCCTTTCTTCTTCTTCTTCTTATTTTTCTTCTCTTACCTTTTTCCTTTCTTCTTGTTAATTTTTCTTCTCTTACCTTTATCATTTCTTCTTATTATTATTTTTTCTTCTCTTAACTTTTTCATTTTTTCTTTTTCTTTTTAATTTTTCTACTCTGATCTTTTTCCATTGTTCTTAATTTTTCTTCTCTTACCTTCTTCCATTCTTCTTCTTATTATTTTTTTCTTCTCTTACCTTTTTCCTTTCTTCTTTTAGGTAAGAGAAGAAAAATAATAATAAGAAGAAATGATAAAGGTAAGAGAAGAAAAAAATAAGAAGAAGAAGAAAGGAAGAAGGTAAGAGAAGAAAAAATAAGAAGAAGAAGAAAGGAAGAAGGTAAGAGAAGAAATAAATAATAAGAAGAAGAATGGAAGAAGGTAAGAGAAGAAAAATTAAGAACAATGGAAAAAGATCAGAGTAGAAAAATTAAAAAGAAAAAGAAAAAATGAAAAAGGTAAGAGAAGAAAAATAAGAAGAAGAAAGGAAAAGGATCAGAGAAGAAAAATTAAAAAGAAAAAGAAGAAATGAAAAAGGTAAGAGAAGAAAAAATAATAATAAGAAGAAATGATAAAGGTAAGAGAAGAAAAATTAACAAGAAGAAAGGAAAAAGGTAAGAGAAGAAAAATAAGAAGAAGAAGAAAGGAAAAATATCAGAGAAGAAAAATTAAAAAGAAAAATATAAAGGAAAAATGTAAGAGAAGAAAAAAAATAATAATAAGAAGAAATGATAAAGGTAAGAGAAGAAAAAATAAGAAGAAGAAGAAAGGAAGAAGGTAAGAGAAGAAAAAATAAGAAGAAGAAGAAAGGAAGAAGGTAAGAGAAGAAATAAATAATAAGAAGAAGAATGGAAGAAGGTAAGAGAAGAAAAATTAAGAACAATGGAAAAAGATCAGAGTAGAAAAATTAAAAAGAAAAAGAAAAAATGAAAAAGTTAAGAGAAGGAAAAATTAACAAGAAGAAAGGAAAAAGGTAAGAGAAGAAAAATAAGAAGAAGAAGAAGAAAGGAAAAATATCAGAGAAGAAAAATTAAAAAGAAAAAGAATAAAGGAAAAATGTAAGAGAAGATAAAAAAATAAGAAAAAGAAGAAAGGAAAAAGGTAAGAGAAGAAAAAATAAGAAGAAGAAGAGGAAGAAGAAGAAGAAGAAGAAGAAGAAGAAGAAGAAGAAGAAGAAGAAGAAAGGAACGAACGAATGTACAGAAATCAAAAGGGAGTTAAAAAGAAAGTTAAATTCAATTTTAAAAAAGATCGGTCGTCAAGTACAGTAAATGTAAATTCGTACTTTAAAAAGGAAAAAAAGAGCAAGAAAACCAGAGAAGCAAACATGCCACAATGTTATCGGAAATCATTAAAGTGTATTCTTTATTTTAATTTTAAAAAGAGCTCTTGATATTGATAAGCAAGTCTTTTTTTGTTTTGTTTTCCTGTTTTCTTTATTTCAAAAGAGCTTTATTGGAAGCTGTTAACAGTAATTGCTATATAAGATATTCGCATAATAACCGCTGATGGAAAATATATTGCTTATCTGTTTTTGCACTCGCCAAACCGCTTCCAACGAGTCTCCTTTGCGTTTTCCTTCTCCGATGTGATTAGGAACTGTCATTGATAAATGACTTCAAACAGAAATTTAAAACTAGGAGCTGTTTGAATGGTTTATTTAGAAAGCGAGAGAACACCGCAATTTAAAAAGAAAAACATTTTCTCTTCTAAAATGACAAACAGAAAAGTTTCGTTATGAAACAAAGAAAAAAGTGCTGAACTGTGACGTGATATCAATCCACATATCCCTGATTGCTGCGCAATCTAATCACAAATGAAGTAACTTGAAGCAAGAGAAATGTGTTTCTGCAGAAGGATGCTGAGCATGTGAACAACTAAGAAGTTTTAGAGAAAATGGAAACTAAAACGACAGCAGAAAGAGAGAGTTGAAAATTTATTAGGCACATAATGAGGAAAGAGGGCCTGTAAAATCTGATGCTCACAGGACAGTTTCAAGGAAAAAAACGACAAATGTATAAAACAATGTATAAGTGTTCTCAGGTCAATGTATGACAGAGCAAGTTTTAAGAGATATAAATAAAATTACTTTATTTAACTAATTTTTACCCAATGCAAGGCCTAAGAGCCACTCAAGATAGATCGTTAATGTTTGGAGCTACAAAATTAATTAATTCTTCAGCGTTATAGAACTGAATTCTTCCAATTATTCTCTCTGTTATGTGCTGTGCGTCTTCAAGATAGTGGCTCTCCACAGCTTCCTATGCTAAGCAATATTTATTTTTTCTATTCTTACGACTACCTGATCAAATTTGTTGAGTAGCTTATTTGCTGTTTCCCCACATCTCCTCTTACTTTCAATATGTCCAGTGAGTGTCCAATTCTCCAAACACTCTTTCCTCCTTTATATATCTAAAAATGTCAGCTATCTGTTTCTGATTCTAGGTATAAATGTCCTCTTCCTTTCTGTTTTCTTTAAAGCAAGAAGAAAGCATATCGGATGGATCAAAAGGTTAGTTGATCGGTGAGTAACGCAAGAAATGATATTCGACGGAACAAATTGTTGGTATAAAAAACTAGCAGTATAACCCGTTTTTGACCGGGTCTTTCATTACTGTGAATTTTTGTTGTTCAGTTGGGGCAGTTTAAGTTTAAAGTGAGCCCACCCGAAAATCAATATTCGTAACAACATTTCGGTGCAACTGAGGCACATCCCCAAATGGGTGGTTAACAGTTTGAATGGGCAGTGACCCAGAAAAGGGAACTGTATAATATTAATATTATTGTAATAATTTAAACTAGTTATTTTTATTAAAGTTTTTTTGAAAAAATATATACCCAAGAATAGTTAGTAAATAGTAAAACGTTGCTGAGAATAATAATGGGACAGGAAGTAGTGGAGAGCCCTTGTTGCCAACAATTTGAACTCAAAACCGGCACTGAAGAATTATCTATCAAACAAAAAAAAACATCGGATGAAAACTGTGGAAATACGTAAACAACATCCGATCACATTTACTCACTACAAAGATGCAACTTCGTTTCGGTGCATTTCAATTGCACCTCGACTGGTGAGAACCAAAAATGGTTATGAACAATTCTGCTTGTAAGCAAGCAGTATGTGAAACGTCACTTTTTTCCATTTGTTTGGGAAAAATATACATAAAGAAAAAAGTTAACGGAGTGAAACAATAGTGCTTGTTGATAGCAGTTTGGTGAGGGATGGGTGAGATGTTGAAGTCGTGGTTAGACTAGAGAAATTCCTTGTTGATAACAACGGTCAAAAGTTTAGGTACAGCATTTCCAAGCCTTCTAAGAGTGAGGGGTGGAGAAGGAAAGGTCTTGGCAGTTTATATTTTATCATGCCATCCAACCAGTCACCAGTTACTGTAAGTAGTACTATATTTATTGTATTAAAGTACCAATAACAATAAGAAAATGAACGAATACTGCGCGAACTACGAATAAAAATATAACATTATTTTTTAGATTAAATCATTCTAAATTTGGAAACACCACTGTATTGCTTGGCATTCGCACCAGAAGCTCAAATACCAGCATTTCAAACTGTTTGGGTGTCAATTTGAGGAGAGTGCTTAGGAATCGAAAAGAGTTGGATAAGTCTAATGTTGATTACATAAGTATTTCGAGTGATTAGTAGTGATGGTGACCTTATACCTCCATTCATCTTCCCACGGGGCCACAGACTCAACACAGAGGCCTACATCAAGTGCTTTAAAGAGGTAGTGTCGCCCTGCGTCAAGAGGGTGACTACTGGAAGACCCTATATCTGGCCACAGGATTCTGCACCATGCAAGATAAGAAGGAGAAGCAAATCATGGCTGTCAGACAATTTCTGCGACTACATCACCCCTTATATCTGTCCACTTAACTCCCCAGACTCAACTAACTTGATTATTATGCGTGGGTCGCAGTTGAGCGGGAGACCAACAAAACACCTTGTAACATCAAAGATGAACTGAAGGCAATGATTGTAGCAACATTCATCAGCTTAAGGAGGCACGGTGGAGTAATGGATAGCGGCTCGGATTGATGAATCGAAGAGTCGAGTTTGAATTCCATTACATTCACTTACGTGATAATACCCTTATGAAAGGGATGAAACCTCTTCTTCTTCCCCACCCCAGCTATAGGTAAATAGCAGAACAGAACGTGTTCCATAGCCTTGGATGGCAGGTGGTCTACTGCGTTGAAAAAATCTGCCTTGTCAGTCATGTATCGAAAGAGACATGATCGCCTAAGCATGTATCACGTATGGCACATAACTGACTGACACCGACTTAAACAAGGAGACTGTCCAGAAGAGTTGCAGGAGATTCCCAAGTCGTCCGTAGGCCGTGGTTGAAGCCAATGGCGATGTTATTGAATAAGTTTACTCTTTAATATTTCAAAATATTTTTGTATAATTTTGCTGAATATATCTGTTAAAATGAGAGGTCAGTGTTATTCTCATATTTGCGTCATTTAGACGACAACTTATCCATCGCACCTTGCATATGGCATGACACTAATGGGATATACGATATTTATTGCATATGAATGATGATTGTAGTTTTATTATACACTGCCGGACCAAATCTTAACGCCAGTGAAAATAAGGAAAAAATATATTTTGCTTTGTTAGCCTCGACCACTTAATTTGAGTAATGACTTTCCAAGCGTATCTAAGATGTGCCACAAGGACGAAAGTAAATGGCACCCAGTGAGGATCGAACTCACTATTCAGTCGTAATTGTTCAAGCGAGACAAACTTGCTAACCATTACACCACCTCGAGATGCCCAAAGCTTTTTAGATGAGGCATAAGGCCAAAAGTACGGGGCACCCAGTGAGGATCGTACTCACTACTCAGTCGTAATTGTTCAAGCGAGACAAACTTGCCAGCCATTACACCACCTCAATGACCCCGAAACTTTTTAGATGTAGCACAAGGCCGAAAGTATGAGGCACCCAGTAACTCACTACTCAGTCGTAATTGTTCTAGCGAGACAAGCTTGTTAACCATTACACCTGCTCGAGGTGCCAAACCACTTATTTGAGTAGAGCTTTAAAAAACGAAAATAAGACCCTATCCTTTGTAGTTTTAAATAAATTTTATCTTTTTGTTAAATTTCCTAACAAAATTTCCACTATCCGTTTACTCAATCTCATAAGATATGTGAGGCGTGGCTTTCCTCTTTCCTCTCTTTCTTTTGATCTGTTCTGTGATGTGATAGGGATGGGAAGAAGCAAGCATTTCAAGGAAAAGAGCTTTTGCCGATTTTAGAAAGATCTATAACATTTAGTGGCCTTAAGAAATATAATTTCCTGGAAAGAGATTTCGTAAATTCCAACCGACAGGGAGAATTTCCGATCAAAATATCCTGTTCCATACTTATGGATGCGTCTCCCTGTATGTTCGACATATAATGCAGTTCCTAGCATTGGAGAATCCCCATAAATGGCAACGCACACGACACGAATTCTAATCTTTTGTAAGCGTAATGATAATTTGGTTGAGTCCTCTAAAGAAAATAATCCCCGTTGCAGGAGAGTAAGGTGAAATACAAATGATAGATATAGAGAGGGAAACGGATTGAGAATATGAGGTGGGGGGAAGCGAAGAGAGGTTGAGTTAGGAGTTGAGGGAGGAGTATAATGAGAGAGGATGGGAGGGGTAGAAAATAATAAGAAAGAGAGAATGAGAGGAAATGAGGAATAAAAGAGAGGAAGAGACAATTGAGAAGGAGAATATGAATGAGGGGAACGAAAAAAAAGGGGGAAAGGAAATGAGACTGAAAGAGAGAAGGGTGTGAAGTAGTTAAAGAGAAGAAAACCATGAAAGATTTGTAGAAAGTGGAAGGATCAAGGGCAAGAGAGAGAGAGAGAAAGAGAAAGAAAAAGAGTGAGAAAGAAAGAGAGAGAAAAAGAGATAGAGAAAGAGAGAAAGAAAAAGACAGAGAAAATGAGAGTGAGAAAGTGAGAGAAAAGGAGAAGGAAAGAAAAGAGAGGGAGAAAGAAAGAGAGAAAAGAGAGAGAAAGAGAGAGAGAGGAAAGAGAGAGAGGAAAAAGAAAGACAGAAATAGAGACTGAGAAAAAGAGAAAGATAAAAGAGAGAAAGAAAGACAAAGAAAAAGAGAGAAAAAGAGAGAGAAAGAGAGAGAGAGAGAAAAAGAGATAAGGAGAGAGAGAAAAATACAAGAAAGTGAATGAAAGAAAAATTACAAAAGAAAAATAGTGGTAATAAATATCGTATAAAAGAGAAAAAAGAAGGAAGGAAGGAAGGAAGGAAGGAAATCGATTTGAAAGAAAGAAAGTAGATACTCAGATGCTCGATGGCATACAAAGAAAGAAAACAGATTTGAAAGAAAGAAAAAAACAAAGAAAGAAGAAACGGGTTAAAGAAAGAAAAATTGAAAGAAATAATGTAGATACTCGGATTCTCGAAGGTATACAAAGAATGAATGAATGAATGAATGAAGTAATGAATGAAAAATGAAAGAATGAATGAAGGAACGAAATGAAAAAGAAAAAATTGGAAGACTGTAGATATGCAGATGCTCGATGATATCTATACAAAGAAAGAAAAGAAAAAAGAAAACGAAAGAAATAAAGAAATATGAATGAATGAATGAAACGATTTCAAAGAGAGAAATTAGATATGACATACAAAGATAGAAAAAAAGATTTGGAAGAAGAAAAAATGAAAGAAGGAAAAGAATTAAATGAAAGTAACTACCCAGATGGTCGATTCCATGTAAAGAAAGAAAGGATTTAGTGAAAAGTGAAAGAAAGAAGGGAAAAAAAGATAGAATGAATGAATGAGCGAAGGAAATAAAGAAACAATTTAAAAGATTGAAAATAGATATTCAGATGCACGATAGCATTCAGAAGGAAAAAAAAGATCTGGAAAAAAAGAAAGAAAGAAACGGTTTGAAATGAAGACAGAAAGAAGGAAATGATGAAACGATTTGAATGAAAAAAAAGGTAGATACCACAAAGAAAAAAAGAAAGAAAGAAAGAAAGAAGAAAGAAAGAAAGAAAGAAAGAAAGGATTTGAAAGCACGAAAAGATTTCAAGAAAGGTCTAAAAACAGAGAAGGAAAGAAAAGTCAAAATGAATGAAATGATAAAACGATTTGAAAGAAAAATAAGGTAGATACTGCAAAGAAAGAAAGAAAGAAAAAAGAAAGAAAGAAAGTAAGAAAGACAAGATTTGAAAGCACGTAAAGATTTCAAGAATGGTCTAAAAACAAAGAAGGAAAGAAAAGACAGAATGAATGAAATGATGAAACGATTTGAAAGAAAAATAAGTTAGATACTGCAAAGAAAGAAAGAAAGAAAGAACGAAAGAAAGAAGGAAAGGATTTGAAAGCACGAAAAGATTTCAAGAAAGGTCTAAATCAATGAAGGTAAGAAAAGGCAGAATGAATGAAATGATGAAACGATTTGAAAGAAAAAATAGAGTAGATACTGCAAAGAATGAAAGAAAGAAATAATAACAGGATTTGAAAGCACGAAAAGATTTCAAGAATAGTCTAATAGCAAAGAAGGAAAGTCGAAAAAAAAGAAAGTTAAATGAAATGCATAATTAAAAGAATTGCGAAGAAAGAATCCGAAAAAAAGCTGAGTCAAAATAAAAACAAACGAGATTTACGAAAAAAAAAAAATGAAATAAAAGTAATATATATTCTTGCAATCGGTATTGTCAAAGGAAATTTTATCTTTTCTGTTTGTTTTTCATTCGCTGCCATCTCGTTTCACACGAGATAAACACATAATCTTTATTTGTGTAAAACGGCAATTCCATTTGTAGTTTGAGAGTTGGAACAGAAGAAGAAAAAAACACTTCGCTAAACTGTGTTCAGCGTATCTTTGGCTCTGTGTCGGGGAATGGCGGGTATCTGCTTGGGCTGACCTCAACCTAATCAATCCGTGAGTGTGAAAAAGTGGCAGAAACAAAAAGAAAAAGAACGTCGTCTTTTCACGGCTGAGAATCGAAATTAACAAAATCAAAGGGAAGCACAAAGTTTGACATTCCCAAACAAGAGAAGTTGTGATGAGCGCCAAAATGTATGCCTCTTGGCGCTCAGTTTCAGGCCAGAACATCAGAGAAACCAGGTGCATCATCGCGTTCACATGGAAAGCGTCCTCAGTGTTTTTCACGATTGTCCTGACGTGTAGACCAAGGAGGGAGATGGTCAAATAGTTGGCAAATTCAGACTAGGAACATGTAACGAACGTGGAGAAAAATGAGTTCAATGGTACACGGCGAACGCTCAGATAATAGCCAACAACTGGTTTCAAGAACACCCAAGACGAATAGGAACATGGAGCGGCACAGGAGGAGAAGCAAAGAATCAAATCACCTACATAATTTAACACCTTTGACATAAGGATATCCACATTAGGAGAAAACTCCCAAAGACACACACCCAATTTTTCACGAGTTGACTTCTTCAGAAATGAAATGTATCAATTCTAATATAATTTGGCAAAATGTTCTAGATTCTTCAGTCAGTTTAGGCGATCATGTATCTTTCGATACATGACTGACGTGGCAGATTTTTTCTTGCAGTAGGTTGCCATTTCTTTATGCGGTAAACAAGTTGCCATCCAAAGCTATAGAACTCGGTCTGTCATTCTATTACCCATAGCTAGGGAGAGAAACAGAGGATTCATACCTTTCCCAAAGGTATTAGCACGTAAGTGAATGTAATAGATTCCACTGGAATTCGAACTCGGCTCTCCGATTCCTCAATATGCATTTCGAAAATCACCTTCAAATTGCATGATTTTTCTCTAAGAACCTTAAACAACAGTACTTGGTATATCCACCTTGAACTCCTAGCAAGAGAGCAACAATCTTAAAACCCTCTCGAATGTTGCTTATAGTTAATAAATGTCAGTAATTGTTTTATATTGTTATAAGTTTCTTTCACATGGTCTACATGACCAACTATGATTGAAGGTAAAACTTGCTTTGGTGACATATCGTATAATGCAATACTCTTGTGTAACAAATACCGGCCTGATTAATTATAAACCTGAATTTTCCTCGAATTATGGTATTTATTTATTTATTTTTATTTTTAAGCATTTCACCACAAGCAAGGCGGGAAGTCACTAGCACGCAATGGGTTACAGAAGATTTGGAGCGAGAGCAGATAGGAGTGATAGAGGAAAGGATGACGAGAAGGATAGGGCGTAGATCAAGGCATCTGGAGACGTCGATTGACATTACATTTGAATAGTTGGAGATTATAGCTATCAGGGAAACAGGAATAGGGAAGAGAGTTCCACAGGCGAGAGGTGCCAGACATGAAGCTATTGGCGTAGAAGAGACGGCTACATTTAACAGTTTTGCCAGTGAAAGGGTGAGAGCGAGATGCTAGCCTAGTAGAACGCTTAAATTCATGAAGTCTGGGAACCAGCAAAAGTAGGTCGTCGGTGCAGTTACCATGAAAGTATTTGTAAAAATGACAGAAGGAGGCGATAGCACGTCTGTGAGAGATCGACTGCAGACAAGATGCCAGATCAGGGCCAATTACATTGTATATCCGTCTCTAGATCTTATCAAGAACCTTGAGACAAACAGAAGGGGCTCCGGACTATATATGGCAGCAATACTCCATGCAAGAGTCCTCCAGGTACTGTACTTATTTCCTCAGGGTATGGTGTTTATTTCATCCATGTACGGTGATTATTTTATCCAGGTATGGGGTATATTTTCCCCAGGTACGGTGATTATTTTCCCCAAGAATGGTGTTTATTTCCCCCAAGAAGGGTGTTTGTTTTCTCGGTACGGAGTATATTTATTCCAGGTACGGTATTTATGCCCTCCAGGTATTTATTTAATCCAGGTTTGGTATATATTTTCTCTGGGTACGGTGTTTATTTCTTCCGGGTAAGGTGTTTAGCTCTTTTCAAGTATGATATCTATTTCCTCCAGGTACGTTATTTATTTCTTCCAGGTACAGTATTTATTTCCTCCAGATACGGTATCTATTTCCTCCGGGTACGGTATTTATTTCCTCCAGGTACTGTATTTATTTCCTCCAGGTACGGTATTTATTTCTTTCAGGTACGATATCTATATCCTCCGGGTACGGTATTCATTTCCTCCAGGTACGGTATTTATTTTCTCCAGCTGCGGTGTTTAGTTCCTTTCAGATAAAATATCTATTTTCCCTGGTTATGGTTTTTGTTTCCTCCAGGTATGCTGTTTATTTCCTCCAGGTACGGTGTTGATTTATTCCAGATACGATGTTTAGTTCTTTCAGGTATAGTTTTTATTTCCTCCAGGTACAGTATTTATTTGGTATTAATTTTCAAATAGTTTTCTTCGCGATTATTTCGTTCCAGGAATAATGCCGCGTCAGGGAACATACAGTCTCAAATTTATTTGGACCGGCAAGCTTATTTAAAATGTTCAAAAAGTCCCACTTTATGTCTTTTCCAAATGAAACTTGTATTTGAACAAAGTTTCTAAGTTTAAATTTTTGCAACCGGCCTAATGAAACCAGACTACACGGGCAAAAGCGAAAACCCTTGTTTCCTGTTTAGGATTGAGTTTCGGCTCCCTTCCAAATTCTACTTCAAATTTATACTTCTAATATATCCGCCTAAACTTATATACTATAGGCATTTTCCTTCTCTTTTAATTCCAGTGCCTCCTTGCGTCATAGTGGCATTATTACCTTACTTCATTTTTAAAAAAAATTCATTGTCATAGACGACACAGTTTTTTTTTTTTTTTTGTAAAATAAAATATTCCCACCGGTCATAAATGTTCCAGACTGCGCTTGTATTTGGTTTTAATGTATAATGCGGTAAACACCCTGCAACGCTCATTTTAAAAGCACACGAATTTGCAGTAGCATGACTGTTATGGCCCAGGTTAGGACCAAAGAAGAACAACATGAACACAAGAGTAGAAATAACGAAGATATATTACACGGAATAATAATACAAGATTTGGAAGGTGTTAGTATGACTGTCACTCTGGTTTGGTGTGAACTGTTATCGGCTCGACTCGATTCGTCTCTCTCTCTCTCTTGAGAGGCGTAGTATACATAGTGTTAGGAAGAGTTCATTCTGTAGTTATAGGTAAGGTCCTATAACATTGACTATTCAGGACGGTACATGTACAGGGTGCGATGGATGAACTACCGTCTAAATGATGCAAAAATGAAAATAATACTGACATCACATTTTAATAGATATACTCCCTTGTGCAAATTAATTGAAACAAAATAAATAATTCCGTTATTATTTACTTTTTTTCGTGTAAACATTATCTAGTGCACATGTTAGTACTTCGTATGCCCATTCCACGAAGTCGTTCCTTGTACTTAGTTTAAATTCATAAAGTCTAGGTACCACAGCTAGTTTGTACTTTGTTTAAATTCATAAAGTCTAGGTACCACAGCTGAAATGAAAAAATTAAAATGAATTATTTATAGAAAAACCACAGGGAGGCAACTTTACGACGGTGAGAAAGAATCTGAAGCTAAGATGCCAGATCAGGGCCAATAATATTGCTAATTCTTCTTTGGATTTTATCAAAGAACTCTAGATATATAGCAGGAACACCAGACCATATCTGTTCTTTGTATTTCTGGACATATTTTGTTGAGTAATTCATCTTTAGCATGGCTGCCTGCTTTTAATTTCTTTGCGTAATTTCCGACAGTCTCTGCCATATATTGTCAATGTTTACTGTTTCCTTTTCATCATGTAAAAACATTCCTGTTTTTCTTGGCCTAGTTTATTTTTGGAACGATCTCGATTGATGTTATTCAAGCTTCTTTTAAAGTGTCCCATTACGTTTGTTCTCCTTTGTTGAGTGTATCTCGTTTTAATATTGTACTTCTGCTTCAAATTCGGATCAATACGGAGTCTGTCGTATTATAATTTGGGTTCAGCTTTGACCCTGTTCAATTTCTGTAGTCTCATTCTTAGGTTACATATCACTGAAAGTTGGTCACTCCCGCAGTCAGCACTTGGATATGTTTTACAATGTAAACCCGCATTCCTGAATATTTCATTGATCGTTATGTAGGCAATTTGGTTCTTTGCTTCTCCTCCTGGGCCGCTCCATGTTCCTATTCGCCTTGGGTGTTCTTGAAACTAGGTGTTGGCTATTACCTGGGCGTTCGCCGTGTACCATTGGACTCATTTTTCTCCACGTTCGTTACATGTTCCTAGTCTGTATTTGCCAACTATTTCACCATCTCCCTCCTTGTCTAGTTTGGCACTCAGGGCTCCCATGACGATTGTAATTTCTTGCGATTTGCATTGAGCCTTGGCGTTGTCTAACCAACAAAAGGTATATTAAGCAAGAAGTAATCAAATTTTAAGGAAACATTATGTAATGGGTTTCATATGCAAATATATAAAGTATTACACGACAAGAGGTTGTGTTATAACAAACGTTTGTTCCATAATAGCTGTTACAGTGTCCTCAAAATCTCATCAACGGTATTCCCAGCATCCTTCTGTAGTACCATTTTTCTCTTGCTTCAAATCTTTTCGTCATCTGTGAGGATATCGTCCAGTAATGGATGCCATGAGGCACGGTGGAGTAATGGATAGCGGCTTGGATTGAGGAATCGGAGAACCGAGTTCGAATTCCAGTCGAATCCATTACATTCACTTATGTGCTAATAGCCTTGAGGAACGTTTGAATACTCTTCTCACCACCACCTGCCATGGGTAAATAGCAGGACAGACCGGGTTCTATAGCCTTGGACGGAAACTGGCCTATCGCAGAAAGAAATAGCAACCTACTGCGGGAAAAATATCAGCCTCGTCGGTCATGTAAAGAAAGATACATGATCGCATAAGCGTGTATCACGAAGGGCACATAACTGACTGATTCACTGCCATATAGCAGGACTGATATCATACAGTAGTTCAGCTTTCTTTCTTTTTTTCTCTAACGAATTTTTCCTGTTTCTTAATACTCTGCTTGGTTTTCATAATCTATTTTTCGCTATTCAAGTGCGCCTTCGTATTTCGACGCCACATGTTCCGACCTCTGTTAAAACACTTCCCAGACATTTTTCACTTTCCTTCATTTTGGTATCAACAATTTTGTCGTTCACATCTTGGACTGTTTCGCTTGCTGACAACCGTCCACTCTATCTTCTTACCGTTTCTATTAACCCAAGGGTCATCACTTTGATTGCACTAATTAATTTTCATCGTTTTGTATGCGGTCCAGACGACATAAGTTGGCCTTTCTTTATTTGTAGTTTTTCCGTCAGAATAAATGAGCAAGAAAAAAAGAGTGAAAATGAAAGCAGTTGACATCGAATTCCGTTATTTCAAAGTGAATCCGTTTACCAATTTTATTTGTCGGTGGATTTCTTTTTTTTTTTTTATTTCTTTCTTTTTGAATAAAAGCAAACGCTTAAGTTGTTGATGCAAGATAAGATAGAATAATTAATTTGATGTCTGTAGACATTAATAAATCAGACAATCAGAGCCAGTTTCACACCGAAATTTAGAAAGTGGCAAAAAGAGCGGGAAGATGGAAGGATTTAGAGTTGAGGGAAGATCAGAAGATTTCAATGTGGCATGAATTGTAGGATATATAGAAATAAAAATGAGGAAGGAAGGAAGGAAGGAAGGAAGGAAGGAAGGAAGGATATATCTCGGGAAAGGGGGATGCTAAAAGAGACGTTGGAAAGGAAGGAACGAAGGAAAGAAGGATGATGTTTGAAAGAAAGAAAGAAAGAAAGAAAGAAAGAAAGAAAGAAAGAAAGAAGGAAAGAAAGAAAGAAAGAGAAGCATATATTTCGGGAAAGAAAGATGCTAAAAGAGACAATGGAAGGAACGAAGGAAAGAAGGATGATGTTTGAAAGAAAGAAAGGAAGAAAAAAGATAGATAGATAGATAGATAGATAGATAGATAGATAGATAGATAGATAGATAGATAGATAGATAGAGAAGCATATATTTCGGGAAAGAAAGATGCTAAAAGAGTCTTTGGGAAGGAACGAAGGAAAGAAGGAGAAAGAAAGAAAGAAAGAAAGAAAGAAAGAAAGAAAGAAAGAAAGCATATATTTCGGGAAAGGAAGATGCTAAAAGAGACGTTGGAATGAACGAAGGAAATAATGATGATCTTTGAAAGAAAGAAAGAAATGAAGAACGAAAGAAAGAAAGAAAGAAAGAATAAAAGCAAGAAAGAAAGAAAGAAAGAAAGAAAGAAAGAAAGAAAGAAAGAAAGAATAAAAGAAAGAAAGAAAGAAAGAAAGAAATATCCGACAACTACCATATTCTAGTGATCTCTCCTCTTGCAACTTGTTGCTCTTTCCAAATATCAAATCTCACTTGAAGGGACCAAGATTTCAAGGCCAACAGAATACAATGAGGCCTCAGCTCGCTATCCTCCCAAAAAGAATTCCAAGAATACTTCCATCGATGGCAAAGACACTGGATAATGTGTATGGCTTCGAAGGGGATTTTTTTCGAGATTACGTGCCGAAAAGATATGCCTTGTAGTTTTCTTTCCATGGCACCAGTCCCAATACTTTTTGATCATGCCTCGTAGATAACAATTTGTTCCTATAATATTATTAAGTCTTTTCACAACATAATCATTTACCGTAGCAGTTAACTTTTTAGCGAGCTTTGGCCGCCCGTATGGGTACTAAGTGAGAATCGAACTTACTCCACAATGTACACCTTGACGAGTTTGTTAGCCATTACCCTCAGCAGATTCGCCCGCAATCGAGGTCCAGTCAGTTGTCATTCTATAAATAAAAATCTTCCTGTTTTGAGTGGCACATTCGTGCAACTAGTTTGTTCTAAATTTTTATACTGTTTCGCTACCGGCAAGATATTTTGGTCAAAATTCACAGATGAAAGAAAGAAAAACAACTGTGAAGTCAAAAAACATATTGGCTTTCTTTCGGAAATATATGAATTCGGATTATATATTGGTAAAGGTTATTTTTGAATTATAGAGATAAATACGAATAGACTGACAATAGATATGAGCAAGCTTAGATAGACAGACATATAGGTAAGTAGGTAGGTAGCAATAAGTTGAAACATATATATATATATATATATATATATATATATATATATATAGAGAGAGAGAGAGAGAGAGAGAAAGAGAGACAGACAGACAGACAGACAGAGAGTGAGAGACAGAGATAGATAGATAGATAGAAATATTCTGTGATAGATAGATAGATAGAAAGAAACAGTCTGTAATAGATAAAAACAATGTGTGATAGATAGATAGAGAGAGAGATAGATAGATAGATAGATAGATAGATAGATAGAAATATTCTGTGAGAGATAGATAGATAGATAGATCGATAGATAGAAACAGTCTGTGATAGATAGATAGATAGATAGATAGATAGATAGATAGATAGATAGAAATATTCTGTGATAGATAGATAGAGAGATAGACAGACAGACAGATAGATAGATAGATAGAAAGAAACAGTCTGTAATAGATAAAAACAATGTGTGATAGATAGATAGATAGATAGATAGAAATATTCTGTGAGAGATAGAGAGAGAGATAGATAGAGAGATAGATAGATAGAAACAGTCTGTGATAGATAGATAGATAGATAGATAGATAGATAGATAGATAGATAGAAATATTCTGTGATAGATAGATAGATAGACAGATAGATAGATAGATAGATAGATAGATAGAAAGAAAGAAACAGTCTGTAATAGATAAAAACAATGTGTGATAGATTGATAGATAGATAAATAGATAGATAGATAGATAGATAGAAATATTCTGTTAGAGATAGACAGACAGACAGACAGACAGACAGATAGATAGATAGATAGATAGATAGATAGATAGATAGATAGATAGATAGATAGAAACAGTCGGTGATAGATAGATAGATAGATAGATAGATAGATAGATAGATAGATAGATAGATAGATAGATAGATAGATAGATAGAAATATTCTTTGATAGATAGATAGATAGATAGATAGATAGATAGATAGATAGATAGATAGATAGATAGATATTCATTTCAACACTTTCTGTATGGAGCGTAATCGCTGTTTCTGGTATATTTGAAGAACTTATCAATCAACCCACGTTTTTTTTTTCAAAGATAATCATAATCAGAGATCTTTCGACTTGAGCGTACACTACAAATTTAATCTTCACCACCATCTTTGTAAATTCGGCTCCCTGTACCACTCCATTAAGTACCTGACTCCTCATACTCTCCTCTACATTTATAAGAGCCAGGCCTCACTTATCAGTCTTGATAAATTTCAAAAGCATTTCCGAGTCGTTGTTGGAGTAGAATTATTTCCCACCCTCCAACTTCTCTCTCTCACACAGGGGGGATGTGAAGAGTCTCTCAATGCTCTGTCACTTCTGTCATGGAAAGTGCTCGGACGAACTGTATTCTTTGGTTCTGCCCGTCCTAACATTTACAGCGAGGACCCGCCATGCCACTTACCTTGTAGCAAACCACGCACATTCCCTCTGTATTCCATAGGCGTGAAGTAAGTTCCACTCAAACAGCTTCTACCCGCGAACCACTGTTTCAGTAGAACAGACTCCTAAGAGGATGCTTCCCCGATCACTACAGTCTTAACCTGCTCAAGTCTAAAGTTAACCAAAATGTTCCCATCCTATCGATATAAAATACTCCTCGGGCCTTGAACTGGGTGAACCTTACTGTAAAAAAAAAAATTCATATCAGTCCAAAGCTACCTATCCTGTCCACCGGAGAAGATTGTTCTAATTCCACGCGCCATGCCTCTTTCGGATGTCTCAGTTATGTTTCTTTTACTCAACTCTCCAAGTTTTGGTTCACCACTGCTGCGGCCTGGTATTGAACTCACAACACGTTGATACTAGTCACTGGATCTAAACAACGTGTTTATCCACTGGGCCATGTGTCATTGTGAATCCAAACTTGGTGTTTTGAGTTAACAGGGAAATAACTGAGACATTCGGAAAAAGCATGGCACGTGGAACTAGAACAATCTACCCCCGTTGGACAAAATTAAGGGTTCGGTTCGAGATTCCAATCACCTGAGGAAGGCCGAAGCGTACAACTGCCGAAACGTTGTGAATGTGGCAATGAAAATAAAGATAACAGTCCGAATAATGTAAATAATGCAAGTAATCATAATAAATCATCTCAGCGATATAGACAGATATGGAAGGACAGTTCCAATCACCTGAAGAAGGCCGGAGCTTAAAACGGCCGAAATGTTGCGAATGTGGCAACGACGATGAGGAAAACAGTCCGAATAATGTAAATAATGCAAATAATCATAATGCATCATCTCAGGTAATTGACCAGTTTTCACGTTGCTTGGTAATCGGAAACATGCCCTCTAAAAGCTAAGCAAATTATTGAGTAATAAGAAAATTTCGCTAGAAAAAGAAATCCAAGTGAAATGCCATGTAATATACATCGGAGTGAATGCTGGATAGCTTTACTCACAGACGAAAAGCGAACTTGAGGCAATAACAGTGTGGCTCTACAGAAGGATACTGAGAATACCATAAATGAGATATGCTATTAACGAGGAAGTTTTAATGAAAATGATATCAAAACGATCCATGTACATGAGCCACAAGAATTTGACAATGACAAGGCATCGAAACGTTCAGAGGATACATTACTTAGAGTTAAAAATGATCGGAAGTTGTAGAGAGCTATAATCGACAACGTCCTGAGGGGACATTTCCCATAAAAGAAGAGAATAGATAACAGAACAAGAACAGAAAAGGAGGGTAAAGCTTAAAGAGTTACATAGCGCAACGAGAAGTTGAGGAGAGCCATAACCAGTTACATTCTGACGGGACATGGTACATAGAAGGAGTGGTAGAAAGTCATCATCATTTATGTGTTATCTCTTTTCGGAAGATGAACGATCAAGGCTCTCCACAATTTCCATCTGACAGAGATCTCTTGCTTTGGGATCGATTCACACGAATTAATTGAATGTTCCATGTTTTTCTTCATCATTACTTTTCTCAGTACGTACTGTTAGTATTACATTTTCCAAACCGTCTTTCCTCATAATGTGCGCCTGAAATTTCAAATGTCACTTTTTGATTTTAAAAATGAATGCTTTTTCTAGTTCTTTGTTACAGATTCTGTTTATGATGTTTCATGATTACTATTGTTAATGATTACATCTTTTTTTTACTTACTTTCCTTCGCCCTTCTCTCCATGAGTTCTTTTTTTCTGTGTCTGCTATTAGCACGGTGCCATACAGCCATTATTGTATTATTCCTAATGCGCTTTCCCTGCAGTAGGTTGTTCCGTGGGCTAAAAGCAGTAAAGATATCGCATATTTATTTGCAGAATGCTACGTGGGGCGGATAATGATCTCACTAATGTGGGAGCAGCCCCTGGACAATTGATTGCAAGTGCTTTTGATATTAACCCTGCTCAACTCATTTACGTTTAGTGATAAGTGATCTGACATTATAATGGTGTATGTTTGGGCAAAGGTGAAATGAATGTACGATCTAAAAAAACAACAAAAAAAAACGAGAATTAATGCACTTTCTATGGAATCGGCAGTTCCAGACAATAAAGAAATCGATAATGCCGCTCCTGATTGCGTAAATATCTACTGCTGTTGGTAATTCACTCAAACACATTTACGCTTACGGGCACATCACGTCGAAACACCGATTCCCGTACGATCACCGTAGTTAAGCAACGTCGAATCTGGTCAGTACTCCAATGGGTGAAGGCTTGGGAATACCAGGTGATGTAAGCTTGGATGTGCGTGAAGTACAACTTATGACCACATCTTGTCGAAACACCGGTTCCAGTAAGATCACCGAAGTTAAGTAACGTTGAGCCTCGTCAGTACTTCGATGGGTGAAGGCTTGGGAATATCAGGTGATGTAACCTTGGATTTGCAGGAAGTACAGCTTACGACCACATCACGTTGAAACACCGATTCCCGTAAGATCACCGAAGTTAAGTAACGTCGAGGCTGGTCAGTACTTAATTGGGTGACCACTTGGAAATGTCAGGTGCTGTAACCTTGGATGTGAAAGAGGTACGACTTACGACCGCATCAAGTTGAAACACCGATTCCTGTAAGATCACCGAAGTTCAGGAACGTCGAGTCTGGTCCATACTTCGATGGGTGAAGGCTTGGGAATACCAGATGCTGTAACCTTGGGTGTGCACGAATTACAACTTACGACTGCATCACGTTGAAACACCGATTCCCGTAAGTTCACCGAAGTTAAATAACATCGAGCCTGGTCAGTACTTAATTAGGTGACCACTTTGAAATGTCAGGGGCTGTAACCTTGGATGTGCGAGAGGTACGACTTACGACCGCATCACATTGAAACACGGATCCTCACAAGATCACCGTTGTTAAGCAACGTCGAGCCTGGTCAGTACTTCGATAGGTGACCGCTTGGGAATACCAGGTGCTGTAACCTTGGGTGTGCACGAGGTACAACTTACGACAGTATCACGTTGAAACACCGATTCCCGTAAGTTCACCGAAGTTAAGCAACGTCGAGCCTGGTCAGTACTTCGATAGGTGACTTCTTCGGAATACCAGATGCTGTAACCTTAGATGTTTATGCCGATGATACAACGATATACAGGCGGCCACACCTCTAAAAGTCTTGACGGCATCTCTTCCGATCTAATACGAACTTCCCAGTGGGAAAAACTGGTTGGTTAGATTCAATGGCTCTAAAACCAGACTGGGTACATTTCATCATCGCCGATCAGACCCCGAACTACCGCCAGTCCGTGACCACCGATAGACAAGGCCTGTTTCATTTGGTTGTTGACAAATGTGACGTCATCATATTGAGTCCGACTTTCAAGAAGCGTGTCGTTTGTTTTGTGTAGCAGATTTTTTACGGCGGCATTTTTAAATTACTTATTAATATTTTCTTTTAAATATTGAATTAATTTAAAACAAAAACAATGCCTTATAGATGCATTGTACCAAATTGCCAAGGGAATTATAAAAACGGCCCTAAAATACATGTATTTTCTTTAACTAAAGATAAAGAATTATCTGATGTTTGGATTCGTACAATCAGAAGAGATCATTTTTATCTACTAAATTCAGCAGAGTGAGTATTTTTTGTATTAAAAAATAAGTAAATTTTATTGAAACTTTAATGATAAAATTAATACCATGTCTTTGTAATTCATAACATAAAGTTAATAAGATATAAATCTAGCGAGAAAGCTTAGAGAGAGAGACATTCATTCTCGTACATGTTGTTTTTAAAATCTAAAATCTCATTTTTTTAAGAAATAAACTTTAAAGAAATTTTCGACATAAATTCATTCATGAATTTCTAAAGGAATATTTTATATACATAAAAATAATTTTAACGATTTTTTATAATTGTTTTATTCGTGACTAAATGAAACTTTAATTGAATTGAATTTTATGTCTGTAATTCACAACACATTTTAAAACAGCTTTGTTTTAAAAAATTATTAAACTCAATTGAAACTTTGAGGATTAAAATAATTTTATATCTTTATAATTCACAAAACACATTAAAAAGAAATTTGCGAAAGTTTTTAAAAGCTGAAATCTAATTTTTATAAAAATAAACTTTAAGAAATTTTCGATATAAATTAATAAAGGAATCTTTTTAGGCATAAAAATAATTCTAATAATTTAACAATTTTTTAGAATTGTTTTATTCATAAAAATGTTTTGCATTCATCATTTTAAATTAAAGAAATGAATAAACGTTAAAAATTCTCTTATTTCTACATAGCTTCGTCACTAATAATCTTTTCTTGAATTCTCTCCACTTTTCCTAAAATTGTTAATGCTTCATATTATTTTTTAGATTTTATAGATTTTTGCTGATTGATTTCCTTAGATTTTCACAAGAATTTAAAATAGGTTTGGTTTTTAAAATCTTTTTGAGTTTTTATGTAAACTACATTTTCGACCGGAGGACATAAGGAGAGAATCGTCAGCTTTTGACGAAAAAACAGGTGTCACAATTGCAGTTAACCTAAAAAAATATATCTTCATGATGGTGCTATTCCTAGAATTTTCCCAAACTGTCCCTCATATTTATCTTCATTGAATACTTCTAGAGAGTCACCAGATTCTAGGAGAATGTGACTAGAGAATTCTGCTCTTAAAAGTGCTTTAAATCAAAGTATTACTGATGACTTAGCATATAAAATGCAGAAGAAATTCCATAATAATGATCTAGAAGGGAAATTAAATTTCCTTGATAGAAATTACTGGAGTTTTAGGCAGCAAGAGACACTTATTATATTCAGCATCATCAAATCCCCATATCCAAAAATCTATCTGTCTCTTGTAATTGAATCTGATTTTGCAGTACATGTTTTTGTAGAGATGTGGAAATACATTCAATAGGGGATTATAAGATTTCTAAACACGTAACTGATCAAAATACTCTTGAAATTCTGAGAGAAAACATGAAAAAAATGGACACAGAACAACAGCAACTTGAACCTCAAAATATGAGTTTTATATTAAAATTGGTAATGTCATTTCTACTATTGGTTCAAGAAGAATCAAACATATTAATGCAATCAAATTTATATATGAGCAGCTAAATTTAATGACACAAAATAAGCTTGATTATTCAACAGAAATGATGATATTTTCTTCATTGTTATATAACTGCTCCCCTAAAGGGGACAGATTGTTAAGAGACAGCAAAAATATAATTTTAAATAGCTATTACCATTAAAAGATTAACCTTATCAACATATATGAATCCTTTGATTGATCAACATAATAACAATTTTCTTATGTATATTAAAAATAAATTTAAGCTCCTAGTGCAGGACATCACAGTATCTTTACTTTACTTTTAGGATTAGCAGTGTATTCTCACAATATAAAGATGTTGTGCATGTTATGTCAACTAAATGTCTTAAAGCTGAGAAGTTATTTGACATAGTTAAGTATATAATAATTGGTTTAGAGGAGATAGGCTTTCAAGTATTATCAATCATAACAGATAATAATGCTATAAATAAAAAAGCTATATCTTTCTTTTGCAGTTCTCCAAAGCTTTCCATTGTATATCCACCCCCAGTTATAAAGTCTCAACCTTTTTTCTTCCTTTTTGACTCAGTCCATATGTTAAAATTCATTAGAAACAATTGGCTTAGTCAAAAAGATGCAAATAAATGCATGCTGTTCCCCAAATTTTATCATGATGGAAATCATGAATTAGATAGTATCCAAAGTGCCACATTTTCTACCTTACAGAAACTTCATGCCTTAGAATTTCAGTCAATTTTAAAATATTGTTATAAATTAACCTCAAAGGCACTTTCTCCTACTAATCTTGAAAGGCAAAATGCTAATTTAGTTCTGCAAATTTTTTATGAATACACTATTCAAGGATTATTGATCTTAGTAAAACAGAAATATTTGCCTAATTTTGCAGAATATATAAACATATTTTATATTTGGTGGACACTAATGAATGTTAAAATGCCATATAAAGGTTGTCGGCTTAGAAATAAATACTGCAATCCACTTAGAACGAATGAAGAAAATTTTAGATTTCTCTCTGTATTCTGTGACTGGTTAGAATCTTGGAATAGCATTTCTGGAAGAAATGGCAAATTAACAAAGGAAAACTTCAATGTTTTGCATTATACAACCTATGCATTTCTAGAACGGACCTAGTATTGCATAGAAGAACTGAAAATGCTATACATATTACCAGGCAAATTTCAAACTGATCACCTTGAAGCAAGGTTTGGTCAATATCAACAACTTACTTGGGATCAGTATAATATCTCGATACGGCAAGAGGTTTGAGTGTGAAAAAATTATTAGAATGCAATCAGTTTTAAAATTAAACTTACCATTTAATCAGCAATGCATTAAAATTGATTTAAAGAGTTTACAAGAACCTAACTGGGATGAAGTGACAGAGGAGGAAAAGTTATATATATATAAATATAGAATTAATGTTAAAGAGGATGATGTAAATAATTGTAGAGAAGTTCTACCTGTAATACTATACTTAGCAAGTTGGTGTAATGCAGTTTTTAAGAAAATTAAATGCAATAGCTGCAAAGATTTAATATATGGAAGTGTAAGAGATAATGTGGAAGAAACACCTGAAATAAGCAGCTATTTTCAGGGGATTAATAGAGGTTCTCTCTTATATCCTCATGATAAAACTATAAATTTGGTTCTCAATAATTATGTAGTCATTGATAAGCTGATAAAAAATCATTCTTTTCTTCATTCAGTAAATCAAAGAAAAAGAAAATAAGCCATGCATATAACATTGAATGTTTTTTGCAGATTATGAGGTTCTTTTTTATGTTGACACTTGTGATGAGGGTCACAATATAGAAAAAATACAAAGAATGTTTGTCTGGAGCTCTACAAATGCTCTTTTAAATAATTTTTGTTCTAGGGAAAATAATAATATTACAAGTAACAAGTTAAGCAGAAAAAGAAAACTTCATTCAGCTAAATTTTGTATCAGTAACCCATTTTTCTGAAAGTATTATTTGATTTTTAAATCTATTTATTGTTTGTATCTAATTTATTTTCTTGTTTGTGTTTTTGTTTCTTGTTTATGTTTGTTTTATTTATTCATCATAATTATTTTATTTATTCATCATTTAATTATAATTTGCTTATTTAATTGTTTGTTCCCTAATTCATAATTCAGTTGTTACTGTAATAATCTCTTAATGATTACAAAAATTGTAACTTCACAGAATAATTATTAAAATTGAAATAAAAACATGCAAATTAAAACAATGCTGGTTATGATTTATAAAAAATGTTCAAATGTGAAACAATTGAAATCATGAATGAATTTCATTCTTAAAGTTAATTGTCTGTAACCTAATTTTCTATAAGTATTATTTGAATTTTAAATCTCTTTTTTGTATCAAATTTATTTACTTTCATGTATTTAGTTTATTTGTTTCTTATTTATATTTTAATCGTTTATTTATCATTTACATGTAATTTGCTCGTCTATTTATTTAATTGTTTATTTGTTTCCTAATTCATGATTGAGTTGTTGCTGTCCGAGTGTATATGAATAATAATCATTAATAATTACGATATTGTAACTTTACAGAATAATTACTAAAATTAAGATAAAAACATGAAAATTAAAACAATACTGATAATGATTTAAAAAATGTTTTCAAATTTGAAACAAATAAAATAATGAACGAATTTCAGTCTTTAAAATTTAATGAAATCTAGCATGATGTTTAATTTCTTTAACAAAACATTCAGCATCATTTTTTTTTCTTATCGGTTATTTTTTAAAAATTAATATGAAATAAAGTTCTGTATAAAATCCAATTCTGTTTATTTGTTTTGTAAAACAATGTATTTTTTAAAAGTTTTCTAAAACCAATTTTCTTCTTACAATTATTCGTTACATTATGATTACTGTCTGTTTCACTGCATGGACTACTTTTGTGACGTCACGTCACTATCGAATAGGCCTTCTCTTTCGGTGGTCACGGCCAGTCATGATGAAGGAATGTGCTCCTCGAGGAGACTCCGTACCTCGAGAGAATATTGGGCCTCAAACTCACACCTGACATCAAGTGGAATTTCTATAGACAATCTATAGTTAAAGATGCAGGTAAAATGATCGGCTTTCTGTACCGCTCCAGTAAGTACCTGACTTCTCATTCTACCTTCTACCTGTATAAGAGCCAAAAATGGAGTACCGTTTCCATATTTGGGCGGGAGCTTACCCGTCCTCACTTTTCAGTCTTGATAGAGTTCAAAAGCATCGTTGTTGGAGAAGAAATATTTTCCACCCTCCAACCTCTCTCTCACAGGTGGGATGTGGCGAGTATCTCACTGTTCCACCTCTACTTCCATAGAAAGTGCGCGGACGAAATGCATTCCTTGGTTCTGCCAGTCCTAACATTCACGGCTAGGATCCCCCATGCCACTTACCTTGTAGCAAACCACACATATTCCCTCCGTACTCCATCGGCGTGAAGTGACTTCCACTCAAACATCTTCTTCCCGCAAACCACTGCCCTATAGAACAGACTTCCAAGAGGATGTTTCCCAGACCAATACAATCTTAACCTGCTCAAGTCTAGAATCAACCGTTATCTTTACCTCCTGTTCATATAAATTACTCCTTATCGTAACCCCGTCCCTCGAGTACCCCCCGAGCCTTGTACTGGGTGACCATTACTCTAAATAACAAAACAAAAACATAATTTTATACTTTAAGAGTAAAAAGTATCATTTTAGTTATATATTTTGTAGATCACAAAATGTATTGTTCGTAATTCTACTGTAAAAATGTACTGCTGATTTTTGTTTGGTGGGGTCTGTATTTGCCCATAGCTGAGCCCCTAACAGATGCTAACACCCTGGGTCAGAGTAGACCTGGAATCGACAGCAATTAAGAAGTGGTTCCCCGATGCTTAAAAATTCCAATTTCCTGAACAGAGACCTTGCTGCCGGATGTAGTTTATCGTCATACTCGGGACGAGGTGTTATAAGCTTGGATGTGCGGTTGGTGCAGTGGATTATGGCTCGGGAATTTTAATCGGAGAGCCGAATTCCAATCCCCGTTGATTTCTTTAATCTAAATTTAACCCCTCATATTCAGACTTTGTAACCTCATATCCGGAGTTATGTTCAAATAGCCTTGTGAAAGGCATGAATACACCTCTTCTCTCTCCCAGCTATGGGTTAATTAGTAAGAGTTGTATCACCAAGCCATTATTATCAAAAAATAAATTCTAACAATCTAAAAATATTTTCTGGCTTTAAATAACCTACAAAGGGTTGATAATCCGTTAAAAAACGAATCAATCAAATACATTTATAAGGGTTATGTTTTTACCAAAATCTTTTGCAGTGAACTTCAACGTTTACGAAAAAACGTACCAGAAAGGTTAATCAGTGCCGACTGGTTCACGTATTTTATAATCAAATTTCATAAATGCGGCCTTGTGGATGATGAACTACTTTCAAACCTACGTTTTCTTTCTTTCAGCCTATCGCTATTTCCATGCCAAATGTTTAAACGATCTATATTCCTTAGTTCCATCCGTTCATTTAGGATCTGCCATTCCACATACAAAAGATCGAATTACCCAAAGAAAGAAGTTCCAAAAATAGAACTTCTTCCAGAGAACCACTAATTTACGGAACAGACTCCCGCGAGGATGCTTTCCTAATGACTAATAAATTAATCCCGTCAACTTTAAGGTCAACTTTTATCTATCCTACGTATTTAGTAAATCTCTACCTTGAGTGGTTCTTGAGCCTTTTATTGGGTGAAGATTTAGTAAAAGAAAATGCCGTCTTCTGTCTACAGGTGCATCTAGGATTGTACATTATTCCCAAATGCTCTAACATGAAATATATATTTTCTTTTGGGAAATTATTTTATTAGTATAGACACCAAAAGAAACATTTTTAAAACAAAGTGCAAGAAAAAAGAAAAATTATTATTACTGTAAATTCAAACCAAAAAATAAAAAAAGACAAAGGTTGACCGTTTTTCGTTCTTCACTCTTCAGAGTTCAATCGAGGACTAAAAAGATTTGACTAAAGAGATTAACATAGAAAAAATTCAAGAAAAATTAATGGAGGCATAAATACACACACAGTAAAATCTCTGGCAACCAGACTAAGAAGACTTTCCGGACATGAGAAATTTGTTACAAATTCTGGATATGAGGGTTTATACAGTAGAATCCCTGACAACCGGAATAAGAAGGCCTTCCGGATATGAGGAATTGGTTACAAAGTCCGTATATGAGGTGTTAAATTTAGATTAAAATAAAAGAACTGAAATCAGGTTTAACATTTCTTTTCAATGTTTTATAGTAAACAAAATAAAGCTAATGGTCAGTGAAATATAACGGAACTGATTTTAAGTAAAAAAGAAATAAATTATGTAATGTTAATGAAAATTCATTAAATTAATTATGCCACGTATGCAAAACAAATAATGTAACGAGGATTTTTTAATCGCTGTTGCATGATGATTCTTTCTCTTCTAATGTCATTCTCAACTTTTTCCGCAACTCGTTTTGCTTTTGTTCTTGAATTTTTTTAAACAAAAGACACTTTTCAACTCTGTGTGCATTCTTGCAATCGTCATAGTTGAATGCTGGCTTTCTTTCCATAAAACTGACAACCTTTTCAATAGCTTTTTCAATTTCAGTCCAGGTTTCATCACAATCATGCATCTCGCCGCTATCTTGTTGCAGATGTGTCTCGTTGTCATCTTTTCCTCTTATTCCCATCATCTTTTGTGCCAATACAAGCCATTAGGGTGAAATAAGCATAAGCAATTATCCAACGTAAATTTCCTGAAAAACAGAAATTTCAACTCAGTTACATACCACTCAGATAGTTCAAATATACACATGAAAATCATGTCCGGATATTCGGGATTCCGGATATGAGACACTCCGGATATGAGGGATTCCGGATATGAGGAATTCTATTGTATTAATATTTCTTTTAATCATTTCACCCATAACAAAGCGGGAATGCCAGGTGGTGTCATGTTCACCATGTTCACCATAGTCTATGAATATAGAATACAGCGCAGTACGTAATCTGTTCAATGAAACAACGTTAAAGATTAACACTCACGAGTCAGACACTCTACTGAATCTGACTATATCGCCAATAGCAGCAGCAGCTGTTCCATAATTCTTCAGTCTTCGATATCAAAGGCTGGCAGTGAACATTCCGGAAAAAAACATGGCCGCCTTTATACACGCCCAATTAATTATTTTGAGCCTTCTGATTGGTTAACACTTCTATTGGTGAACTATAAAATGAGTCAGCTCATTTTGGCTGGCTCACTAGTATACCAAGGTACCCAAAAACTCCAGCATGTCAGGGAGTCAAATTGAAAGAAAAGACTGAGAATAGGGGGTGGGGATTGAGAAAGGATAAAAGATTAACGGGATTCAAGAAGATAGAAGATGGCGATTGATGTTGCTTTTAATTTTTTTATTACAGATATCAGGGAAACGTGTAAACGGGACGGAATTTCACAGGTGGGTAGTGCGTGAAAAGATTTAGCATTTAGCTATTTCAACAGTAAGAGGATGGGACCTAGATGCCAATCTAGTAGCAAGCTTAAATTCATGTAGTCGGGGCACCAAGGAAGAATATATCTACAGGGAGCGATGGATAAATTGTCGTCTAAATTACGCAAAAAATAACCCTGGCATCTCATTTTAACAAATGTATTTACGAAAATTGCACAAAAATATCTGGAAATACTAAAGAGTACATTTATTCAATAAAATCGCTATTGTTTTCAATCCCGGCCTCCAAATGACTTCGCAATCTCCAGCAACTGGACGGTCTCCTTGTTTAAGTTGGAGTGGTTACATAAGTGGTTCACGTGCTTCAGAAGTAGGCATTTTGATCTGAAAGCCTGTGTACGTTCCGAAAGTCCAGTTGTCTTTGATGATAACCAAAGCAAAGGTGTAGAATTACTATTAAATTATTATGAAAAATACATGGTACGAATGACAGAGGAGGTAGCTGGAAATTAAGGTTAAGAGGATAAGGAGGATAGGTAATCATTGACTATTGGCTTAAAGACATTTAGAATGTAGTGTTTATGGCAGCATCCACACGAGAGTCTGCTCCTCAGATTACATTGATCTACAATTTTCACAAGTTGACTACTTCAAAAATGAAAATGTTTCTTTTTTTTAAAGGATATCACCCCAAGCAAGACGGGTGTGCCACTATGACGCAAGGGGTTACAGAGAGTGAAAGTAAGAGTAAAGAGGGGTGTTTGAGGAAAGGATATAGAGAAGGAAGGGGATCAGGATCAAGGCATCAGAAGATGTCGATTGACATTACATTTGAATATTTGAAGATTATAGCTATCAGCGAAGCAAGTAACAGGAAGGGAGTTCCATTGACAGGCAACGCTGGACAGATGAAGAGACTTGAAGCGACACAGATGTAGTTTTACAGAAGGATGTTGAGAATACTTTCGACCGAATATGTGAGCAACGACGAAGTTCTGGGGACAATTGTAACAAACAGGAAGAACAAGATAAGAAGACTTTACAAAGGAACATTGTTTTTCGTGCAGAATGTTGTTTTCGAATTCAGCTACCAAAAAAAAACAACATTCAAATTAAATGATTGGCTCAAAATGTCGTGCACATGAGTGCATTGGATGTCTACACGAAAATGTCGTGAGTATAATGAGTCCAATGGATTCCTGCGCGATCCCTTTGATGTTCTGTTGTGTTCTGTGTAGGTTTACTAGGCAATGCACAACCACATCGAAACTGCAATATATGTGTTTATTGAATAAAATACATCAGGCAAATTCTCTACTCACTGAACAGATTGGAGGCAAGAGAGACTGAGTCAAAAACCGCATGACCTACTTAGTGAGCTTGAGTAAATAGAGGGCGGCACAAAGTGAATAAGAAAAAAGGCATTTCTTGAGAGCGACGAAGGACATGAAATGCTACGTCTGAAAGTGACACGGTGAGAAGAATGTACTCTGGGACTTTTCGTTTACCGTGATCTCCGAACACACACGCACGCACGCACACGAGCACGCACGCACACTTACACACTTACACACTCACACACACTCACACACACACACTCTCACTCACACACACGCACTCGCACATACACTTACACACTCGCACACATACTTACACACACACACACTTACACACTCACATACACTCACACACTCATACTAACACACACCAACACACACACACATACACATTCACACACACACACTCACACACACACACACTTATACACTCACACACACTTACACACTCACAAACTCACACACACACTCACACACACTTACACACTCACAAACTCACACACGCACAAACTCAAACACACACTCACACACTCACACACACACGCACTTACTCACACACACTTACACACTCACACACATTTACACACTCACACACACACTCGCACACACACATACACATACATACACTCTCTCTCTCTTTCTCTCTCTCTCTCTCTCTCACACACACACACACACACCTCAGCAAAATAAGTACAAACATCTACTGTTGATTTTACTTATGTACCGAGGCTCTGAGAATCATGTATCCGGTGCCAAATTGTTCAAATGTCGGCTAACTAAAGTCAATATCCTATCTAATTGCAAATTGATGAATAAATATTCTGGAACATCGAATTCAGTTTTGGGTTTCACGGCGCCGGAATTCTTAAGGTGAGAATCGATAGCGTCTCAAGCAACCATTCCATCGCGATTTTTTTTCGTGAGACGGTTTAATTTAATTTCATGTCACATCAACACCACCGGGTTATCTTCACACTCGTTTATAGCAACGAGAAAGCCGTAGTCCACTACCCACCTATCACTAAAAAGAGAGGAGACTAGCGAAATCTACCCAGATGAACAAGTGGACTATTATACAAAAGATTTTTTTAAAATCATCAAAAGTTAGCCACGATCGAGAGACACCTGAAAAGGCCGCATTGCACAACGGTGATAATAACAACAAAGATGAAGACATTCGTTCGACTGTACATAAGGCAAATAAAAAGTACCCTCTTCTACTATGTGTCGCGTATCTTCAGTACTTTGGGGATCATGGTTCTCCACAATTTTTTCTCCATTGTAGCTCTTAATAACTTTTGATATTTTGCCTTCTCACCAAAACCCTGGCCCCCCACCCACCCTATCGATTCACTCGAGATCACCGTTTGATTATACAATGGTTTCCTCTGTCTCTCCTACCTTCAATGTGTCTTGTGTATCAAATTTTCTAAGCGATCTTTCCTCATTATGGGCCCTAGAAACTTCAAATGTTTCTTCCTGATATTAAACAGAAGTGTCCTTTTTGTGACCATTGTCTCTGTCGTTGCTCACATATTCGCGCAATAGTATTCTCAACATCCTTCTGTAGAACTACATGTCTGTCGCCTAAAGTCTCTTCTCCATCTGTGAGGAGATTGTCCAGCATTCACTGCCATATAGGAGATTAGATATTACATAGCCAGCCAAAACTCGTTTCTTTGTTTCTAAGGACACTCGTCAGTAGAGCAAATTGCCTGTCACTTCAAGTCTCTTCTTCATATGCGAGGAGATTGTCCAGCATTCACTGCCATATAGGAAATTAGATATTACAAAGCCTTCCAACATTTTTTTTCTTTGTTTCCAAAGACATTTGTCAGTAGAACCACATCTCTGTCGCTTCAAGTCTCTTCTTCATCTGTGAGGAGATTGTCCAGCATTCACTGCCATATAGGAGATTAGATATTACATAGCCGACCAACAGACTTTTCATTGTTTCTAAGGACACTCGTCAGTAGAACCACATCTCTGTCGCCTCAAGTCTCTTCTTCATCTGGGAAGAAAAAGGTTGGATTCGAGCCTTTACCGAATGTCTTTGTGATGTGATGTTTATGTCTTCTAGTCTATGGCGTAGATATTTTACCTCAGTACCGACTGACGATTGATTACATAGCCGTCCAACACTATTTTCATTGTTTCTAACGATATTTTTATTTCATTTTTTTTTAAGTGTTTTTAGCTTAAGTTTAGTTTAACTTTCTCATATGTTTTCTTTACTAGGCACATATTTCTATTAAAAGAAAACTATTATTTAGCCATCTTCTATGTGCCGTGTACCTTCAAATCTTAGAGAATTATGGCTCTTCCTATCCTTCGTATTTTTTATTTCTTGTAAACCTTGTTCCGCTATCCCTTTACCCAAGCTCACTCTTTTATTTCATGTACCGTTCAAATTATTTCACGGTTACCTTTCCCATAGAATCAGCACAGGTACTGTAGTTGTAGCGTATATTCGGCCAAATAACCTGATTGAGCCCAACTCTCTCCAGCCTGGGATGAATTTAGAATTGACCTTCTCCTCGTCTGTCCTGCTATTTACCCATAACTGGGAAGAGAAATGTTGGATTCGAGCCTTTACCGAAAATCTTTTTGATGTGATGTTATGTCTTCTAGTCTATGGCGTAGATATTTGACCTCAGCACCGACTGACGACTGATTTATTAGTGCAAAATAGGAAAAGTCCATTTTGCCTATGTCGCTACAGAATGTAATCAAATCGACTGGAATTTGAACTCGACTCCCCGATTTTCTTATCCGTGCTGCAAGCCGCATCTAGTTATTTACGAAATGTTAGCCATAGAAGAATAATCCTGCCGGATGTCCCGCTACAGCTTCGTTAGTCAATAAGTATGACGTCAATATTTTTAACTCGTAAGTCTGAATACATTGATTCATTTCATTTTCAAAAAAAAAAAAAAAAAAGCTAGAGAACGCTATTTTAATTCACTTCCGGCAAAGCCGTCCATCGATGGCGCCTTTATTGAACTATCAACGCAAATTGAAACGAACCAACGCTTAACATTAGTTACTGACATGACTTGGGGATATAAACCTGGATCGACATCTCGATTTCGACAGGGCAAAGGGGCAAAATACTGTCATGCCGTCTGATTTCAGAATGCACCCCCGGCAGCATTTCTTCTATCGTCAGAGAGCGCTTTAGAAAAAATGGCTCATTTCTTCAAGTTAACGTTTTGGCCATTTCACTTAATACTAAAGTAGTTCGACTCACTGACACTCTGGTGAGACGGAAAAGTAATCAATGATTCATAATGAAATTTAAATGAAATACATTCGGATCAATAGTCAGTTTGTTGCGAGCCGGTGTAGGCGTTGAGAGATAAACACGTGTGTCTCCTGAGATGCCCACAACAAACATGGCAGACTCGGGATATGAGTTCACATAAAGATATGTAAAGAAACAGCAAGAACCGATATATATGTACAAACAAATGATAATGTATTAACAACAAAGGATTACAAGTGACAAAGACAACAATGTGTGTAAGAAATCGTGGCTCTCCACAACTTCCTCTACTTTGTAGTTCTTAATAACTTTTGTCTCTTTGGTTTTCTCTCCTAAACATTGTTTCATCGCTCATTCACTTCCGACAAAGCCGTCCAGCGATGACGTCTTTATTGAACCATCAACGCAAATTGAAATGAAGCAACACTTAACCTTAGCTATTGACCTGACTTGGGGATATAAATCGACATCTCGATTGCGATAGGGCAAAGAAGCAGAATATTGTCCACCCGTCTGATTTCATTATGCACCCCCGGCAGCATTTCTTCAATCGTCAGAGAGAGCTTTCGAGAAATGGCGCATTTCTTCAAGTCAACATTTTGGCCATTTCACTTGATACTAAAGCTGTTCGAATCGCAGTCTTTGGAGAGATAGAAAAAACAAATTTAAGAATGTCGTTACGCGCATCACATCTTTCTCTTCTATGTGCTGTGTCCATTCAAGTCATTTGCGATCATGGATTTCCACGATTTCCTTTCCTTTGTAGCTCTTTTCACTCGCTTGGTAGGTTATACGTAATTTTCCTCTTTCCATCTGCCCTGTGTGTATCAAATTTTACAAGCCCTCTTTCCTTATAATGGGCCCCAGAAATTTGAAATGCGATTCAATAAAATAAGAATGAACAGAAAATCAGGAAAGCATTATACACCCATCATGGGAATAATATTTGGTAGTAGACCAACCTGTTCTCCCTCTCCCCAATCTCTCTCTATTCTCTCTCTCTCTCCTCTCTCATCCCCCACTCTCCTCTATCTCATCACTCTCTCTCTCTCCTCTCTCTGTTCTCTCTCACTCTCAATCCTCTCTTTATTTTCTCTTTCTCTTCTCTCTCACTCTCTCTCTCCTGTCTCACTCTCTCCTCTGTCCTTTTCCCTACTCTCTCTTCTCTCTCTCCTTCCCATCTCTCCTCTTCTCTCTCACTCTCTCCTCTTTCCTCTTTCTCTACTCTCCTTTCTCTCCTCTCTCCTCCTTCCATTCTCTCTTTCTCTTCTCTCCCACTTTCTCTCATCTCTCGCTCTCTCCTCTCTGCTCTTTCTCTACTCTCTCTCTCTCTTCTCTCTCCTCTCTATATCCCCTTTCTCTCCTCTCTCTCTTCTCTCTCTCTCCTCTCTCACTCTCTTTTCTTTCTCTACTCTTTCTCTTTTCTCATTCCTCTCTCTCTCTCCTCTCTCTCTCTCTTCTTCCTCATTCTCATTACCTTCAAGGAACAATGCTACGACTATATATCCCTGGAAATTAATCTAGTAAAAAATAAAAAAAAGAAACCTAAAGAAAAAAATGTATTCATTTCATTCACATTCTAAGTCGTTATCCTTTACACCAACCGCACATCC
The DNA here is from genome assembly GCA_964036315.1 of Acanthosepion esculentum. Classification (NCBI taxonomy): domain Eukaryota; kingdom Metazoa; phylum Mollusca; class Cephalopoda; order Sepiida; family Sepiidae; genus Acanthosepion; species Acanthosepion esculentum. Next base: position 16,238,233 of record OZ038500.1, on the reverse strand, counting down.
AAGCTTACAGCACCTGGTATTCCCAAGCGGTCACCCATCTAGCTTCTGACCTGATTCAACGTTGCTTAACTAAGGTTGGAGCCATTATCCGTTACACCAACCGCACATCCAAGCCTACAGTACCTGGTATTTCCAAGCGGTCACCCATCAAATTACTGACCAGGTTCAACGTTGCTTAACTTCGGTGATCGTACAGGAATCGGTGTTTTTTCTACGTGATATGGCCGTGAGTTCAGTCCCCGTGGAAAAGCAGAAGTTGTTTTCCAGTTGTTCTCAACAAGGTTTCGAATTCAGGGTTCTCCTTCTTCATCTAGATTGCTTGCCAATCAAGAGTCAAGTGCTAATTAGCTACATAACTGACTACTGGGGGCGGATTGTTTTGTATTTTTTATGTTTCTTTTTTTCATTTGCCTTTTCAAGATATTCGTGAGAAGTGAACGCAAGTCGCCTCAGCTGGAATTCGAAAACATCTCGCTGATTCCATTTTATGCACTGTTAACCGTTAGACAAGTGGAACGCCAATTTCTCTTACACACACTCAAACGAAATATACGCCACAAGGCAGAATATAAAATTAAGAATTCCATGTGTAAATGAGATTAGTGTCAAGAATGTCTGCGTTTCTCTTGGCACTCCCCTTTTGGAGAGCCTCAGACATCGGGGACAGAGTCTGACCTTCCTTGTTTAAGTGCAATAAAAATTGTGTTGGCTGGCTGGGTTCCTTGAGATTGGACATAGTTTTTAACCCGATTGGAGTTCTGAACAGGAAAGAAATGCACTGATAAAATAAAAATCAACGTTTTCTCTAAGTAAATAATATATATATATATATATATATATATATATATATATATATATATATATATATATATATATATATATATATATATATATATATATATATATATATATATATATATATATATATATATATATATATATATATATATATATATGTGTGTGTGTGTGTCACATTGGTTGAATATAAAATATTTACGAGGAAACAAAAAATATGGTAAGAATCTGTAAAATGAAATGCAATTAAGCTACGACAATATCACGTTCAAATACGGGTTATCGTACGATGACCGAAGTTAAGCAACATCGTACCTGGTTAGTAACTAGATGGGTGACCACTTATGAATATCATGTGCTGAGTACCATTTCCAATAGCGTTTGTTGTATTCACTTACGGGCAAAACATTTGGGGAAGGTATGAATCTCCCTAGTCTATGGGTTAATTAGCAAGATTTATATCAGACATACTTTTTGACCAGACTGGAATTCTGGAGATAAAAAGAATGCAATAATAAAAAAGTTAACTAAATAGAATAATTTATATACATGGGTGACATTGGTTGAATATAAAATACAATGTTTACGCGGAAACAAAAAGAAATACAATAAGAAACTGTAAAATTAAATTAATTTGTCCTCAATACTAGTCATTTTCAAAATGTCTTCATGCAATCTCATGTCGAAACATGCGTTCTCGTAGGAAGACCGAAGTTAAGAAACTTCGAACCTAGTCAATACCTAGATGGGTGACCACTTGGAAATATCAGGTACCGAGTTCCAAATCTAGTTGGGTTCGTTATAATCACTTACACGCAAATACCAATGATAAATGTATGAATCCGCATTGTCTCCCTCAACTATGGGTTAATTAGCAGAATTTTTTCAGTAACTCATTATTATCTCAAAAAAATATTTTCTGGCTTTAAATAATCTGTAAAAGGTTGATAAACTGTAAAAACACAAAGAAATCGAATCAAGTAGCTTTGAAGAGAAAAAATACAAAGAAGAGACAAAAAAATGAACTACATTTTATGTTTAGAGGCAAAGGAAAAAACCTTCTTCTCAAAATATTCTAAGTATAGTCAACGAGGAGCTAAAATGTCTTCTTAGACTAAAATTATCTGCACAAATTCTTAAAATCAAATTAAGCCGGAAACGTGGATTTTACTTTTGACGTATTTAAAGTCATTTATCTGGATCGGCCAATCAAACAGGATGTAACACAAAGCCAAGGTTAAGATCGGTGACACATACATATACAGAACAAAAGCCCCAAATAGTCCAGCCCATGTAGCCACATTAGAGCAACATTAGAGTAGGATTTGAGGTGTAGTTAATTTACTCAAGTTTTTTTTTCGTTCTATGTATGAGTACTTAAAACTCTTCTATGTTTTCCCTACCTCGTCTTCTGTTCCTTTGGTATTCTCTCTAACTACGGCCTTCCTAATTCTCGGAGATTTTGAACACACATCACATGACAACAGTATGCTATATTTACGAGTTAAAATGCCAAATATCTGGTGCAGAACGTACGTAAATATAAATGCCGACATTGATGATTCATGCTTAAACGTCAGGACTAACGATTGCATTTATGCATGAAACAGACTGTCGATTGATAATCGGTAGGGTTAATCCCAGGGGGTGCATTAATCCATACAGAGCTCGATGTAAGTAACAGAGCATCATCATCATCATACTCATCATCATCATCAT
>OZ038500.1:16185719-16233219 GCA_964036315.1 Acanthosepion esculentum | reverse complement strand
AACACTTAGAGGCGACAGTCGGTTTCATGCTAGAAGCAATCGTCAGGCCACGAGTTCTGTTACTTTTCTCGGTTATTATATATATGTATATATATATATATATATATATATATATATATAGATAGATAGATAGATAGATAGATAGATAGATAGATATGAAAAGGCTGAAATAGATAGATAGATAGATAGATAGATAGATAGATAGATAGATATGAAAAGGCTGAGATAGATAGATAGATAGATAGATATGAAAAGACTGAGATAGATAGATAGATAGATAGATAGATAGATAGATAGATAGATAGATAGATAGGTAGGAAGGTAGGTAGATAGATAGATAGATAGATATTTATGAAAAGGCTGAGATAGATAGATAGTTAGATAGATAGATAGATATGAAAAGGCTGAGATAGATAGATAGATAGGTAGGAAGGTAGGTAGATAGATAGATAGATAGATAGATAGATATTTATGAAAAGGCTGAGATAGATAGATAGTTAGATAGATAGATAGATATGAAAAGGCTGAGATAGATAGATAGATAGATAGATAGATAGATATGAAAAAGCTGAGATAGATAGATAGATAGATAGATAGATAGATAGATAGATAGATAGATAGATAGATAGATATGTATTAGATGAGTTTACGTTTCATTAATAATTTCCGCGATGATACGCTTTAGAAATCTTTTCGTTGTGACCTTTGGAAACTTTGCTTCACCATTTAAACACATCTTCCATAATCTGTGAAAATTGTGTTACAGTTTAAAGGTGTGCCTTTCTTAATTGCATTCCAAAAGTCAGTACGTCGTAAGTGGCGTCACTAAAAGCCGGCCGGTCGGCTGCCATTTTAAACTTCGATCGCACGTTTTGCGCAATTTAATTATTTTCGAGTGCGATTCGCACGGAACCATTTTCCAGTAAACAAGTTCTCGTTGCAATAATAATCGTTTAATCAAATTGATATTTTAAAACGCAAATCACTTAAAGTCTAATTTCATTTTAAATTCATTACTCAACAGATTAACTCCAAATTTAATTTAGATACATTGACGAAATTCAAAATGATCTACAACTAACAGAGGTGCATGATGTTATGTAAATAATTATCCATCTTCATAAAGCTCTTCTCTGGCGTCTCAGTGAGTTGGGTGGAACGGGTTGCTTGCATTCAATGCATCGAAAACCAAACTAGTTACATTCTGTAATCGCCGATCTGATCCTGAACTACCACCAGTCACGATAAACTGATGTTCCGTCAGGGAGGGCCCGTGCCTTGAGCGTCTGTTAGGCCTTAAACTCAACCCATATTTCAAGTGCAGCTCGTACATACGGTTCATAGTTAAAGATGCTGGAAAAATGGTCGGTTCCCTGTAGCGCACCAGTAAGTACCTGACTCCTACTGCTATTCTCTATCTTTACATACAGATCAGGTCAAAAATGGTGTACTGTTGCCATATATGAGCAGGAGCTGCCTAGGCTTCACTTTCCAATCACGACAGATTCCAAAATCGTCTCCGCGTTCTTGTGTGTGACAAATTACTTTCAACGCATATTTCTCAGAGGCAAAAATGTCGAAAAGCCTCTCGTGGCTTTATAGCTATTTCCATGGAAAGTGCTCGGACTAACTACGTTCCTTAGTTCCAACAGTTCTAAGCTTTACGGCTAGGACCCACCATAATACGCATATTGTAGCGAACCACCATCATTCCATTCGTATTCCATTGATGAGATGTAAATTCCACTCCATCAGTTTCTTCCCGAAGACCGCTGCTTTCTGGACCGACTCCCAAGAGGATGCTCCCCCGATCACTACAATCATAACCTGTTCAAGTCAAGGGTCAAGCGCTATCTTCCCCACATATCCGCAGAAACTCTGCCTCTTACTCTGTAACCCTCTTCCTCAAGGTAGAACAAACAGACTCCCAAGAGGATGGTTCCCCGATCACTACAATCTTAACCTGTTCAAGTCTAGGGTTAACCGTTATCTTCCCCACATATCCTCATAAACCGTGTCTCTTACTCTGTCACTCTCTACCTCTAGATAGAACCGACTCCCAAGAGGATGCTTCCCCGATCACTACAATCCTAACCTGTTCAAATCTAAGGTCAACTGTTATCTTCCCCACATATCCTCATAAACCGTGCCTCTTACTCTGTCACTCTCTACCTCTAGATAGAACCGACTTCCAAGAGGATGCTTCCCCAATCACTATAATCCTAACCTGTTCAAGTCTAGGGTTAACCGTTATCTTCCCCACATATCCTCATAAACCGTGCCTCTTACTCTGTCACTCTCTCCCTCTAGATAGAACCGACTCCCAAGAGGATGCTTCCCCGATCACTACAATCATAACCTGTTCAAGCCTAGGGTCAACCGTTATCTTCGCCACATATCCGCATAAACTGGAATAACAGGAGTTTAACTTCTTTTTTTAAAAATTAATATCCTTCGGAGAGTGACGATTATTACAGACCCGATCGTATAAGAAGACGGTGCCGAAAATAATGTCCCCTTCTTTATGTTCGTGCATAGAGGCTAATGTTAGTTGTTGAACACTCTTGTGGCAATCTGGTCAAATGGTGTCTGATATGATAGTTGCAGTGCTCTATTGTCGTGGCCTTGTTTTTTTTATTTATTTATTTAATCACTTCACCGCTAGGGAATGTCACTAGTACGCAAGTGTTTACAGAGGGTGAAAATGAGAGAAAAGTCTGAGAATAGAGAGGACTGAGAAAAAGAAAAAAAGACGAACGGGATTCAAGAAGAGAAAAGATGGTGATTGATGTTGAATTTACATTTTTGATGATTCTAGTTATCAGTGAAGCAAGGCGGGTAGTGGGGCAGAAAAAAACTTCTGGAGTAGAAGTGGAGGTTTACATTTAACAATTTCAACAGTAAAAGGGTGGGAGACCTAAATGCCAATCTAGTACCGCGCTTAAATTCTTGTAGTGGAGGCATCAAGTAAAAAAACAAAATAGAAGCTCGTCAGGTGTGTTTAAGTTACGGAGCGTTGACACGCAGTCGGTTAATTTGCAGTACAAACACCAAAAGCCCCCGGTATTGAGAATGTTCCATTCTGGTGTGAAATTGTCTAATTATTTCGAAAAAAAAACATTGCGATCGATTACCGTTATTAAAACATTGCGCTTTCCGCTTACCGTTTTCGATTTATCGTCAATGTAAGTTCGATCTCTTTCGCGATGTCCGGCCGCCATGACTGGCGTTGTTTACATACGTTTTCCTCGAGTCGTAATGCGTGGAAGCTTACTTAGTTAACGGCCATTTTACAGCCTTTTATATCTTCTTACCCGTCTTGATTACTGCGCAGTTTTCTCAAAAGTTATTTTAAAATGCGCTTTCATTCTTTAAAAAAAAATTAGCTTTAAATGCAGAGTTTTTTAATTGATATATATTCCTTTTTTGCAATGAAAGGTATTATTTCTTTGTAAAAGTGAAGCTTTATTAGATCTTTTTTAATTAAATTGTCAGATAGCATCAGCCATGCTGCTGGAAGTCTGACTGTCTCTCTGATTATTAATAGAGAGCAGTTTAGTTTTGGAGGTGTTAAAATTAAGAAACCGCCCATTGCCCCAGTTAACAACAGACACTTGGTCGTTTTTGGCATCAGCTACCAATTTGAGCTTAACGGACTGCCAAAAGTTCCAAATCATTTAATTCATTTTGTTTATTAAATTACGCATATTATTAATTCGGTAAATTTGCAGTATAAGCTCCGAAAGTCTATGGTAATGAGAGTGTACTATCCTAGTGTGAAATTGCCTGGTTATCTCGAAAATGACATTAAAACATTGCGCTCGATAACCTTTTTCGATATATCCTCAATGTAAGTTCGATCTCTTTCGCGTTGTCCGGCCGCCATTACTGGCGTTGCTTACATACGTTTTCCTTGAGTCGTAATGCGCGGAAGCTTACTTAGTTAACGGCCATTTTACAGCTTTTCTTATCTTACTGGTCGTGATTACTGCGCGATTTTCGCGGATGTTTTTTAAAATGCGCTTATTTTTTTAAATGAAGTTTTAGACGAATAGCATTTTTTCGTTATTGTCCTTAATAAATCTGCTTATAGCTAATGAAACAGAATCTCATCCTAAAATATAATTTACGAAGCTTTAAATTCAAGAAAATTTCACAACACATAAAAATAAACATCGTTGAAAAAAAAGAGAAAATTTTATTTTACTTGTCGGATTTTACGTTATTCGCGCATTATATCGCGCATTCATTTCAAACTTCGCGCACTGCGCAGTAATCAAGACAAGTGAAGCTTCCGCACCGCATCACTACTCGAGGCAAACGCATATAAACAACGCCATTAATGGCGGACCTTCTGTGTACGCGACGAGAAAGAAGTCGAACTTACATTGTCCATAACTTCTAAATGGTAATCGAGCCTAATGTTTTAATGTCATTTTCGAAATAACCAGGCATTTTTACACCAGGATGGTACCTTTTCAATAACTGGGGGTTTTGGTGCTTATACTGTAAATTTACCAAATTTACTAACAGATTTCGAAACACAACACTAGGACAAATATTGTACTTTAAAGAGAATTTTAAATTTGTTGTTAATATTTTCTAAACAGTATAGCCGTTCGATGAGTCGATGTGTGTGGAAACGACGTTACAATGTTTTTAAAATGTCTAAAAATTTATTTATGTACGGAAATTAATTTTTCTTGTAATTAGGAATAGCTTTGGGCCATTATCTTTCAAACAGAAACGAAATTTAAGTTCAAAGAAGTTTAAATTATTTAAAATATATTTTTCGTTTTTTTTTTCCAGCGGTATCTATACGAAATTAAATTCTGCCGAATCAGGCACTCAAAATATTAAGCCAATGTTTAATTAGATAAATTAATAGCACTTCGTATTTAAATAATTAAAATCTTAAAATGTTGGCATTTCCTTGATTGTTACCCGCTTTTTTATAATTTTAACAATTACGTACGTTTTTATTAACAAACTCGCATCAATTACTTACCCTTGAAAGGTATCGTCAGCATTTTACTTGCATAGAACATACCACAATAATGTTATGGATGATGATGATGATGATAATGATGATCATGATGATAACAATTCAAAAGTGACTGGGGGTTTTGAAGCTTATATTGTAAATTAACCTCTCCGTCTAAACACTAGGTTCTTTCTCGGAGTGCAGCTTCTTCCAGTCAAACGCTTGTAGCTGAAAAATAACTATTTGGCCAGATTGTTACCCACGAAATAAGACCATGAGCTGTTAGCCAATTTTTATACGATTTAAATTTTCGGCTTAAGACGAGCGAGACAGAGGTGAAGTTGAAGTGAGAGGGTGGAGCGAACAGACGTGTCTTACTTTTTGCGTCGCGGAGAGCTTTCCTCTCCCCTCTCTGTGGATCTCTGTTTCGGCTGCCAGTTACCACTGGCTTATAGAGAACGACGTTCGTTGTCTTGTCATCTTTGTCGTAGAAAATAATTTATCAAGAACACAGTGTCTTGTTTCACTCAGTATCCTTTTTGTTAGGGTCGTTTGATATGGTTCTTGTGAGGTCCACTTCACTTAGCTGATGATCAACAAGACAATAACTGTCTGAAACAATTTCTGTAACATCCTTCAGATGTTTTCATTTAACAAGATATCGGCTGGCACTGATATCGCTACACTGAGATTATTAAATAAGTACATGGCGAAATGCTTAAGAAGCTACTCAATTGATTTTTGTCCCTACAAAATTTACTATATTTGTGGCCTCGTGCCACACTAAGCTACGATTTCGAGGATTACTGAGAGCTCTTTATTTGTTGGCCTTGTGTCGTAAACTTTTAAAATTAATATAATGCCTATTGATGTGGCACAGTGCTTATCAATCGCATTTAACAAATAATTACTACTGTAATGAGCTCGATCATCACAGAGGGCTCTTTATTCGTTGATCTTGTACCGTACTAGGCTACGATTTCAATGATCATTAAGGGCTTTTTATTTGTTGGCTTTGTGTGGGTTTGCTATTTTTAAACACTTTAATGTGTCTTTTAGTGGCACAATATTTAACAATCAATTTCCCAAATAATTACTATTGTAGTGAATTCGATGATCACTGAGAGCTCTTTATTTGTTGGCCTTGTGCTGTACTATGCTAAGCATTTTTAAATTAATATAATGCGTATTGATGCGGCACAATGCTTATCAATTGCATTTCACAAATAATTACTACTGTAATGAGCTCGATCATCACCGAGGGCTCTTTATTTGTTGACCTTGTGCCGCACTAGGCTAAACATTTTAAAATTGCTGTACTGCGACTTTTTCTGTGGGGCAACTATTATCAACCAAATCTCAAATCATTCCGTTGCCGTCATCGGAGTAAGGATTCCGTTTCTGGCATCATTGTTTTTTTATATTATTATTATTATTATTATTATTTTCTTTGTTATCTGGCGTTTATTTCTTTCCGGGTCCCACCCAGGGACCTAAGGTTAGAAATGGCATCATGACACTTTCCACTGCAAAGAAAGAAAAAATAAAAATAAAAAATAATTATATAGATAAAGCCCTTCGTAAAGTGTGGGCTGTACTTGTCAGCACAATTTTTTGTATGTCTTTGAGGCATGGACTTCCAGGGATCCCTTCAATTAGCCTACTGGAATCTTTTCCAACCAGTCCAAGGGCTCCAACTACAACAGGGATTGTTGATGTTTCCATGTCCCACATTTTTGAGATTTCTATTTCAAGGTCTTTGTATTTTGACAGTTTTTCGAATATCTTCAAAGATACATTGCAGTCTGCAGGGACTGCCATATCAATAAGGAGGCATTTATTTTGTTTGTGGTCTTTAATAACAATGTCTGGGCGGTTGGCTTTGATTGTTCTCTCAGTGTGTATTGTGTAGTCCCATAGAATTGTAACAGGTCCTATCTCCGTAACCGGGTCAGGGTGGTGTTCGTACCAGTTTCTTTCCGTTTCCTTCCCGTAGGAGTTGCAAATTTTCCAGTGCAGATATTGGCCAACTCTGTCATGCCGGGTTTTATATTCAGTGGGTGCCAATATCGTGCAACCTGATACAAGATGATCAATTGTTTCTGGATATTTATCACAGAATCTGCATTTTATTATTATTATTATTATTATTATTATTATTATTATTATTATTATTATTATTATCTTTTGAGCAGGTCACAGTAACCAGGTTTTCTGTTAACAAAGATCAATCCGATTCCGAAGTCTTCCACGCGATACCTCAGTGTCTTGAAACAGTTTCCTGTTTAGATTACCCCATCCTCCGATTGCTTTTCCTTGCGAGTGGGAGGGGTGTAAGGCACATATGGCACCCAGATGTCATTGTTACTGTGATAATGATTATAGCTACGCCCAGAGTGTATTTCCTGCGATCAATTTATCATCTAGAACCTGTGTAATTTTTTCTTCGCTGTTGTCTTCATATTTGTTTTCTTTGTAGAGAATAATAGAGTTTATTCCAAATTCTCTCCGTATTTATTTATATATTGTTATTAAACATTTTTCAAAAATCTTTTCACCCAAGCACGGCAACATAGACACGCATGTTGTTACTGGATGTCAGAGAATATAAGAAAAACATTACACGTTTCTTCAAATTAACTGAAACAATCGCTTTAGTTTCCTTTCGTCTCAGCATACGATCAGTTTTAAACCCACTAGAATGACAGGGTGTAATCGATTTCTATTTTTTCTCAGGTAATTTGCAGTCGCGTGCAGTAATATCAATCTATTTTGGGGGTGTATAATGAAATTTGTTTGGCTTTGAAGAATATTGCGTCATCTGTGACTGCATCAGATTTTTATCACCCTCAGACACTGTTGTCTCGAGTGTCGATTAGTTGCCCTAGGCCATTGTCTGCGATGGACGTTTGATAGATAGATATGAAAAGGCTAAGATAGATAGATAGATAGATAGATAGATAGATAGATAGATAGATAGATAGATATGAAATGGCTGAGATAGATAGATAGATAGATAGATAGATAGATAGATAGATAGATAGATAGATATGAAAAGGCTGAGATACATAGATAGATAGATAGATAGATAGAAACAGTCTGTGATAGATAGATAGATAGATAGATAGATAGATAGATAGATAGATAGATAGATATGAAGAGACTGAGATAGATATGAAGAGACATAGATATAAAATATCCATTGGTATGTGTACTGGGTCATATTTCATTGAAATAATACGAAAGAAAGTAAATAATAACAGGAATTATTCGTTTTGTTTCCATCAATTTGCAAAAGGGTGTATAACGGAGTGAGAACAATAAAAAAAAGAAAGAAGAGAAATTAAGAAGACAGGTGATAAATTGCATTTCAAGTAAAGAAACTGTTAGCATAGAACTTGCGGTTACATCTAGCTATGCGTGTGTGTGTGTGTGTGCGCACGCGCGTGCGTGGAGTACCCTGTTAAAAATCGTAGAAAAATTAAGTAATATCACTAAAAATCTCCAAAACTCATTCATGTACAAAAAAGTTACCTTCAGTTTAAATTTCCACATTAGCTTTTATTAACGATTCAACGACATTATCTTATGCGCTACTAAGTATTTGAAAAAATCGGATGACCATATTTGTGGTGTGCTAAGTAATTCGAGAGATCACTCCAGAAAACGATTAACAATATTTTCCTTCCTAAAGCAAAATAATAAAAATTAGGAAAAAATATTTATTAACCTATAAACTTCTGAGGTTAGTAATTCTAACCTTTCGCTTCCTTTATACTTCTATTTTCTATAGATATCGTTACATAAATTCACAAAATCAGATTTTCATTACAAATTTGACAAGGGTCGTTGTGTACAAACTGATTACTCACATCTAACGTATAATTAATTACTCAAACTTTACTTTTTTTATTAAATAACTACTTGCAATAGTTTCGTGATTTAAAGTAAATTAAGCAACCCATACAAGATACGAACGGAGATAAGGAAATAAAATATTATTAGTAGTATTAACACAAATCTCATTTACTAACTGCTGGAAAATTACACGCATTTATAAGACAGCGTAAATACATGATTCTCTCGTTAAGTAGACTCATTCTGCTCTGCTATCATACTAACTCAAATCTGTTGTATTGTAAACCAAAATATTTTTGTGGAGCTTTGTTTTGAGAGGATTGTTGTAATTCATTTTTTTCAAGTTGGAAGAAAACAAATACTCAATAATAAAATTTATTTAAATTTCTAGAGTTGTGTTTAAAGATTGACATGTCGTCATATGCGGTAAAAAAGACTCTGAAAGAGCTAGGCTATCAAAGAAGAGTTGCAAGAAAGAAGCTCTTGATTTCAGAGGTTAGCAGGAACCTGTATATGAACTGGGCGAGAGAATTCGAGTGCAAAGATTATGAATTTTGGCAGTCTGTAATTTGGTCAGATGAAAGTAAATTTTGCCAGTATTCTAATTCAAGATTTGTTTATGTTTGGAGAAATCCGAATGAGACTTGGAACATTAATTGTCTGCAGGCGACCGTGTCACATGGAGGGAGTGGAGTAATGGTGTGGGGTGCTCTTTGGTTTGGAGGGACATCTAAGCTGATTCTTGTTGACAAGCGGTTGAATGGTCCAAAATACTGTCAAATATTACAGAAAGGACTACTCCCACTATTTGAAACCAATCACATAGACAAGAATGTCTACCTTTATCAAGAAGATAGAGCGCCATGTCATACGAGCAAAGTAGCAAAAGCCTGGAAGGAATCGCAATGAATCAAGTCACTGCCATGGGTAGCCCGGAGTCCTGACATGAATCCAATACAGCACCTTTGGGAGCACCGTGACCGAAGACTTCGAGAGCGTCAGTGGCAACCCTTAAAGAAACATTAATAAAGGAATGGCAAAATATGGGTCAGATGACTGTTGATAACTTGATCAATTCCATGAAAAATCGAATACAATCACTGAAACTAGCAAATGGAGGACCTACTCCATACTAGATCCAAATATTATTTATGTTGAATAGGGATTACGTAATTAAATTTTGAAATTAGATGTAATTTATTTCTCCTGGTTAAAAACTTTCCTTAGGCTAGTAATATATATATATATATATATATATATATATATATATATATATATATATATATATATATATATATATATATAAAGAAAAGAACAGTAAGATATAAAATCCGGTGTTCTTATAGATATTTTTATTTTTACACAATAGTGCTCTATGTAAATTTAAATTTACAGAGCATTAATATTATAAATTAATAGATTTAAAATATGGTTTTACCGCTACACAGTGATAACCATGTTTCAGAAATGGAAGCTAAAGCCCCTGAATTTAATTTTGTTATTAAACCAATGACATTAGTTCCATTTCCTCATCAAGCGAATTTTGGAGTAACTTACTTTTTAAAATTTACGGTTGTTCACGGCACAGGAAAGATTCATAGTTTGAGGGTTTCCAAGGTTACCGATAAATCCATTCATCTAGACAAGGGGTGGTAGAGGGTTCAATTTTTAATTTTCGTTGTATATATATATATATATATATATATATATATATATATATATATATATATATATATATATATATATATATATACGGTTGTACCCCGGCAGGCTATATTGCCGAAGACATAAAACTTTTGCTGTGGCTGCAGTATACGAGGTGCTCCTACGACTGTCAGTGGTTACAGGACCCTTAATCGTAACCGTCCTTATCTAAGTGCAAAAAATAGTCTACCTGGGTGGTTACTTGAGGTTAGACAACCGGTCTTGAATTCTGGAGATAAAAGAATGCATTAATAAATAATTTAACTAAATTGATTAAATAATATATATATATGTGTCACATTGGTTGAATATCAAATATTTACGAGTAAACAAAAAATATGGTAAGAAAATGTAAAATGAAATGAAATTAAGTTACGGCAATATCACGTTGAAATACAGGTTCTCGTACGATGACCGAAGTTAAGCAACATCGAGCCTGGTTAGTAACTAGATGGGTGACCACTTATGAATAACATGTGCTCTGTACCATTTCTAGTAGCGTTTGTTGTATTCACTTACGAAGAAAAACATTTGGGGAAGGTACGAATCCCCTAGTCTATGGGTTAATTAGCATGATTTATAGCAGTAAATCATTATTATCTCAAAACAATTCTTACAAGCTAGAATTTTTTTCTGGATTTAAATAACATTCAAAGGGTTGATATGCTGTAAATAAACAAAAAAAAATCGAATCATTAATTCTCAAGTAGCTTCGAAGACAAAAAAATTCAAAGAACGTTAAAAAAAATGAACTACATTTCCATCATTATTATTATTATCATCATCATCATCATCAACGTCATCGTCATCATCATCATGAACATCGTCATAATCATCATCATCCCCATGACTTTTGTAATCGTTAGGGCGGATCCGAATGCAGAAGCCACACTAACCCTTTTCCACTGCGGTCTATCAACGACAGTCATACCTGTCCATTGTCACCATCATCATCATCGTCATCATCATCATTATCTTCATCATCATCGTCATCATCATCATAATCATCATCATCATCATCATCCCCTTCACTTTTGTAATCGTAGGGCGGATCCGAATTCAGAAGCCACACTAACTCTTTTTCCCAACGGTCTATTAACAGCAGCGATCATAAATGTTGGTACTGTCCGTTGTTTGACATTGTCCAACCAGTTTTTGCGTTGGCGCCCTCTCCTACATTCACCTTCAACGGTGCCTTGTATGATTGTCTTGTGCAGGCTGTCGTGCCTTGTAAGATTTCCAAACCACGCCATTTTTCTCCCCGTTTGACAGTGGCGAGAAGAAGTTACTGGTGTCCCACGAAATTTTCAACCCTTTTCCGCACAAACACATTGTTTTTTTTTCGTTCCCAATAGAAATTGCCAAGGAGTTTTCTACTGCATTTTTTTCTCAAACGCTTGGATCATTTTCCTTAAGAGGCAAATAAATAAACTTTATCAAAATATAAACGAAGAGACGCGAAAATTTCTAATTCGACTAAAATTTTCTACACAATTTCTGAAAAGTACATTAAGCGCAAGACTTAGAAAAGGTTTTATCTTATCGTAACGCTTTTAAAAGCATTTGACGACCGACGCGCCCACTCGAATAGGATGTAACACAAGACTAAGGTTAAGGTGGATGCCTCATACATATACAGAAACAACACCCAAATTGTACATACACACACATATATATATATATATATATATATATATATATATATATATATATATATATATATATATATTATGAAATGGACAAAGTCCGACAATTATCTTAAGACATTTTTATGTTTAACATTCTTTTTATAGATACAAGTATTTAAGTAAATGCTCTGTTTATAATAAACAGTATTAAATAACATTTACCGGCCTGAATGTCCGAGAAATCTTCATAGAAAATATTCGTCCTCCGAAAGGATTCGAACCTGTATCCTATACGGAACCGTCATATAGCCTGACGTGCCTTTTAACCGATTCGACCACAGAGGATCGTTCGGTTGGCAAGGTCGAATTTAAATTTATAATTGAAGTTTATGAGCAGTAAATTCGACCTTGCCAACCGAACGATCCTGGGTCAAATTTTAGTAGATAACACCAAAAATCTATATTGGGCACAGTCCAAAGAAAGACACCAAATTCTGGAGGCTGTTGTAATATAAGAAAAACAGCCAACAGCCAATAAGGTATCTTGCTCCAAATGAGACTGTATACTGAAAGACGTTGATAAAAAATATTAGTTTTCCAATTTTCACAAAACATCTAATTCAGAAATTTGAAAAATTGAATAAAAAATTGATAGACAAAAGGTGCCCATATTATTTAACCAATTTAATGCGCCTGATACATACATATATATATATATATATATATATATATATATATATATATATATATATATATATATATATATGAACAATAGTTGGCTTATATTTTGCAATAATAGTTTGTAGAATTAAAGAAATTGATTTTCAACAAGGGCAAATAATAGGATGGCATCAGTGTGGCAAGTCAAATAGAGAAATTGCTAGGATTTTCCAGGTTAGTTATCAAACGTTTAATAATATTATTAAGAAATCTAATGAAGAAGGCCATTGTCATGTAGAACAATATTTACGAAGACAAAGCATTGTGTCTGAACAA
Source organism: Acanthosepion esculentum (assembly GCA_964036315.1). NCBI lineage: Eukaryota > Metazoa > Mollusca > Cephalopoda > Sepiida > Sepiidae > Acanthosepion > Acanthosepion esculentum. The sequence continues at coordinate 16,220,049 of OZ038500.1, read as the reverse complement.
AAGAAAGGGGCACTGACGAGGGAAGACATCAAAAACCATCGATGGCGCCAACAGCATGGAAATGTCGCCGTATGCAGTGAGAAAGACCCTGAAAGAGCTAGGCTATCAAAGAAGAGTAAACAAGAAAGAAGCCCTTGATTTTAGATGTTAACAGGGTCCTTTGTATGTACTTGGCGAGAGAATTCCAGAGCAAAGATTATGAATTTTGGAAGTCTGTGAAGATGAAATCAAATTCTGCCAATATTTGAATATGAGACTGTTACAGTTTTTTGGGTACTCTAATATACTAGTGAGCCAACCAAAATGAGCTGACTCATTTTATAGTTGACTAATAGAAGCTTAACCAATCAGGAGACTTAAAATATTCAATCCGACGTGTATAAAGGCGGCCATTTTGTTTTTTCACCGAATATCCACTGATATCGATGACGAGGTTTTTATAACTTTATTGGATATTGTGACCTCTATTGCATCTTATGGAATGAGTTAGATCTTTTCTAATTGATCTCTTTAGCTCTAAGCTGAAATTATGCCCCCCTCTTCCTGTCGTAACCTCCTGATCCAGTTCTCTCTACTGTTTCCACTATTTAAAACTTATTCACTGTTCTCTTGATGGTTCTTGAATGGACTTTGAAGATGGAAGTCAGAGTATGAATGTTGGTACCATTACTGAAGGTCTGAATGAGCCTTTGTCTCTCACCATTGCTCAGTTGGGAAGACATAGTGGGACTGACACAAAACAATTCTAACCTGTTTTCTTTCTAGCTGACTAACCCAAAAGGTTTTTCAGTGATTCTTGCGACAGATGTCAAAATGGCTAAACGTCTGATCTGAAAACCTGTAAAAAAGAAACTCAATTAGTTTATCGTTTTTCTTTAGATATTAAACACTTTGGTGTTACACGATTTAAAAAATTTGCTGTTACATCCCCCCCACACATATATATATACGAGGGTCATTCAATAAATAAGGTGAATTTTTCGGTATAAGGACTTCTAATACAGATAGAATCTTACTCTTTTTTTTGTTTTACTTCTTTTTCACATGGATTTAATTTCTTTTGCAGATTAAAAAAAAACTTTGAGAGTTTTGGCGATTAACAAAGATGGCCGACCAAGAAGCATGCTCCAGGACTGAACAGCGGTTAGTTATCAAGTTTTTGGTTGCTGAAGGATGCAAACCAGTTGGAATTCATAGGAGAATGTCAACTGTGTATGGTGCCACATGTTTCAGCCAAAAAAATGTCTACAAGTGGACTAAATTGTTTAAAGAAGGACGGAGCAGTGTTGAGGATGAAGACAGGCCCGGGAGGCCTACAGAAGTGAGGTCTCCTGAGGTGATCGAATCAGTTAATGACCTTATTCAGTCTGACAGACGGGTGACAGTGGATGATACTGCAAGGACTTTGAGCTTATCTATTGGGACAAACGCAGGGGTCATCAGTCAGGAGGTGTCATCTTGCATCATGACAACGGAAGGCCTCACACAGCAGCCCAAACGGTGCAAACCATCAACGAGCTTGGCTGGGAACTGCTCCCTCATCTCCCTTACAGCCCAGACCTTGGCCCTTCAGACTTTCACCTGCTTGGTCCCTTGAAAGCGTTCACGAGAGGCACGAAGTTTAAAAGTGACGATGAAGTCAAAAGTGTTTTGAGCGACTAGCTGAGACATCAGTCCAAAGATTTTTACGCTGAGGGAATACGGAAGCTTGTGCACAGATGGGATATGTGTGTGACAGTGCTGGGAGACTACATTGAAAAAAAAAAGAAAAGAAAAAAGTAAGCTTCTATCTGTATTAGAAGTCCTTATACCGAAAAATCCACCTACTTTATTGAATGACCCTCGTATATATATATATATATATATATATATATATATATATATATATATATATATAACAAAAGATGTGTATGCGTGTTCGTCAGTCTGTCTGTGTGTATCCTATTATTTATGCACGTCCACATTTCTTGACCTATTTCGATGTAATTGTGCACACATGTTGCAAATTTATGAAAATAGGTCAAGACCAACTTTTCAATATCTAGGCCCCACCCTCGGGTTTGGCAAAAAAATCGCATAAACTGAATGTGGGTACGACTTTTTTCAAAGACCAAGGCGAAGTTACACGTGAACAAAATTTTTACTGGATCTGCTTATGTTCTTTGCACTTAATGCTAAACATCAGCTCATGTTACGAGGTTTATGTAGAGTGCGTCATAGTTTTCCTACGATATTAGCTTCACACACAAAAAAATTCCAAAAAACTGTGAAAAAATAGCGTTTTTCGTACTACTTCAAATAAAAACTTGAATAACTTCTTCAGTGTTATCCGATTCTCTTCAAACATGTCGTAAAAAACTCGCCATTATGCAAGAAATAAGATGCTCGGTTCCCCGGGTTTAACGATAAAACCACGAAAAACTGTTCAAAAAGTCCGTTCTTCGGCTATAACTCCCTGTTTTTTTCACGCGATGCTTTCCAAATTTGCCATGTAAATTACAGAGCACACACAAACTGTTTTGCGTGAATGTTTGGTTTAGATTATTTTAGTCAATCTACGACAAACTCGGTCCAGAATTGGTTTTTTGTCATTTAGCCAATAGTTTCTGTTATGGTCCAATATCCTCGTCGCCACTGTTATGGTCCAATATCCTCGTCGCCACTGTTATGGTCCAAAGTTAGGACCAAGGATGACCAAGACGAACACAAGAGTAGAAATAACAAAGATATATTAAACAGAATAATAATAATAATAATAATAATAATAATAATAATAATAATAATACAAGATGTTGAAGGTGTTATTATGACTGTCAGTCTGGTTTGGAGTGAACTACTATTGGCTCGACTTGATTCTTCTCGTCTCTTGAGAGGCGCAGTATTTATATTGTCAGGAAGAGTTCACTGTCGTTATAGGTAATGTCCCATAACAGTTGCCTTATATGATTCCGTTCTAAACTGGCATTCGAATAAACTTTGATGCAAAGATTGTTTGTGAATGATTAATGAAGCGTTAAAAGGGCAAAATTCCCGAAGAAATTCTTATTAACCCCAATCTTAAACGTAAACGGGCGAATAAAAAGGGAGTCGTTCATGCGTTTTCACTTGCAGTTGAATCAAGCTCTGACGCTTCATCCCTGTTTTTGTTTGATTATTAGATTTGTGAACAATGCCGTACTATTTGAAAGTTGTTACGGTCATAGGAAATTTACTGAATATCTAAAACATTGAAACAACTTAACGCCGAGCAACGACCACACAAGAAGGTTTTATCGATGGAATCAAACACTTGCGAAGGACATACCGTAAAAAAGACGAGGGTGTAGGAATTAGCTTAGTATACCAACGGGTGATGCATGCAGGCGGGGATGCAGGCAGATATTTCTAGACATGGAGGTGCGGGTATACAGGGTGTGTGGTTATACAATTGCTGGCATGTACACACGGGCAACGCCGGGTATCTCACCTGCTATATATATATATATATATATATATATAGTTGTATATTTAGGCAGCAATCCTTCTTTTATGCAAGTTTCATTAAAAACGACAGACAAGGTACTACGGTTAAGTTTTTTATTTAATTATTCCTGTGTACGAACAAGAGCTTTCTTTGCTGGACAAAGGGTGTGTAAGAACTTTTTTTTTGTTTTTAATGACACTTGCATATATATATATATATATATATATATATATATATATATATATATATGAAGAAATGTCCTTTTAGGATGTGCTATATTTTTGGGATAAAGTGGTCAATATCGGAGATAGAGCGTAAGTAAATATAAAAGTGAACATTGAAGGCAACATTCAGCGGCGACAGGCTGTTTCATGCTAGACGCAATCGTCAGGCTGTGATACATACATATATATATATATATATATATATATATATATATATATATATATATATAATCTCTGTGTGAATTCATGGGATGAGGAGTTATCATTAATTACACTTTTTATATTCGGACTATTGTCCTCGTCTTTGTTGTTATTATCACAACGTTTCGGTCGTTGTGTTATTCGGCCTTCATCAGGTGTATATCGACCTGCTTAACCTACAGGGAATTCTGAAGTGAACATTTTATTTAATATACGGGGGATATACCGTTCTCGTTCTACTCCCCATGTTTAGGGATATCCCATCTAGAGATTGAACCCACTACTGTGGTGTAATTCAGTATTTTCTATAGGTTACCCGGATCGATATACTCCTGACGAAGGTCGGAGGGCACAACGTCCAAAACATTGTGGAAACAACAACAAAGGCGAGGTTAATAGTCCGAATATTGATAGTGTAAATAATATATAAAGTTATTTTATGTACTGCTTAAAATTTTATATCTGGTTACGCTTTGGAAACCTGGCTGCTGCAGTTCCAAGAAATATCCAAAATCAAAGATGTGTCCGAACTTTCGACTCACATGATTCATCTTCAGGAAAAGATGATAGATAAATTTATAAAAGAAAATAACTATCCTTTGTGCAGAACCATCCACACTTTTTGAAGGACCGAATACAGAGACCTGGTGCACAACGTACCACAAGTTCTCCAAACCACCTTCCGCAGGTTTTAAATTCAAAGTTGTCCTTCTCCTAGACCAGTTGCCATCCAAGGCTATAGAACCCAATCTGTCCTGCTATTTATCCATAGCTGGAGGGAGAAGAAGAGAATTCACACTTTTCCCAAGGGCATTAGTACGTAAGTGAATGTAATGGATTCGACTGGCATTCGAACTCGGTTCTCCGACTCCTCAATATATATATATATATATATATATATATATATATATATATACACACATATATATATATATATATATATATATATATATATATATATATATATATATATATATATATATATAGTGTTAAGGTGTGTTATATTTATGGGATAAAGTGCTCAATATCAGAGATAGAGCGTATGTAAATATAAATATAAAAGTGAACATTGAAGTCACCACTCAGAGGCGACAGGCTGTTTCATGAATAAAGTAACAAATCGCCCCCGCTAAAATAACCGTTAGAACTAATAAAAACAAGCATAAATAAGCAAAAACAAATAAAAATAATCAATCCAAATAAATAAATTAATTAAAAAATGCCCCCCCCCAATAACAGAATAGACTACGACAAACAATCTAAACATTGGACGAATAAATAGCTTTAATTATTTTCCCAGACCAAAACAAACTTTTAAATGAGAGACCTAAGCTAATCCCCACCAAAATTATTTACTACATTAATAAAACATCAAAAACCGAAAAGAATAAATAATACAAAAATGAAAATGAAAAACAAGTAAAATAAATTAACCCAAACAAATACATAAATAAACAAACAAACCACTTCCGCCAAAATAACCGACAGAATAGATTACCCACAATGCAATACTATAATAATATACTATATATACTGCACCATTTAATACACACACATATACACACACACATATATATTAGTTAGCATCGTCGTAACATATATATATATATATATATGTGTGTGTGTGTTTTACGACGATGCTAACTAAAAGGCTTACATTTCATATGGCTGAGCATAGTTCAATATCTCACAAATTAGACAGATATTTTTTGAAAATACAGCTATATTACATAATAATAAACAAAAATTTAAAATCCTTGAAGCCCTTTATATAAGCGAATTTCCAAAATAAATAAAGTCAGCCATGTGTATAGCAACAAAGTCCTTAAATGTTTTCAAAATTATATATGTATGAGCAAAAATGTAATAGTTACTTCTCTTATACTGAAAACAAAAAAAAACACGTGAACTTTCAACTTTGAAATCTAGAACGATGCATAAGCAGTAAAAACGAACAGTTGAAATGTTTTGAATTTACAGAAACACATATACATACTCACCGTAAACTTAACCTTCTGAAGATGGTCTCCGATGAGATTGAAAGTACTTGGGAAAATAAAAATTGTTTGAAAGAACATTTTGGTATTTTTCTTAACCAATTTTCTACAGCCACCAAGAAATTAATCCGTGAACTTGAAAGAATCACATCAAAAACTAATCGACATGATATGTCTAAATTATTTAACCGAACCTGTTTGAATGAAAATATGCTGTATATATATATATATATATATAGGGTGACCCAAAAAAACGGGAACATTTTAACAATCCAATAAAACCAAGAGTGGTGGAAGAAAAATATTTAATTCATCGTAATTGAAACCTTAAAACATGCCATTAAAGAAACATTGATGGAATTTTTCATTTTTTTTAAATTACGTCCTGTAGATGGCGTCCTCCTGTACGAATGCATTCTTGAAATCTGCTGTTGAGATTCCTCATTGACTGTTACAACATCTCAGCTGGGATAATTTGAATTTCATTCTCGTTACTAAAATGGCGAAATGTTTACTTGCTCAAGGACACTGTCTCGCAGTGTTGCCACTTGCTCATGTCTGGCAATACGCACTTCAAATATATATAAGCTCTTGAAAATATATTTCAATTGAGCACTGTTGAGAGATAGGCTGATTCTATAAACAACAGCCACCTACGCTAATACAAAGCTCTTCAGTAAAATTAATTAGAGTATTCTGACCGATTGGCTATTGTTACATTCGTAAAAACAATACGCTAGTTTCTCTCTACCGAGTGATGATGGCTTGGAAGAATCGGTCGTGTTTTTGTCCTGACTTGAGGCATTCGGGTGTCTAGTTGCACTGTGTAGCTGTGATACAGCAAAACAGTACTGTGCGCAAATAACATACACGCACACACACGAACATATATATATATATTATTGTCATCCACATACAAATTGTTTCGCTGTTTCACAGCTCTTTAGTGTGGCTAGACGTCCGGTTGCCTTTAGCTGAATTCGCGTCATTCGGAAATTCTACCACTAAGCCGTCGGTGCACGGCAGGGGTGAAGGTAAATTTTAGCGTATTTATTTTTAGATAAACACACAGTGACCGATACATATATATATATATATATATATATATATATATATATATATATATATATATATATATATATGTATATATATATATATATATATATATATATATAGTTTACATCTGGGTAGCAATTTTACATTTATGCATGTATTATTGATTACGGCAGACAAAACAAGACAAAGAAGAATTCGTTAAAAACTATAATTCTTCCAGTGAATCTTAGCGTTTTTGACCATTCTTTGTTCATCCTCGGGAAAGACATCGTAGGTCTTATTTCTCTGGAGTTGGTTCGAGGGTAAACCCAAACCGATGTTGTATTGCTGTTTCTATTAGTTTATTAGCCTTTCAGTTATAGTTTAAGTATTTTACATCAGAAGATGTCATTAGAAAAATCAATGAAAAACATTCCTTGCAGTGCTGGTGCCTTTAGCACTGTAGGCATTTGCAGAAGAGGGAGAGTGATACTTTGTGGGTGGAGGGGATAAGCTAACTACCGTGCCTGTAATAATCCTACCTCCACAGCTTATTAATTTTTGAAATAAAATTGTGCCGCTATCTTTTATTCAAAGTCGCTCGTTTCGTGGGAATTACAAGGGAAAATTTAATTCTAAAGAATTCATTTTAATTTTGATATTGATTTGATTTGAATTATAATTCATTCGATTTTAAATTCGTGTTAAATGCATTTTTAACTTTACTGTTTAAAAAAAAAACCCTGAAAAATATGGCTAAATAAAGAACATTGTGGTGAAGGGTGGGACTGTTACGTGCAATATTTAACTGAAGAAAATGAAGCCATTACAGAAAATTACGTAAAAATATAAAACTGAATCAGATTTAAGAATTAAAGCGATTAAATGGTCAAGCACTTTAGAATGCTAAACGAAAAAGACGTGTTCTGGACCCACTAAAACAAGAAAAATATCTTTCCAAGGACGTTTTCCCTTTTTAATCCAATGTGAGTTCTTTTTTCTTAACTGTTTCGCACTTAGCAAGGCAACAGTGCCACTAAAACGTCCATCTAGTACGCTTAGATTCATAAAGTCTACGTACCGAAGAGGAAAGCATTTCACATCAAAGCAAATTGTAACTCTCACTAAATAATTTGATAATTACATATTTCTTCATTCAACTAAAAACTAAATTCTAGACCCATCCGATTCACCACACAATATTTCTCGCCAAACTCACATTCATTTCAGCGTCTCTACCCAATTATTACATTTTCAGATAATTTTCAACCTCGCTGTTTATTCTTCCCTCCAGCGACTGAAGAGTACAAACAGACAAATAATGAAGAAAAGTCAAAAATTTTATACTTTCCGGGCAAACGTAAGATTTTCGATATATGCTTTATAGATGTATTGTTGGAAATTTCACTCCAAAATATATTTGTTGGTAACATTCTACCGGTGGTAATTTTACAATTGAAATCTATTTTTCTACTATTTTAATGTTGTATTTATACATTTAGCTATAAAAAATGCATTGTTGGTCATTTTCCTATAAAAGAGTATACATTAAAAAACAGCCGAGACAGAAAGTGCCAATAATTGAAAAGGAACAAATAGGCGACTATCAATAAAATGATGTCGCCTTTTATATTAGAAGCAGATCCCATATATAAATTTTATAATATTGTGTCATAATATGTCTCCGACTGAATACAATCAAGTCACCGAAGATCAATTAAATGATATCACCTTTTATAGAAGACATGCCCACCTATATACATCTAATAAAACTTCCAGAACACTTGGCCCGCGTGTGCGTGTGTGCGCGCACGCGCTCCTTCCCACACAGACATGCTAACACTCTCATACAGAAACACACACATGCACGCACACCCAAACATGCACACAACACACACTAAATTACACACACACACGATTAAAAACACACACACTCAATTACACACACACACGATTAAAAACACACATACATACACACACACTCAATTACACACACACACACACACACACACACACACACACACACACACCCACAAACAAACACACGGTTTTTTGACGAAGGCAATGCTTAATCCAGCTGAACGGATTGAAAAGAATTAAACATTGAAAATGTCACGAAGATCGCAGGTGATATAAATATTGTATGACTTATTTTCACACGTGAAGGATCATGAAAGATGTTCATTTTTTTATGCTGAATGAACGAAAGATATGAAGATACGAAAATATATAAATAAATTGGAACAAAACTTAGGAAGAAAGAAAAAGAAAAGAACAAAAGGAACAAAAGAAGTTAGGAAGGAATGAGACAGTGAAAGAAAATAGAAAGATATAAATAAAAAGTAACAAAAAGAAAGACTTATGAATGAAATGAAATACAGAGATATAAATAAAAAGAAACAAAAAGAAAGACTTATGAATGAAATGAAATACAAAGATATAAATAAAAAGAAACAAAAAGAAAGACTTATGAATGAAATGAAATACAGAGATATAAATAAAAAGAAACAAAAAGAAAAACTTATGAATGAAATGAAATACAGAGATATAAATAAAAAGAAACAAAAAGAAAGACTTATGAATGAAATGAAATACAAAGATACAAATAAAAAGAAACAAAAAGAAAGACTTATGAATGAAATGAAATACAAAGATATAAATAAAAAGAAACAAAAAGAAAGACTTATGAATGAAATGAAATACAGAGATATAAATAAAAAGAAACAGAAAGAAAGACTTATGAATGAAATGAAATACAGAGATATAAATAAAAAGAAACAAAAAGAAAGACTTATGAATGAAATGAAATACAAAGATATAAATAAAAAGAAACAAAAAGAAAGACTTATGAATGAAATGAAATACAGAGATATAAATAAAAAGAAACAAAAAGAAATACTTATGAATGAAATGAAATACAAAGATATAAATAAAAAGAAACAAAAAGAAAGACTTATGAATGAAATGAAGTACAGAGATATAAATAAAAAGAAACAAAAAGAAAGACTTATGAATGAAATGAAATACAGAGATATAAATAAAAAGAAAGAAAAAGAAAGACTTATGAATTAAATGAAATACAGAGATATAAATAAAAAGAAACAAAAAGAAAGAGTTATGAATGAAATGAAATACAGAGATATAAATAAAAAGAAACAAAAAGAAAGACTTATGGATGAAATGAAATACAAAGATATAAATAAAAAGAAACAAAAAGAAAGACTTATGAATGAAATGAAATACAAATATATAAATAAAAAGAAACAAAAAGAAAGACTTATGAATGAAATGAAATACAGAGATATAAATAAAATAAAGAAAAAGAAAGACTTATGAATTAAATGAAATACAGAGATATAAATAAAAAGAAACAAAAAGAAAGAGTTATGAATGAAATGAAATACAGAGATATAAATAAAAAGAAACAAAAAGAAAGACTTATGAATGAAATGAAATACAGAGATATAAATAAAAAGAAACAAAAAGAAAGACATATGAATGAAATGAAATACAAAGATATAAATAAAAAGAAACAAAAAGAAAGACTTATGAATGAAATGAAATACAGAGATATAAATAAAAAGAAACAAAAAGAAAGACTTATGAATGAAATGAAATACAAAGATATAAATAAAAAGAAACAAAAAGAAAGACTTATGAATGAAATGAAATACAGAGATATAAATAAAAAGAAACAGAAAGAAAGAATTAAAGAATGCCAGATAATTAAAAGAAATAATAAAAAGTAGTAAGAACGATAACTACAAATAAACTGTAATTAAAAAGAAGTCAAAAGAAAATCGAGTGAAAGAAAGAAAAAAGACAAATACTAATATCTAAATAAAAAGAAACCAAAGGAAACAACTAAAACAAAATATAAAGTGGAAGAAATAGAGAAAAAAGAAAATACTAAAAATGTAAATGAAATCAAGCAAAAAAGAATTTATGTAGAAAAATACAAAAAATATAAATAAATAAAAGTTAAAAAAGCACAAATGTAGAATGAAAGATTGAAAGAAAATACTGAGATATAAATAAAAAGAAACAAAAAGAAAAAAGAAAGAGTTGAAGAAAGAGAGAAAAAGCACAAACGTAAAAATATAAATATAAAGTAACAACAAGAAAAAAGCGAGAAAAACGAAAAATACAAAAAATGTAGATAAATAGAAATAAAAAGAAAGAGAAAAACAAAGAACGAACAATAATGTAAAAAAGTAAAGAGAAAAATAGAATGAGAGAGAAAAATACACAAATTTTAAAAGAAAAAAAGAAGTAACGAAAGAAAAATTAAAACAGACGAAAACAAAAAGAAAATACTGAAAAATTTAAATAAAAAGAGGACAGAAATCGTATAAATTATTGAAGGAAAATAGAAAAATAGAAAATCCAAAGAGGCAAAAAGAAATGATAAAGCAAAAAGTAACAAGCTAAGAAAGAAAAATTCTAAAATTAATTAGAAGAAAAGAAAAGAATAAAAAGAAAGAAAGAAAAGAAAGAGAAGATGAAAGAAAGAAAGAAACAAAAGCAAGAAAACCGAAACAAAAAGAAACAAAAGAATGAAACGATGAAAGAAACAAAAAATGAAAGTAAGTAAAGATAAAAGAAAAGAAAGAAAGAAAAGAAAAAAACGAAAGAAATGAAAGAGACAAAAGAAAGAAACAAAAGAAAGAAAAAGAAAGAAAAGAAAGGCAAAGACAAAAGTAAGACAAGAAAGAAAAAAATAACGAATGAAAATGAAAGTAAAGAAAAAGAAAGAAAAGAAAAGAGAAAAACCAAAAGAATGAAAAGAAACAAAAGAAACAAACAAACAAAAGAAACAAAATAAGGAAAGAAAAAAGAAAAGAAAGAAAATTAATAAAAGAAAAAATAAAATAAAGAAAAAATACAAGAAAGAAAGAAAGAAAGACAGAAAGAAAGAAAGAAAGAAAATAAAACAAAAGAGGGAGAGAAAAAAGAATTGAAAGCAACAAAAGAAAGAAAAATGAAAATAAAGACAAAAAGAAAAGAAAGAAAGAAAGAAAAGAAACGAAAGAAAGAAAGAAAGAAAAGAAACGAAAGAAAGAAAGAAAGAAAAAAGAAAGAATGAAACAAACAAACAAAAGCGTGAAATAAAAGAAAGAAATAAAATAAGGAAATAAAAGCAAGAGTGAAAAAAGTGAAAAAAGAAATGAAAGGATGGAAAGAAAAAAGAGGGAAAGAAACAAAAGAGTGAAACAAAAGAAAGAAACAAAAGAAAGAAACCAAAAAGAATGAACACTAAAAGGAAATTTATAGAAAAGAAAAAGACATAAAAAAGAGAAAGATCATATCGAAAGGAAACGATGACTTTTAATGTTGTTTTTTCTTTTCAAGATGAACATGAAAACGGTAGAAATCAGGCAAATCAATTTTATGAATCCTGACTTTTCATTTCTCATGTGTCATTTCAATGACATCGACGATTTGAAAATCCAGACTTCGTCAACAAGAAGAACATAAAAATATCCAAGCTCAGGCATGCGTAGAGCCAAGTAAAGATCGTAACATCAGCTGGAAAGGAAATGTATCATTTTCTTACTCTCTATTTCGTAAATTCACTGAAATCCTTGATATAAATTTTCTGAAATAATTATCTCACGCGAAAAACTTGACGAAGCGAAAAATGACTTCACAGGAATTCAGAAAAGTATTCTTTTTTATCTTGAAAATTATTTAGTTTGAAGAAGAGAATAAACTGGAAAAAAGAAACAGGCAGTTTCAGTTTTTTACTTATTTGTTTTTATATATTGTAGATTAGAATATGTTCTGTAGAATTTCTTTATCTTGTCTGTCTATACGCACGTCAAATTAAGGCGGTAAATAAAAGTCAATTCAAAATTATTTTCGATAATCCCAGTCTAACGGCAGTTCTCTCCCTTGCACCAGATAAAGAGAATGTAAGGAAAGAATTCAGTTTTCGCTGATGTTTTAAAGCGTCTTATTGATTATTTTACTGCCAATCCAAGTTGGAGTCATATTTTTTTAAACTTTATTTTCATGTTACTCTTAGGAATTGTGTCCCTGAAACCACATTATGAAGAAAGAAAGAAAGAAAGAATCAAAGAAAGAAGGATAAATGAAATGATATTTAAAATGGAGGACACAGAAAGAAAGAAAGAAAGAAAGATGAAATGATAGTTAAAATGGAGGACACAGAAAGAAAGAAAGAAAGAAAGAAAGATGAAATGATAGTTAAAATGGAGGACACAGAAAGAAAGAAAGAAAGAAAGAAAGAAAGATGAAATGATAGTTAAAATGGAGGACACAGAAAGAAAGAAAGAAAGAAAGATGAAATGATAGTTAAAATGGAGGACACAGAAAGAAAGAAAGAAAGAAAGATGAAATGATAGTTAAAATGGAGGACACAGAAAGAAAGAAAGAAAGAAAGATGAAATGATAGTTAAAATGGAGGACACAGAAAGAAAGAAAGAAAGAAAGAAAGATGAAATGATAGTTAAAATGGAGGACACAGAAAGAAAGAATAAAAGAAAAAAATAAAGAAAGATGAAATGATAGTTAAAATGGAGGACACAGAAAGAAAGAAAGAAAGAAAGATGAAATGATAGTTAAAATGGAGGACACAGAAAGAAAGAAAGAAAGAAAGAAAGATGAAATGATAGTTAAAATGGAGGACACAGAAAGAAAGAAAGAAAGAAAGAAAGATGAAATGATAGTTAAAATGGAGGACACAGAAAGAAAGAAAGAAAGAAAGAAAGAAAGATGAAATGATAGTTAAAATGGAGGACACAGAAAGAAAGAAAGAAAGAAAGAAAGATGAAATGATAGTTAAAATGGAGGACACAGAAAGAAAGAAAGAAAGAAAGATGAAATGATAGTTAAAATGGAGGACACAGAAAGAAAGAAAGAAAGAAAGAAAGAAAGAAAGAAAGATGAAATGATAGTTAAAATGGAGGACACAGAAAGAAAGAAAGAAAGATGAAATGATAGTTAAAATGGAGGACACAGAAAGAAAGAAAGAAAGAAAGATGAAATGATAGTTAAAATGGAGGACACAGAAAGAAAGAAAGAAAGATGAAATGATAGTTAAAATGGAGGACACAGAAAGAAAGAAAGAAAGAAAGATGAAATGATAGTTAAAATGGAGGGCACAGAAAGAAAGAAAGAAAGAAAGAAAGAAAGATGAAATGATAGTTAAAATGGAGGACACAGAAAGAAAGAAAGAAAGAAAGAAAGATGAAATGATAGTTAAAATGGAGGACACAGAAAGAAAGAAAGAAAGAAAGATGAAATGATAGTTAAAATGGAGGACACAGAAAGAAAGAAAGAAAGAAAGAAAGATGAAATGATAGTTAAAATGGAGGACACAGAAAGAAAGAAAGAAAGAAAAAAAGATGAAATGATAGTTAAAATGGAGGACACAGAAAGAAAGAAAGAAAGAAAGAAAGATGAAATGATAGTTAAAATGGAGGACACAGAAAGAAAGAAAGAAAGAAAGAAAGATGAAATGATAGTTAAAATGGAGGACACAGAAAGAAAGAAAGAAAGAAAGATGAAATGATAGTTAAAATGGAGGACACAGAAAGAAAGAAAGAAAGAAAGAAAGAAAGAAAGAAAGATGAAATGATAGTTAAAATGGAGGACACAGAAAGAAAGAAAGAAAGATGAAATGATAGTTAAAATGGAGGACACAGAAAGAAAGAAAGAAAGAAAGATGAAATGATAGTTAAAATGGAGGACACAGAAAGAAAGAAAGAAAGAAAGAAAGATGAAATGATAGTTAAAATGGAGGACACAGAAAGAAAGAAAGAAAGAAAAAAAGATGAAATGATAGTTAAAATGGAGGACACAGAAAGAAAGAAAGAAAGAAAGAAAGATGAAATGATAGTTAAAATGGAGGACACAGAAAGAAAGAAAGAAAGAAAGATGAAATGATAGTTAAAATGGAGGACACAGAAAGAAAGAAAGAAAGAAAGATGAAATGATAGTTAAAATGGAGGACACAGAAAGAAAGAAAGAAAGAAAAAAAGATGAAATGATAGTTAAAATGGAGGACACAGAAAGAAAGAAAGAAAGAAAGAAAGATGAAATGATAGTTAAAATGGAGGACACAGAAAGAAAGAAAGAAAGAAAGATGAAATGATAGTTAAAATGGAGGACACAGAAAGAAAGAAAGAAAGAAAGAAAGAAAGATGAAATGATAGTTAAAATGGAGGACACAGAAAGAAAGAAAGAAAGAAAGAAAGAAAGAAAGAAAGAAAGAAAGATGAAATGATAGTTAAAATGGAGGACACAGAAAGAAAGAAAGAAAGATGAAATGATAGTTAAAATGGAGGACACAGAAAGAAAGAAAGAAAGAAAGAAAGAAAGATGAAATGATAGTTAAAATGGAGGACACAGAAAGAAAGAAAGAAAGAAAGAAAGATGAAATGATAGTTAAAATGGAGGACACAGAAAGAAAGAAAGAAAGAAAGAATGAAAGATGAAATGATAGTTAAAATGGAGGACACAGAAAGAAAGAAAGAAAGAAAGATGAAATGATAGTTAAAATGGAGGACACAGAAAGAAAGAAAGAAAGAAAGATGAAATGATAGTTAAAATGGAGGACACAGAAAGAAAGAAAGAAAGATGAAATGATAGTTAAAATGGAGGACACAGAAAGAAAGAAAGATGAAATGATAGTTAAAATGGAGGACACAGAAAGAAAGAAAGAAAGAAAGAAAGAAAGATGAAATGATAGTTAAAATGGAGGACACAGAAAGAAAGAAAGAAAGAAAGAAAGATGAAATGATAGTTAAAATGGAGGACACAGAAAGAAAGAAAGAAAGAAAGAAAGAAAGATGAAATGATAGTTAAAATGGAGGACACAGAAAGAAAGAAAGAAAGAAAGATGAAATGATAGTTAAAATGGAGGACACAGAAAGAAAGAAAGAAAGAAAGAAAGATGAAATGATAGTTAAAATGGAGGACACAGAAAGAAAGAAAGAAAGATGAAATGATAGTTAAAATGGAGGACACAGAAAGAAAGAAAGAAAGAAAAAAAGAAAGAAAGAAAGATGAAATGATAGTTAAAATGGAGGACACAGAAAGAAAGAAAGAAAGAAAGAAAGATGAAATGATAGTTAAAATGGAGGACACAGAAAGAAAGAAAGAAAGAAAGAAAAAAAGAAAGAAAGAAAGATGAAATGATAGTTAAAATGGTGGACACAGAAAGAAAGAAAGAAAGAAAGAAAGAAGAAAGAAAGAATGAGAAAGAAGGCAACATACAAAGGAAAAGAAACAAAAAGAAAGTAGAAAAGAAAGAAAAGGAGACGATAGTTAAGAAAGAAAGAAAGAAAATAGGAGGATAGTTAAAAACGAAAGGAAGAAAGGAAGAAAATAGAAAAATGCAAATGAAAAGAAACAAAGATAGAACGACACATACAAAGAAACTGTAAATAAAAAGAAACAGAGAGAAAGAAAGAAAGAAAGAAAGAAAGAAAGAATATGTATCTTAGACATGAGATTCTTTCGAAAACTCGTTGACATCATATCAACTATACAAAAGTTTTAAACCCCCTCCCATGTGACATGAAGCTCTAGCCACTATGAGGAGACGCACACTGAAATTGTCTGGCACAGTCCGCAGAAATTGCCAAAGCAATTCTGCAAGTTGTAGAGCAAGTTTAAGGAAGAAAAGTCTTTCCTTGAAGGTAACCTCAGAATTACCAAGTGCAGAATAGAGTCAGTTGGTTCACCAACATAAACAAGTATCCCGGCTGTGTCACTGACTTATTCTCCGCAGCTGTCTTCAGATCAATACACCAAAGACGCAGGAGTTATTTACCTTTAACTGTTAGATTGAATCGCTTAAGGCTCTCAAAGAAAAATGTTTTTCTGCTAATGAAAATCTCTCTGTTAGAAGTTCAGTGTCTGTGTCCTTGATATTGAAGGAGTGAATGTTTATAGATGTTCATAGACGTCCGTAGATGTCCGTACGTACGTGTATGTGCGGGCTTGTGTGTCATGGCATTTCATAGCGTTTTCCCATAAGGCACAAACGCGATCTCTCTACAGAGCTACATTGCCGTGGGTCTGAGAAAACAGGAAAGAGGAGGAATCAACATGTCGGTTAAGTATTTATAAGTAATGTGAATCACGTGATAGGCTCGCGAACACAACCAGATTTTGGCGGACAATTAAGTTTGAACAGGTCAACTCGAGGTCAACCGTGCGGATGTAGGTGGAAACATGATATGGGTATTAACGGGCCAATCAAAACGTCGGCTATTGCAAACTTAGGCTGTATATAATTTTAGAACATTGCACTTGAAAATACACAAAATAGAGTTTTAATATTTAGTGTCTAATCAGGACGTTGTTAAATAACGGTATTATAAAAAATTATCTGTGATTCACTGATTTGTAGTAGTTTGGTTCTACATATATATTCATATTGTGGAAAACACTAAAATAATTGAACAATAAATAAAATGTGCGGCTGAAATACCTTATCGCAGCCGCTTTCGGCTGCTCGCTAAAGCTGGAGAGAACAGGGCATTTTTCAACCTTGACCTTTCCACCATGATTCCTGCACGCTTGTAATTTCGTTTGGAGATGAACTAATTACCATTTTTGTTCATGGTTGTTACAAACCTAATCGTGATACACCTCCAAGCGTTTTACACCGTAAGATTCGCATACAAAATCTCTACTCATTTTTTAGAGAGATTTTTGACATTTTAGTAATGACATTTTCTGTCGTGAGTCACTCCGAACTTAACACAGCGACTCCTCGCCAAATTCGAGGCCGCCCCCGGGCTGTGTATTAAGTTACGTTTCCATTTTTCTTTGTCTACCAACTGGACAACTGGACGCTAGTTGGAACTCTCTCTCTCTCTCTCTCTCTCTCTCTCTCCCTCTCTACTTCTGGGCCAACAACATCGCAACGCCAGCTACCATACACAACGACGAGCAGCGATCCCCCGCCGACCAGCAGCAATAACCAGACCAGACGACCAGCAAAGCCCACCTGCGACGACAAACCAACCTTTCCCGTACACTATTGTTAGTAATTATTTACGGAAGGTTTTTCGACACTCACTTCGACTCCAACCATCGACACGACCGGAGCATTCGCACTTCAACAACCTCCAACCGTCGACACGACCGAAGCAACCGCAATCATCATCCTCCAACCGTCGATACGACCGGAGCAACCGTAATCATCAACCTCCAACCGTCGACACGACCGGAGCAACCGTAATCATCAACCTCCAACCGTCGACACGACCGGAGCATCCGCCTCAACCAACCTTTCCCGTATACTATTGTTAGTGATTACTACGGGAGGTTCCGCATCATCAACCTCCAACCGTCGACACGACCGGAGCAGCCACACATCAACCCTCAACCGGAGCGTCCGCGTCTGCAACGTCGAACCAATGACTCAACCGGAACGTAAGCACCTCAACGTCCAACCGTCAGCATTACCAATATATCCACTACTTTTCTCCTTCAGTTAATAAACCTGGCGTAAATCATACACATATTGTTTAACCTGGTTAGATCACAAAGTAAAAATGTGGCGGGCTCCTTGTGACATCGTTCATTTACGACACGGGGGCGCTCGGGCCATCGCGCCTCCCCTCCAGGGTGTCCGCTACAACCTCCTACATATATCTCCCAGAATTACTTCCCAAATAATCGCAAGACATTTGTATCTTCATCTAGCTAATGACTTAACATTATGTAAGAGATCTTTCTGATCCGTATATGTGGGAGCGCTATTCTGCGGCACCTTTTAGTATAAATTTCGGAATTTAGGCGGAGACGTTAGAAGCATAGAGTAGACGTAGAAGCAACCGGAAACCCAGTCCTAAACAGGGAACAAGGGATAAACTTCTACGCTGGTTCAAAAGAAAAATAATAAATAGATAGTAAATAAAATCTCACAGATTTAGGCGGAGATGTTAGAAATATCAGGTTGATGTCGACTCTAGAAGGAAGCGGAAATCCAATCTGAAAGTGGAAACAAGGGATCAACCCTACTCCTGTTCAAAAGAAAAAAGTAAATAAACAGTAAATAAAATTTCAGAGTTTTAGGCGGAGATATTAGAAGTGTAGAGTCGAAGCAGACTTTAGAAAAAGGCGGAAACCTAATCCTATGAAGGAAACAAGGGATAAACCTCTACTCCTCTACAAAAGGAAAAGGCATGTATAATGTTTGACACTTTTTGAAATAATGAGTAAAGACAGTACTCTACGGCTGAAATGTTACAGTCCGGCCTCTTTAATCCGGCACCCGTGGCCTGGTAACACCCATGATCCGGTATATTTTTGAATCAGACGCCATTAGATCCTCTTAGAATATTTTTCGCAACATTTGTTGGAGCTATAACTGACTCGTTTACCAGCAAAAGTATTTGCAGATACCCCTTGCCCAAAATAAAACTCTGATTGCATAAATTTATTTATATATTTATTTTTTGTCTATGTCTCTGAAATGAGGTATTATGATTACTTAAATTATTTACATTATTCGGACTGTTATCCTCATCTTCATTGCCATATTCACAAAGTTTCGGCCGTTGTACGCTACGGCCTTCTTCAAGTGATTGGAATTTCGAACCGAACCCTTTATTTCGTCCACCAGGATAGATTGTTCTAGTTCTACGTGCCGTGCATCTTCTGGATGTCGCAGTTATTTCCCTTTAATTCAATACTTCAAGTTTGGTTTCTCACTGCTGTGACTTGGTATCGAACTCACAACCCTTTGAGTCTAGTAATGGATCCAATCAACGTCTTTATCCACTGGGTCATGTGTCCTTTATCCTGTACAAGCCACGGGTGCCATTCGCGGTTGATGGTTACGTTAAGGGATAGTTTATATGGATAGGAGGGAATGATAATGGTTGACTCTAGACTTGAACAGGTTAAGATTGTATTAAACGGGGAAACATCCTCTTGGGAGTCTGTTCCACAGAGCTATTCGCGAGAAGTTGCTGTTTGAGTGCAACTTACTTCTCGCCCATGGCATAGGGAGGGTATGTAGATGGTTTGCTACTATTTAAGTAGCATGGCAGGTTCTAGCCGTGAACGCTAGACCTGGGGGAACAAAGAAATGTAGTTCGTCCGAGCACTTTCAATGGTAGTAGCGACAGAACAGTGAAAGAGAAGTTGGAGGGGGGAAAAAGTCAGTTAGTCTTATTCAACCCATCTACGGGGATTCAATAAGTCTAACGTACTTCTCGTGGGTTGAAATAGATCTGTACCCATATGAGGTAATTTTTTTAAAGCGTTTCACCCCAAGCAAGGTGGGAAGCCACTAGCACGCAAGGGATTAGAGAGAGTTGGAGCGAGAGCAAAGAGGAGTGATAGAGGAAAGGATGAAGAGAATACGTCCACATACACACATGCATGCATATATATATATATATATATATATATATATATATATATATATATATATTACAGTAGGATACCACTGTACAGGGCGTGGAGGCACTCAAGGTAGAGGATTGAGTTAAGGGGTCGTTCATATGGATAAAACGGGAAGATGATAACTTGAAAAGGTTAAGAGTCTGATCCCTAGGACAGTGATTCGCGAGAAGCTCTTCAACTTACTTCTCGCCGATGGAATAGGGAGGGTACGTAGATGGTTTGCTACTATTTAAGTAGTATGGCAGATCCTAGCCGTGAAGGCTAAACCTGGGGGAACAAAGAAATGTAGTTTTTTTCCGAGCACTTTCCGTGGTAGTAGCGATAGAAGAGTGAAAGAGAAGTTGGAGGGTGGAAAATAAAATAAAAAATATCAGTTGATGTTTTATTTCAACACATCTACAGGGGTTGAAGAAGAATAAGGTACTTTTGTTGCGTAATATATATATATATATATATATATATATATATATATATATATATATATATATATAGTCGTGGCCTGACGATTGCACCTAGCATGAAACAGACTGTCGCCTCTAAGTGTTGACTTCTATATTCACTTTTATATTTACACACGCTCTATCTCTGATATTGATCACTTTATCCCATAAATATAGCACATTTTAAGACTATATTTCCTCATATATATATATATATATATATATATATATAGAGAGAGAGAGAGAGAGAGAGAGACAGACAGACAGACAGAGACAGAGACAGAGAGATAAATAGATATGAACAATCTCAAATAGATTAGTAGATTGGTAAGAACATACATAGATAGAAACAAACAAACCGAGATTTTTTTTACGGAAAGCTTCACCCTGTACAAGGCTCGGGGGCCACTCAAAGTAGAGGGTTACGTTAAGGGGTAGTTTATATGGATAGGAGGGGAAGATAACGGTTGACTCTAGACTCGAACAGGTTAAGATTGTATTAAACGGGAGAAACATCCTCTTGGGAGTCTGTTCCACAGGGAAGTGGTTCACGAGAAGAATCTGTTTGAGCAGAACATTTTTCACCTATGGAATACGGGTCGTTTGCTACTATGTCAGTGGCAAGGCAGGTCCTAGCCATGAAAGTTTGACCGGGCAGAACCAACGAATGGAATTCGTCCGAGCACTTCCCGTGGTAGTAGCGATAGAGCAGTGAGAGGCTCGCCACACCCCGCTTATATGAGAGAGAGAGAGAGGGGTTGGAGAGTGGAAAAGAATTATTCCCCAAGGACTCGGAGACACTTTTGCATTATATTAGGTATCCCAACACTCAGCTTACAGCCAATGAAATGCTTAACTAAACACTAAAAAATGCATATATTCAACTCGCCGTGTTATTTCATTCAATATCTCCATCAAAACATAATGCATACCAAATAAAAGCTTATTTCATGAACTTTGTTTTTATCTGATTTATTTTTATATGTACTACAGTGTGCGGTGAATATTACAGTTTGAAAATAGAGACATTTTGGTGATTTCGCAAAAGTTTGGCCATTTTTATCACTGACGGCAGTTTAGGCTTCCTCAAATTTAGTAATATACGCACTCCGTAGGACTTACTACAATTTTGCCAATACATTAGTTTGAAAGTTAACATTCTACCCTTCATATGCATATATTTTATATTTTTTAATTTTAATAAGAAGTTTGTAAACAATTCAAATGAAAAGTTTGATCGTAAAATTCAAATGCTTCTTGTAAAAATAAAAACACATAAAATATATCATTAAAATGTTCATTTAATAATCTATGAAAGTAAATCAAAATCAAATATGGAGCGATAGCTCCATTTTGCGCGTGTGCGATTATGTGTAACCATGTACGACTCGCTCGGCCATCATTTCAACTCCACGTGAGACTCAACACAGAGTCAACACGGACACAAAAGAATCGACCAACATGTTTTGTTTTGACGAAATTTTCAAGGAAATTGCTAAGAATTTGTCGCCATATTTATTACAACGTTTCGGCCTTTCAGTATCTGTCTATATTTCTGAGATGAGGTATTATGTACACTATTTACATTATTCTGACTATTGTCCTCATCTTTGTTGCCATATCTATTACAACATTTCGGCCTTTCGGTATCCGTCTATATTTCTAAGATGAGGTATTATGTACACTATTTACATTATTCGGACTATTGTCCTCATCTTTGTTGCCATATTTATCACAACGTTTCGGCCGTTCAGTATTTGACAATATATTTCTGATATGAGGTATTATGTACACCATTTACATTATTCGGACTATTGTCCTCATCTTTGTCACCATATTTATTACAACGTTTCGGCCGTTGTACGCTCCGGCCTTCTTAAGATGGTTGGAATGTCGAACTGAACCCTTTATTTTGCTCACTGGGGTAGACTGTTCTAGTTCCACGTGCCATGTTTAAAGGATGTCAGTTATCAGTTACCTCCTGTTAATTTCCCTCTGAAAGTTCTCCACTGCCTTAACCGGGTATTGAACTCACGCTCTTTGGTAATAACTGATAACTGACAACTGATGTTGTTATTTTCTTTTCTAGTTACATGTGCACTATTTACATTATTCGAACTATTGTCCTCATCTTTGTCACCATATTTATTACAACATTTCGGCCGTTGAAAACTCTGAATAATGTAATTAGTGTAATAACTTTGCGTCAGATTTTAATATCTGAGGCAAGAGAAGCTGGTTATTTCTGTAAATTGAAGTCGTCATTAGGAAAATATTTCAAGCATTCACAACATACTTTTTTTTTAAACCGCAAATGGAAATACTGAAATTTAAGAACCACGCCTGATGGAGTCGCATTATCAAAGGGTGAAGACATTTTAGGAAGGGCATTAGTACGTTGCAAATGTTTGTAACAGAAATGTGTAGGTGTCCATATCCATCTGGCAAATGACCGGCGACCCGTTTCCACGCACACGACGTCTGCTAGGGCAGCAAGGCAATCCCTGTTGCAGACTTCTACTCAGGCACATCTGTTTTTCATTAGGCCAATCTGTAGTTTATACTGAAGCTGTACTGCGTGGATCTAATTTTGCGTGATCAATAGTTTGAATACGGCCATCGTGTTCAAAAACTCGGTTACAATGGCTTCTAAGTTCGTGATAGCACAAGCATTGATAGTTTCCGAAAAGTCCTGTTTATCCAATTTCAATCAAAAGGCGTGTTTTTTTTTGGGGGGGGGGTACCTATGCTATGAGTTACAATCAATTCTCAAAGGTGTCGCACATGGGAATTAATTCTACTGACTCACAACGTCGCCTCTCTAACAAACCAGCCATGGTGATATTTAAAACCACCTCATTAGTAGAAAACGAATGATTTAAACATTATTATTATCATTATTATTATTACTATTATTATTATTATTATTATTATTATTACTATTATTATTATTATTATTATCTTCCTTCTCACCAACCGCCTTCTTCTTCTTCTTCTTCTTCTTCTTCTACTACTACTACTACTACTACTACTACTACGCCTGCTTCTTCGTCTTCTTTGTTTTCTTCATCATTATCATTATCTTTGTTTTTTTTGTTGTTACTGTTGTTCTTCTTCTTTTTTTCTTCCTCTTCTTCGTCGTCTTCTCCTTCTTCTTCTACTTCTTGCTATTGTCCTTTTTGTTGTTGTTGTTGTTGTTCTTCTTCTTCTTCTTCTCTTTCTTCGTCTTCTTCGTCGTCTTCTCCTTCTTCTTCTTCTTCTTCTTCTTCTACATCTAGCTATTGTTCTTTTTGTTGTTGTTGTTGTTCTTCTTCTTCTTGCTATTGTTCTTTTTGTTGTTGTTGTTGTTGTTGTTGTTGTTGTTCTTCTTCTTCTTCTTCTTCTTCTTCTTCTTCTTCTTCTTCTTCTTCTTCTTCTTCTTCTTCTTCTTCTTCTTCTTCTTCTTCTTCTTTGTTTTGTGTCCCATATGCGACCTGAACGTTTCTGATAACCTCAATCCAGAGGTCATCGCAGTTTTGAAGCTTTCCAATTTCTTTGTCCTTGATATTTTTCCTGCTACATTAATGAGAGGGCATTTCCTTTGTTTTTTGTTTTGTTTTTCCCGCCGACAGTGATGTCTACTTTGATGGCCTGAACGATTCACTCTGTATATTGAAATCCCATAAGACCATGACTTGATCATTTTCAGTCACCTTCTCTGATTTATGACGGAACGATTTCTCTTTGACTTCAACTTTGTGCACCCTCCGTAGGTACCAATTCACATATGGGAAGCTAATTTATTATTCATATATTTAGTCGTATTAGTATTATTATCATAATCAGTTAGGCATACAGCCATATCATGTTGAAACACCAGTTCTCCTATGATCACCGAAGTTAAGCCTGGTGAGTACTATAATAGGAGTAAATAAGGTCTATCACCCGGTTTACACTCCTCCCCAGTCATTTGAACTGGAGTAGAGATTGACCTCTTTTTTTTCCTGTTTGGGATTGTAAAGTTTACTTCAACTTAATACTTCTAACATCTCCGTCTAAACACTGAAATTTTATTTACTATTTATTCATTTATTTATTTTCTTCAATAGGAGTAGATAGATTCGCCTACAATCCTGTTCACACTCCTCCTCAGTCTTTTGAACATAAGTAGAGGTTGACCCTTTGTTTCCTGTTTAGGATTGGGTTTCTGATGCCTTCTACTTCTACTGTATAGTTCTAACGTAGTAGACAGGTTCGACTATCGTCCAGTTCACAGTTACCCTGGTCTTTTGAACAGGAGTAGAGGTTTATCCCTTGTTTCCTGTTTAGGATTGACATTCTGATTCCTTCTAAAGTCTACTTCATTCTCTTTCACTCTCAGTAATCCCTTGCATCTTAGTGATATTATTGCCTTACTTTGGGTGAATAGATTTTTAAAAAAATCATACCTCGACGGGTGACATTATATCACTAAATCATTATTATCTAAAACAAAATTATAATTTAAAAATATTTTCTGGCTTTAAATAATTTGAAAAAGGTTGATAAACCATAAAAATATAAATCAATCAATCAAATTAATGAATTTTATAAAATTTTAAAAAATAGGATGACCTTAGGAATTTAAGTGCAAGGTGGTCCCAAAGTCTTGTCACCTCCTACCTGGAACGTAATGAGAACAATAGAATAACAAGTAATACAGTAATACAAAGTACATGTACTGGATTCAGTTTATTCACTTTCATTGACTGTATTCACGCATCAAGAAGGTCTGTATGAACACCATTTTTGTGGCAGCCATATAAAAATTATATTATGTTGGAGTGACAAGACTTTCGGACCACCCTGTAGATTGTTGATAAGATGTCTGTTAAATTCAATTAGGACAACCTTCAATAGTTTATATAAGGTTGGAGATCATCTTACGGTGTTGACCAGAATGACAATGGGTATATGAGGGACCGCATTTTTTATTTGCTACCGATTCATTATGCTATACATAGAGGGTTGTGTCATGAGATTGTCGGGTAGATGTTACCAGAGTCTGTTGGTGGCCATCAAATTAATTTAGGGCCACCTTCAATAGATTCTATTGGAGTTAGAATGACGATGTTGATCAGACTGACAATGAGTACAACAGGGACCACATGTTTTATTTGTTACCAATTCATTCTACTCTACATAGAGGGACATGTGATGAAATTATAGGGCACATGGTGCACGTGTTTATTATCCTTTTACAGTTGGAATGGCTCGATGGAACTGTAAGTTCTATGTTAACAGTTTCTTCTCAGTTGTGGAACTCTCTTCTGGTTTCTTGCTTTCCACTCAACTTTGATCTTAAAAGTAAATGCAATGTTAACCGTTATCTTCTGTCTTACTAAGTACTCTTCTAATGTTCTCGATCCTTAATAATGCTTTTGTTTTCTCTCCACTGTAATGTATCTTCCCTGAGTCTTTTCTACAAATACTTTCATGGTAATTGTTCAGATGAACTTTCCGTTTGGTACCTAGATTTTATGAATTTAAGTGCAGTAACAGATTGGTGGCAAGGTCTCATCATTTTATAGTTGAAATGGTTACGTGTAACTGTAAGTTCTATGTTAAGCATTTCTTCTATCACACTTCTCCCTTGTGGAACTCTCTTCCAGCCTCTTGCTTGCCAGGTTAATTTGATTTTCAAAAATTTAAATTCAATGTCAGTCATTATCTTCTGTCTTCTTAGTTCTTGTTCTTTTATTGTCCCCTCTCTTTAATAGTAGTTTTTCTCATATCCTCTAACATTCAGTAACCCCTTGCATCGTAGTGGCTTTATTGCCTTTGATCTTCAAAATTTTAAATGCAATGCCAATTGTTACTTTCTGTTTTCTTAATTCCTGTTCTGTTATTGTTCTCTCTCTTTAATATCAGTTTTTCTCATATTTTCTAACAGTTAGTAACCCCTTTAATCCTAATGTTTTTATTGCCTTGCTTGGGGTGAAATGATAAAAAAAAGCTATCTATACATACTTTCATGGTAATTGTTCTAATGAGCTTTCCTTTATGGTATCAAAACTTTATGAATTTAAACGTACTGCTAGTTTGGCGGCATTGTTTCATCATCTTACAGTTGAAATGGCAAGATGTAATCGTAAGTTCTATGCTAAGAGTTTCTTCTCTCGCACTTCTCGCTTGTGGAACTCTCTTCTGGCGTCTTGTGTTGCAGTCCACTTTGATCTTCAAATTTTCAAATGTCAATCGTTTTCTTTGCCTTTTCAATTCTTAGATATTAATACTTTGCTTAGTTTCTGAAAAGCCTATTTCTGCTATTCCAATGTTCTTACAGATGTCTACCACCCTTTCCGTCATCTGTTACTACCCTATCCAGATAATTAAATATCTGTACCTGCTCAATTCTGATATCTTTCCTGCAAAGTTTGCATCTCTGGCTGCCTCACAAGCTGGCACTCATATCATTTGTATTTCACGGTAATTGTTCAGTTGAACTTTCCGCTATGGTACCTAGACTTTATGAATTTAAGCGCAGTACCAGATTGGCGGAAAGGTCTCATCATTTTACAGTTGGTTAGGTGTAACTATAAGTTTTATGCTAAGCATTTTTTCTATCACTCTTTTCACTTTTGGAACTCTTCTCTGGCTTCTTGCTTTCCAGTCAACTTTGATCTTTAAAAATTTAAATGTAATGCCAATCGTTAACTTCTGTTTTCATAATTCTTTCCCATCAATAAATAAAAAAGAGTAACTGCTAATTGAGCTGAAAAACCTATTTTCTTGAAAACATGTTTTGAGAGAAAGATTTTATTAATTTCAAAAGAAAGCAGTACTGGCTGCTCGGTGAAAGAATGCCAAATGTTTCCCTATAGGAAATTGGCTAATACTACCATTACCATTAGAGTTGAGGAGAACAGATACTACACATTGATACCAGCACAATTGGCAGGGCATAAAGAAGAGCATGCTGAGTAACACTGGCTGATCGATCAAAGAATGTCAAATGTTTCCCTGTAGGGAAAAGGCTATTATTACCATTACCATCAGAGCCGAGGAGAACATATACTACATTTGATCCCATCACATTTGCCAGGGAATGAAGGAAAGCATAACTTAAGCAACACTGGCTGCTCGGTCAATGAATACCAAATGTTTCCTGGTAGGGAAAAGGCTAATATTATCATTACCATTAAAGCCAAGGAGAACAGATACTACACTTTGGTCCCAGCTCAATTGCTAGGAAATAAAGAAAAGCATAAGTCCAGCATACTGGCTGCTCGGTCAATGAATACCAAATGTTTCCTTGTAGGGAAAAGGCTAATATTGTCATTACCATTAAAGCCAAGGAGAACAGATACTACACTTTGGTCCCAGCTCAATTGCTAGGAAATGAAGAAAAGCATAAGTCCAGCAACACTGGCTGCTCGGTCAATGAATACCAAATGTTTCCTTGTAGGGAAAAGGCTAATATTATCATTACCATTAAAGCCAAGGAGAACAGATACTACACTTGGTATCTACAGATTGTGTCCTAAGTGGAAGGTGAGGGGGACTATTTAAAATAACTTCCACTTAGGACACAATCTTTTTCCCTGTGCGCAGGTCTTCGTAGTTGCCGCCCGCGCGACGCCAGCATATCCGACTCTAAGAAAGAATACTTGACTTTAGAATTTCAGTTTTTCTGTTTCTGACCAGTCCTGTATATATCGTCTCTCCATCAAACTTAAATCTAATATAAATATGTCTCCATTAACCATGTCCCGAAGAAGGTCTATTTGACCGAAACGTCTGACGTCGACAGAATAACAAAAACAAAAACAAAATAAAAACAGTAAACTCACATATTCGGATTTTGCTTTGTCTTTTCCACATTTTCATCATATATATATATATATATATATATATATATATATATATATATATATAGATAGATATTACTTATCAGGGAAGGTGTAATCAAGAGTTTTTGCTTGTATTTTTATTTTCGTTCATAAAACAGCCTTTTTTTATATCAGTAATACTGATATAATCTTGACATAGCACCATATATAAATTTTAAGGTGTCGATTTCGACAAAGAAAGATATTTTAGAATCTGTCAAAAAAATAAAATTTATATATACACTACAGTCCAAAAGTTTGAGGCGATCTCTGGTAATTTTTAAAAATACAGCCTCTTTTTACGAAAAGAAGAGGGGTGGTCATGAGGTTTGTGGTCGTTATTCAAATCAACCAATCAAATATGACCTACATTGAATTTAAAATAAGGGCTGGCTATATATATATATATATATATATATATATATATATATATATATATATTCGAAATTTATAACATAAATATGTTATAAAATCACTACAAAAGTAGCCATTTGTTTTATTATAACATATTTATGTTATAATTTTTGCTCTGCTCTGTATTGAGCACTCTTTTAAGAATAGTATTTTTTGGTTATTAGAATTTATTCCGTATCCACCAATGCTATACTTGGATATATATATATATATATATATATATATATATATATATATATATATATATATATATATATATATATAGTCATCCACTGACAGATTGCTTCGCAGCTCATCAGTGTGGCTAGACATCAGTTTGCCCCAAGCCGGGATGGAAACCTGACTAATTTGGTATCAGTCGGAGATTCTACCCCTAAGCAATTGGCGCACAGCAGAGATAAAGGTGAATTTAGACATAATTATGTTTAGATAAACATGCTAGTGACTGAAGAACGCGATTAGTCTTAACGAAGTGTCTTGTATCAGCAGCAGTAATAGTCACTGTCTACAAATTCACTTTTCTCCCCGAGAGCTCATCCGAAACAATATGAATTCAGTATATTTAGGCAGCAAATATTCAAACAAACAAGTTTAACCAACAAAGACTGTCTGTTTAATGATTCATTGTATTTTTCCAATTTCAGAATGAGATGTATTTTGGTATTAAAATTATAGATAATTTTTTTAAAATGCATATTTTTTCTTGCTTTTTTCAAGTACTTTCGACTATCTCAGTCATTATCAAGAACTGGGTGTTGTCAGTATGGTAGACAATATTTCTGACTTATTCCTGTCCTTTTGGAATCACTGGAATTGGAATTGACATCAGATTTAAAAAATACCCTCATATGTAACGGTTAAACAGAAATGGAGGTATTGAATATTCATATACATTATTTTTTATGTGTATTCAATGTATTTTATACGCACTTCGATATAACATAGTCTTTAAATCTAAAATACTTTATATGTGCATGAAATACTTAAGATGCATAAAAACTAAAAACACGTATGCATATTTAATACATAATTTTCTATTTAGCCGTTACATATGATATCTCACAGATGGCTGTGCTCAGAAATGCACAGGTTGCCATTATTACACACACATATATATATAAGAGATGTGTAACCATAAAAATAGAACACAGATTTCAACAAAATAGACGTCATTTTATACCTTAGGATCCTTTCAGACAACACTTTTTTCAAAGGTGATTGTTAGTGAAATAAAAAAAACAATCAAGACACACACTAATAACGAAAGGGTAGGGAAAGTTGTAACGTGATTAAAATAAAATAAATTTTGACTGCAAATAATTAATAAATTGTTAATAATTAATAAAAATTAATTAATAAAATGAATAACAAAGTTCCACAAGTTCTTGATTGTTTTTGTATTTCACCGACGATAACCTTTGAAAAAGTGTTGCTTGTAAGCTAGAAAATTACGTCAAATCCATATATATATATACTGTCATCCACAGACAGAATGTATCGCTGTATCACAGCTCATCAGTGTGGCTAGACGTCCGTTTGCCTCTAGCTAGGATCGAAACCCAACTGAATCAGTGTCAGTCGGGGGATTCTACCACTAAGCCGTTGACGCACGGCAGGGATGAAGGAGAATTTAAGCGTATTTATTTTTAGATAAACACACAGTGACAGAGAGAACTCGATTCGATTTACAGCTTTGAACAGAACAGACGTCATAACTAAGGTAACCTTTCGACCAACACTTTTTCAAAGATATTCGTTGGCACTTATAATTATAAATGAATACAAGGACACTAGATGAAGCAAATGAGGGGGGAAAAGTGGAACTCGACTAAAAGACAAATTTTAATTATATTAATTAAAATTGAAGAACGGGGGATGTAAATAAATAGTTCCACAAGAGTTTTAAAATAGAAAAAGGGGAAACTAACAGACCCTTCAACAGACGTAAGGAACGTAGAAAATGTTCCTTCTGTCTGCAAAGACTGGGTTGCTGACACTTAATGTGGGCGG
Organism: Acanthosepion esculentum; assembly: GCA_964036315.1. Lineage (NCBI taxonomy): Eukaryota > Metazoa > Mollusca > Cephalopoda > Sepiida > Sepiidae > Acanthosepion > Acanthosepion esculentum. The sequence continues at coordinate 16,189,017 of OZ038500.1, read as the reverse complement.
CTTCGGATGATGTATAGATCGAGCACTCTGTAAGACCGAAAACCACGTGTCTTCGTACTCAGCAGCACTGGCATTATTGTCCAGCAAGTGTTGCCCTATTGCAGACTCATGGACTGACTGGGTTGTTCTTATAGGATGACTGGAACTACCAACACGCACAAAAGCAGGAACATGCTGCGCCACCCACGTCTCCAACCTAAGATTGGTACGTCATATATATACCGCGTCGCAACGGCATTTAAATTTATACACAACAGAACTCATATATATATATATATATATTCATTCAATAGGGTCATTCAATAAATAAGTTGAATTTTTCGGTATAAAGACTTCTAATACAGATAGAAGCTTACTCTTTTTTATTTATTTTTTTTTTACTTCTTTTTCACATGGATTTAATTTCTTTTGCAGATTAAAAAAAAACGTTGACAGTTTTGGCGATTAACAAAGATGGCCGACCAAGAAGCATGCTCCAGGATTGAACAGCGGTCGGTTATCAAGTTTTTGGTTGCTGAGGGTACAAACCAGTTGAAATTCATAGGAGAATGTCAACTGTGTATGGTGCCACATGTTTCGGCCAAAAGAATATCTAAAAATTGGGCTAAATTGTTTAAAGAAGGACGGAGCAGTGTTGAGGATGAAGACAGGCCTGGGAGGCCTACAGAAGTGAGGTCGCCTGAGGTGATCGAATCAGTCAATGACCTCATTCAGTCTGACAGAAGGGTGACAGTGGATGACATTGCAAGGATATTGAGCTTATCTGTTGGGACAAACGCAGGGGTCATCAGTCAGAAGGAGTCATCTTGCATGATGACAACGGAAGGCCTCCCACAGCAGCCCAAACGGTGCAGACCATCAACGAGCTGGACTGGGAACTGCTCCCTCACCCCCCTTACAGCCGAGACCTTGCCCCTTCAGACTTTCACCTGTTTGGTCCCTTGAAAGCGTTCACGAGAGGCACGAAGTTTAAAAGTGACGATGAAGTCAAAAGTGTTGTGAGACATCAGTCCAAAGATTTTTACGCTGAGGGAATACGGAAGCTTGTGCACAGATGGGATATGTGTGTGAGAGTGCTGGGAGACTACGTTGAAAAATTTTTAAAAAAGTAAGCTTCTATCTGTATTAGAAGTCCTTATACCGAAAAATCCACCTACTTTATTGAATGACCCTCGTATATTTGCTCTTATGCAAAGCTCTTCTATAAAATGAATGGAAAACTTTGGCTGATTGGCATTTGTTTACACTCGTAAAATGAATAAGCTAGATTTAGCTATGTAACTTTACTGAGTGAAGAGAGCGCAGTGGTAGAAGCCCTGACTGATACCAAATCATTTGGATTTCGATCCTGGCTTGAGGCATTCTGGTGTCTAATCGTCTTGAGGAGCTGCGAAACAGTACTGTCTGCGAATGACATATATATATATATATATATATATATATATATATATATATATATATATATGGATTTGTGTCCGAATAGATAAGCTCAATGTCCTTGCAATGTCACCCTTTGTGTGCGGATGCTCTAATGTATAATGGATCAGAACGAGAGAACTGTGTGTGTAAGAATGTCATCCCAAAACGGACACAGAGGAGAATTCCAGCAATCATAAATAGATCCAATTTCATAAATCATAAATAGATCCAAATATATATATAGGCAGCAAGTATTCCTCCAAACAAGTCTAATTAAAAAGAACTGATATGGTCTGTCTGTATTTCTATAATTTTCAATTAAGATTTCATGCATAGGTGATCGAAACGGATAAACTGTCCAAAGATCATATGTTGGTATTGTTTTGTTGAAGTACTTTCAAACAACACAGTCATTTTCAAGAACCTATGTGATTTCTTTGTGATCGTTAAAATTCCTTTGTCTTATTCTTTAGAAATCTGAGTCCTTCAGCTTATATTTTATTTTATATATATATATATATATATATATATATATATATATATATATATATATATATATATATATATATATATATATATATATATAGATATATATATATATAGATATATATATATATATATAGAGAGAGAGAGAGATAGATAGATAGATAGATAGATAGATAGATAGATAGATAGATAGATAGATAGATAGATGAAATGTATTAAATCCGCCAAATATTTTAACATTTTATAGATACACTTGTCTGAGTAAATGCCCCGTTTTTTTTTAAATTAAACAGTATTAATTACATTTACTGGCCTGAATATTCAAGAATTTTTCTATAAAAGATGTGTTCTCTGACAGTAAAAGAGCAGTAGTTTGAACTTTGCTAACATGATGTTTTCTGTGGCTGAACGGTCATAGCACTTTAGGCTTAATGATCATTTAGTATAGGATACAGGTTCGATACCTGTTGGAGAACTCCCATTTCCTACAAAATTTCTCGAACATTCAGGCCAGTGTATATATATATATATATATATATATTAATTATAAAATCTAATGATTTTATATGGTGAAGTTTCTGCATAGCAAATGTTTCTCTCGGTGAATTTTCCTAGTGGTGATCTGATGGCTGTGAACTTTCCCGTGGTGAATTGATGGTAGCGAACTTACCAGCAAACCCTGTGTGGTGCACGTGTTAATAGTGTCTTCATCTAGCTGATGTCTTACCATTTTCTTTTCAGATACAATCCATTACCATCGTGTCTTGAACATGGGCACACTATGCGTTTTCTTTTGAAACATTTCTAAGACAGGTGAATCTTTAATTGCAACAAAGAGAGCTTTTCTTGCTCATTTCCAGTTATGTCTGAATAATGCTGTTTTGGATAGAAACACGATTCTGCTATGGGTTGAATATTTCAGGGCCACAGGTTCAGTACTTAAAAGAAAGCCACCTAAAAGACATTTAAGCGCTCGAACTTCCGGGGAATGGAAAACTTTAGAAATCTTCTACAACAGCATATGGCGAACATGGAAGATGGAAAAACGTTCTGGCACGACACAGTGACCCAACTTTCCTTGCAGTAGATGCAGCTATTGATTCAACGTGGTTGTTTCACTTCAAATCAGTTGAAAACGCGAGGCAATAAAGGCGCAATTTGATGCTCTTCAGAGGTCTAGTATCAACCATACAGATAGCGGACAGGAAAGTTTCTCTATAGTAGATAATGAGAGAAGTTTCGCTTTGGAGGCAATCAAATTTACAAGCCATTTTCTGCCTTAGTTAACCACTGAATGAAGAAGGGAGACAGAGAGAGGGAGAAAGAAAGAAGAAGCAAGATAGAGAGAGAAGAGAAGAAAGAGAAGGCAAGATAGAGAGAGAGAGAGAGAGAC